>OX637468.1:8367925-8803572 GCA_951799995.1 Trifolium subterraneum | reverse complement strand
CCTAAAAGAAAATGTTAGTCTTATAAGGACACTTGTTAAAGAAGTAAAGTAAAAATAATATTTTGAAACTTGTGCATTTATTAAAACAAAGGTGCATATATGTGAAATAACTGGTTAATAAATTTTTAGTAAAGTTGAATAAAAACTGATTAACAATGTACATTTTTGTGATTAATAAAATAGTGGAATTGGTGCATATTTTGAAACTGTGCATTTATAAAAACAAAGGTGAATATATGTGAAATAACCGGTTAATATATAAATTATTAGTAAAGTTGAATAAAAACTGGTTAACAATGTACATTTTTGTGATATACAATTAGACTAGCCGGCCCTAATTTTTTAGAGAGATAAGTTTCTCCTTCTCTCTAAGTTTGTTCATTTTTCTCATCGAAAAGGGGTGGTTTTGGGTCTTTCTTGACCCGAAATCACCCATGTGCATCTCTTTTTATTTGCTTTCATCTAAACAAGTGATTTTCACATAGATTAGATCTTTCTTTTGTATTTTTTTTTTTGTGTGATTTGGTCGTCTCAGTGCGACGTTGTTGGATATCCCGTCTTGATGCGGTGTTTGTTTGCTATCCCGTCTTGTTGTGCAGTGTTCGTTTGATTGAATCGGCATATCAACTTCAATCAACTACTGATTCACACAGTGATTAAGTTCGTCAACGATGCAGATCCGGAGACATAAGTATTCCGGTTACTTTGATTTTATCACATTATTTGTAGGCATGAGTAAGCAGATTTATGCTATTAACTTAGATGTTGTGAGCTTGTTCGTAGATTCATCCTTTTCGTTTTTAGCGGTATTGAATTTGTACTTGAATCTGATGTACTCTACAGATTCGAATGAATGAATATCTTTTATTTTAGTAAAAAAAATAGTGGAATTGGTTTTTTTTATCAAAAGAGTGAAATTGATTGATAACACAACTTAATTTGTGATATAGAATTTTTTTTGTCTATATTAATTTTTTTCCGAAAAATCCTTTTTATTATAAAAGAATTGACAAAGAAAAAACACTTTTCACCATATAAATATGGTGAACAGTGTAGGTATAGGAAATAGGATTTAGATTTCTACATTTATGTTTTAATAGCACTATTGTTCTTAAAATGTGTTATTATATAACACATGTTACCCTTCTTCTAATTAAAAATCCACGTAGTAATTTATTGTACTAAGGGTGTGTTTGGTAGTAGAGAAAAAAAGAAGAGTGAAATAAAAACATAGAAATCAATGCATAATGTTTTGACTAACATTAATTCAAATACATGTATTGATTTCCGTATTTTTATTTTTGTCTTTCTTTTTCTCCTCTACCAAACAAGACATAAGTGTGACAAAAAAACAAAATAAAAAACAACATACTGTGCTACTTGAAATTTGCTTTTTTTGCCCCTCCAATTTACTCTTTAGCCCTCCAACGAGACAATTTTGCCCTTCTATATGGATTTGACAACTAGGCACCGAACATTAACCCAGTTCGGCACATTATTGCCGAACATAAGTGTTTTCGGCGCGTTGTTGCCGAACCAATTTGTATTTCGGCATGTAACTTCCTAACTATCCTGGACCCAAATTTAGGGGTATTTTGGGATTTTTGGGGGGTTTAAGAGCAATGTGAGGGGCTAAAAAAAGCAAATTTCGTGCTACTTGCCTACTCCTTAGAAGATGGGCTACCTAATTTTACTTGCATCTTGGTCTCTTTGGTTAGATAAAAACTCAACCGATCCCCTACTATTCTTTTCTACCCCTCTAGCGCGCAAAAAAATTACACTAAAAACAGTGCGCTAGAGGGGTAGAAAAGAATAGTTGGAGGGTCAGTTGAGTTTTTATCCTTGGGTTATGATCACCAACGACATAACTGGATTTGGACATTTATGAATTCCGACACTACTTCTTTCATCATACTTTCCTCAATTATACTTAAGTAGTGGACGTTATAAGGATATGGTATTTTTTTTAGGGGAGGGGGGGAGTCTGCTACTTAAGTAGCGAACGGAAATATTTTGATAAATTCATAGGCTAAGTAAATGAGCAAAACAAACCAAAAAAAATAAGAGCAAAGCAATTAATTATATTTTTTACATATATATTACTCATCAATCAAATTTTTATTTCAAGTCTTTTTCGAATGTAAGTTGTATCCTTAGTCCTTACTTACCAACTTTTTTTTTGGTAGACCCTTCCAAAAACATTTCATTATTGATCATTGGCCGCCAAATATTACTATTATTTTATTCAAATTAGCCATCACATTAAAATGCCCTCCCTTATACAAATATATGTCTCAATAATGGAGATAGAAAGGGTTGCTATCATAGAATGATACTTAGAACCCGTGATCATAATTAAGTTATAAATATTATTATATATAATTAATAATCGATTGATCAGACAGAGACATGTAGTAGTACCATGCAATTCATGCTCCCCTAAGGTGTTTAGTTATATCAATACACAAATATAGATTCTACTCCAAAGTACAAAAAAAAAAGTTGAAATTAATGCTTGATTTAATTCTACTCCAAACACATGAACAACGTTATAGATTCAACAATCAGATGGATCGAGAAAAGTTATGATAACCCCTACTTAGAAGCTAGTGATATTGTGGTGTTGGAAACAGACACATAGTTTACTGATAATGATAGGTTATAATCAATAGTCGATCAGATTACTATCAATCACAATATTTGCAAAATTATTGGAATTGGAATCATATATTACAATTAATTTCTATAATTCTATTTGGTACGTGTATGCGTATTTACCTCAAGAATTATATGATGATTGATGGTTTTGGCAAAATGAATTTGTAGGTCATTTTTTTTTTTAGGTTTGTATTAAATAGGTTTTTTAAGTTACGAATAAGTTCTTTAACATTTACATTTGTGACAGATAGATAGGTCCTTTAAATTTTTTAAGCAATAAATTTGTCATTTAAGTCTTACATTTGTAACGGGTACGTCCTTAAAAAAATATGACCTAGATGTTACAAATTTCAAACATAAAGAACTTATTTGTTACAAATTATAAACTTAAATGACATATTTGTTGCTTAAAAAACTTAAAGGACTTATTGTTAAGAAGTCCTACATTGGTTGCGAGATGACCTGAATAAGTGTTTATAAAGTAGAGACAATTATCACTTTACAAACCAGTTTTATAAGGATGAGTTACACCCAATACTCAATTCTATAAGACTTATCTATTATAAGCGTAAAACTTAAAAGACATATATGTAACTTAAAAACTTAAAGGACATATCTGATATAGAAGAACTTTTAGGGACCGGGGAAGAGCTAGGGGTAGATCAGAGGTTTGTCTTATGAAACCATACATTTCCTCTGTTTTTGTCTAACGTAAAACTTAAAGACCTATGAATGCATTTTATCTTTGTTAGTTTATCAAATAACCTAGTAGATAGAAATATTCACCCTTTGAATGAATTAATAAAAAATCTCAAGTTCGAACTATTAACTCGTGCATAGAAGTGAAAGTGAATTATGACAATTGATGTTTTATTTACAAAGTAAAACAACATCAAAGAAGTCTCTCTATTGTCCTTTGGGGTGATAGATGACCAATTATACCTTTTGTGTGGTTACTCTAAATTGCAATATATGAATGGCTTAAATTGAGAAGGTTTTCTGTAAGGCTATAGCACTATACTATTTGAGCTAAGGTTATGAAAATAAACCATCATAGGGTTACTACCACGCATGCGTGTATATTATTATCAATAGTTTGTCTCATTTATTATATAGTAACGACATTTCCTTATTGCCGTACGTGTGTGATGTTATCTTGTTAGACCTCTCATGATATTAGTAAATGTCACTAAAAATAACTGATATAAAATTTGCGCGCAACGACTGAATATGAATAAAAAAATTACAAGTTTAAAGAAAACGTTAGGTTGAAATTGTTATGTCGGATATCATGATTACGGTTCGAACTCCAACTTCATCATTTAACGCGAGTTTATAATTATTTTATCATATTTTGTCTATGTACAATAAAAAAAGGTTATAATTTCTACCAAAAAAATAAAGAAAACGTTATGATTGCAGTTACTAAAAACCATGTTTAAATCTTTTAAATTTAGTGACTTTACTAAAATAATTTATGTATTGTGAGACGAAAAAATAGTTTATAAGGTTTATAAGATTTATATTGATGATCTTGCTGACAAATTGATCATTGTATTATCCAATATTATAAACGAGTGCATCTAATTCTGTTCTTATTAGTATTAGTTAATTAATGCGATTTGTTGTTTTCAAACGACTAAAGAAAATAGAAGGATCGTACTTCATTCCTGTTGGGTTTTTTTAGAGGAATAGTCCTGTTATGTATTGGTGAATATTCTCTAATATAAGAGAATATTCTTTCTGTGAGGTGCATATTCCATAACCATTTATCAGCTTACATATCAAATGATAAATAAATGATTTTTAAAAAAAAATAAAAATTATAGCGATTCGGCAATTTAATCAAGTAGATTAAAATAAAAAAGTTACAAAAGGTTAGGGGACAAAAAATGTAACCTATGCAGAGGAGGTAAATTATAATAAATTATGAGTTTGTTAAATAACAATCCTTGATTATTAGATTAAACAATTTTATTCGAATTCAAATTCAATGAGTTTATTTTTCAATTACAAAAAGACCGAAGCTTGAAATGTGTGTGAAAGTTCTTGGTGATACTTTGAGCATCTTCGAACTTATCAAGATTGTTTGAGTTACATTTTGTGGGCCTAAATCACCACATAAAATTCAAGCAATTTACATAATTTACTCTAATAGTGATAACATAACAAGCAACATGTGTTTGACCCCACCAATATGTGATGTAGCCAACATAAGTAAAAAAACAAGTCAAACTCCTTTGAAGATGGTCTTACCTCTTACATGTAAAAAAAACATAAGTGCTCATCATGTTCATAAAGCAACTAATGTTAAACGTTACTCCTTTGTTTCTATCCCGTTACTCATAAGACTGGAAAGTAAAGCATACCACGACTTCGCATACTTCGTTCCTTAAAATACGTTCTCAGATAAATTGAGTGTATTACACACTAGTGGTAGTGTGTGTTTTATTTTAATGGGATTCAAATGATTTCATTTTTTAAAAATACATATACTAACTCTTTTTTTTTTTTGTCATGTACAAGTGACTACAAATTTCACCCTTAAGTGAAATGAGATGATCAGTGTTCGAACTTTGCTCCCCTATATATATATAATATAATATAATGTCTGTGTCAACTGAGTTAAGCTTACGGGACAGATATACTAACTTAAACTATGTATAAAATGTTTCAAAGCATGCAATAAATTTCCACAAAGTTTGAATCCTTAAAACATGTATAGATCAAACTTAGTTGGACTTTCTTTCTCAAAATGGCTGTTGAGTTCAATCCAAGTAATATTTTATTATTAGTACTATGTATGTGTGCCTATGTGGTTATCAGTTTCGTTGGTATTAAGATTGGCATGCAGTGTATATAAGAGAAGATTAGCACGCAGAATTCTTTAATTTTAGAATGAAAATCGCTTATTTGCCTTAAACTCCTATTAGAAAGGGACAAAGAAAATACCAGCAATTTTGGTATCAGAGTAGGAGTACTATTTATTTGAAAGACAATTATGCCTATATTTTTAGTATAAGAGTATACTTTAGATATATTTTTTAAAAAAGTATAAACTAATTTGTATTTGTTTACCAATATAAAACCAATTTTTTGAAAAACATCAGTCATAAGATTTTTTTTTGGAAAAGCTACTAAAACAACTTATTTAAAATAGTTTTAATTTTTTCTCTCCAAATTCCAGTGTTTCTGAAAACTTATAACAAATGGAAACTTTAAAAAGTAATTATTGTATTTAAAAATGTTTTTTTTATGAATAAAGTTGTAGCAAACAAACTCAAAACATTTTCTGAATGATCAAAATGTACGAAAAAACACAATTATAACAACTACTAAAACTTTTGTCAAAAAAAAAAAAAAAACTACTAAAACAGTCGGTAATCTCGAGATAAACTAGTATTGTGAACCCAAGAATTTACATCGGTTCTTATATTTTAGAACAAAATTTTTTTCCTTCTAAATTAAGACTTATAGTTAGAGACAAAGATAGTACATTATATTCTCTTTTTTTTTTTTTAATAAAACAACTTTCTCTTTGTCAAAATATCATAACCAGCTAAAAAGTCGAAACAACCAAAAAAGGCGCTACTTATAGGAAAAAACTCTTTGCCCTGGTGATAGTAGTACTTGCAAGATAAAACTTGTAGATAGTAAATAATAACTCCTTAAAACACAATTAAAACAGCTACCGAAACACTTCATGGTGTATAAAATGCTATTCTGATTACATGTAAGTAGAGAATACATGATTTTGGACAGTGAAAGCATGAATACTTGCATGTTATGGCTTTCATCACAATAGAGCTTTTCCCATTTCGATATGATTGAATTCTCTAAATTGTAACGGGCTACAACAAATGTCCTACAAAATTGGATCAGTACCATTTTTTCAAGGAAAAACTCAGATAATCATGTCATCTCTTAATGAATAGACAATCTTCCTTTTACTTATGCAGACTTCAGCTTAGCTGATGTTGAAGCGAGATGGGAAAGTATTCTATGTCCCACAAACAACAGAAAAGCTCCCAAAAACCCTAATGCTTTGAGTGTAGTGAACAAGTCCAGCTGCACAAAAACAAAAATGTTAAAGAGACACTTCAAATAGAAAAACGGCACTATTTTCTGCCAGAAGAGACAGAAATTGAACTTTTTCTACCAATATTTGATCATTCACACCAGCTCTGCTAATCGAGCATAATATCTAATCATTGCCACTACTTTACATGGACTAGTAATTATCACAACAGATGAAACCAACAGAAACATGCTCAATTGGAACACTGAATGGTCATACCTTCAACCAGAAAAGTACGTAAAGCAATAGAACTGCAGCAACACCAAGTTGGAATAGAATGGCATATGTAGCGGGTACTGCTAAAGAAGGGAAGTTCTTGAAGTTAACCCCCAGGCGCAATAGCTGTGAATGATGTAAAACAGAATTGCAAAAATTAACTAAGATACAGGAAATATCGTACAATTAAGAAGAAAACAAGACAGCTAAACCATGATTTTGTTCAAGTAACTTCATAAATACAACATTGAACAAAGTTTCCGAGAAAATCAGGCCTCCCCTATCCTACATTCCTATACATAAGTGAAGTATACCTATATTTTTTATTTTTTTATAAGCGAAGTGTACCTATATGTAAACATTCAGTAAAACTAATTTAACATTTCTAGATAACTTCCGCTGGACTTTCTTTTTCCATTTTTTATTTTATTTTTTCCATTACATCTGCTGCCTTTTATCTTGAACGCAACAACGTATTCATGTGCTACATTTTAGGGAGGATTTTCACAGGACTTACCCCAACCAAAAAGCCAATGAATGGCAAAAGGGTCAAAATCAAGAAAGCAAGAGATACATTCTGGGATGGTCGCTTTTCAGGAGCCCTAAACAAGTGAGCTATCTCTGCTTTAGGCTCATATCTTGAGTAAGGATCAACAGGTAGCGGAGGAAGACGTGCTGCCTTCTCAGGTGATTCTGGAAGATCTAATTCTAAATGACCAAGTGGCCGTAAGAAAGAGTTCTCCTGAAATCATAAATAGTATTCGTTCAGATTGCCTTTTTATATTATGGTGAAAGGGTAAACAAACCAAATCAAGTAGTGCATGATACCATGACAGCATCGCCAACAGTCAGCTCAAAATCATATCTGCCTGAGAGATAATAAAATTTGTCCACCAAGCCAAGAAAATCCTAAGAGACAAAATTGCAAATGTGGGTGAGAAAAACAACTATATATGGTTAGTAGATGAGAATGAAATGTCCTATACAGCCTTTGCCAAAAAATATACGTGACACAAAATTATAAGCCCCCCCCCCCCCCAAGGCCCCAATCCCATTCCAACTTAAAAGCAATTAGGGAATGCGGATTTATATTCAACTGTATGTAGTTACAGCCTAATAGATAAATAAACCGTCCCTTACAAGTGGTTAAAGACACATTGAATTAAACCAGCACATGCCTTTTCCACTCTACATTCACTTGATTTCTAATATTCAGAATGGTAGCTGTTATGCACTATAACTGATATTAGACTTCAGCATTGTGTAAAATAGTTAATTATTATGAATTATAACGAACTTTTGTCAAAAGAAAAAAAAAAACTCAAAAAATACGCAAGAATAGACATGTTAACCTAGACAATGAAATATACAGTGGTAGATATACTTACAAGAATAATCTCAAACTTCTTGCCGGTATTTCGAACCACAAAGATGTGTTCATATTTTGTCTCATGCCTCAACTTAAGCAATACCTGCAGAAGAACAAATGATTAACAAAAAGACGAATGGAATGATGTTCATTTAAAAGGTCTAATGCAACTACGAAAAACCTGACGCGGCTTAAAAGCACGGCCATGAGGCGTTGTCAACTGGAAAGAAAAACGCAACTTTTGAAGGTGGTTAGCTGAGAGTGAAACAACACCCGTTCCAGCCAAATCTAGCCTGCACAGAAAAATAAGAATTGAAATGAAGAAATAAAAACATAATTAATAGAATTGCTGACAGAAAAACAACAGAGTTAAATTTATATGTATTCAGCTCGAACTCCAAACACAACATAAAAATGACAAACATGTGACAATCAGACATACTAATTGACAATTAAGTAGACTGATCATGAATATAATTGCAGAATTTTTTTCAACCATTAATAGAAACCTACGTTTTCTGGGTTTCATCACTTCCAATATCACTGTCAAGAACTGCAATTTCTGCATTGCTAACTTTAACAATGCCAGTGACATATATTGGCACATGAATTTGGCCTCCAATAGCATAATCATTTTCACTACCAGAGTCATGAAGCACAATCTGCAAAATAGGTTTGAAACTTTATAACTAACAAGCAGACACAAATAAATACACCTTGATGCAATGAAAGGAAATATAATCACTAAATAAACATACACAAATACCTCAAAAACAAACACATATGTTCCCACATCCACATTATCTGGGAAAACACTCAAGACATGAAGTCCACTACTTTGATCGTACTGGAGCTCCTGTAGTACATAATATGGACAGTATATTCGATCAATTGAAAGTAGCACACAACAGAGATAATAAAGAAGCCCATAAACCAAAATACTTTACTACTCCCACTCCTAAAAAATAATAATTGACTCGGCACTCACCTTGCCCTCAATAACAGCCGAACCTTTGGCATCAGTGTGGAAAGCTCGGATAAGCTTAACTGTTAGAGGTGGTGCAGCTGAACCAAGTACTGTATTCACCGTAACCTGTTTAATTTTGAAATAGAAAATTGTCATGCTTTCAGAAGTAAAAAGCTGCACACTCATGGAAAAGAGTGAAGAATAATCATTGCAGCCAACTGAGGCATGCAAAACTAATTTAGTATTGCATGTAAAAGAATCAACAAGCAAGAAATTGAGGAAGAGTTTGTTAAGCTCCACAACATAATAAAAAAAAAATGACACACAGGAAAGTGTAAGATGAAGAATTTAAAAGGAAACTATGAAAATGAAAGGACTAATAATATGAGGGATAAGGGAAAAGGGCCATTATGTAATAGAGAGTATGGTCAGGATATATGGTAAATAAAGAGTAGGCTAGGAGGCTTAGGCAAGTTTGTTATGCCTTAGTATAAGAGTATGGCTCTTGTTATAGTTTAGTCTAGCAAACTGTAATTGTAACTAGCCTTAGTTAGCTTCAGTTAAACTACACCCACTGGGTGTAGGTTAAGAGTTAAGACTGTTAGTGTTATCCTACACCAAGAGTGTAGGTTATGCAAAGTCGATATAAACTTGTAATAGCTCTCAATTCAGGTCAATGAAACAGAATATTCCTAACCACAGAAAGTTAGTTACAGAAGTGGTTATGGTTTCTCTCTAAGTTTTACACTTAGTAGGATAAATAGTGAGGTGGGTGAATTGTCGTGAGTATGGAAGAATATAGTTTGAACCATTATGGTTAGGCAAAGAAAGAGTGTTCTCTTTCTTTCATTTTGCTATTGTAAGATCTTTTGCTCAATTATCAATGAAAAAACACATTATTTCATAAATCTACATTTCCGGGCTCCATCAGGACACCTAACTAGAACTAAGAACTGTATCTGTAATCTTTTTATAGATTAGAGTCAAACATGTTTTTGACAGGAAAAGTGGTACAAAAGTAATCTTACTGGGGGGTTGAGACCCAATGCGGATAAAACCAAATGCTAGTTATGCTACAGTCTGTTCTCCACCCTTATTTGTTAAAAAGAATTTGCGAAAAAAAAAGAGGCACTGGGACAGAAAACCAGTGTGCACCATGAACTAATCATTTTGCATTCCTAACTTACGAAAAGCCGCAAGTTATAACACTCCCAAAATAAGGACTTTAGAAACTGTAACTTCATTGCTTACCTTGAGTTGATCTTTCTTGGACAATGAATAAACTGTTGCAGGAAGTGACAGCACCAATGGGATGGGAACCCTGTACCAGAACAAGATATTTGAGGCATATGTTGTTACTGAATATATTATTAAGACGTCAATATATCAACAAAGAAGAATAAACAAGAGAAAAATGAAAGGGAAAAAAAAAATGGCACCGCTATAAAGCTTAACTAAAATTATAGATTTTTCCAAAAAGCACTTGCCTTTTGCTCTCCAGAAGAGCTAATGATTCAACTTGATTGAAGAAGTCCTTGGCACTTCCTGGGACTCCAATGCCTAAGAAAAACTTTGCTAAACCCAATACTTTATCCCCTGGAAGCTGGTAATGCAAAACAAAAGCATAAACAAAAAAATTCAAGCAATTAAAAAAGTGGAGAGCAATCTATGACACTTGACATACATCTATTTTCCCAGAAGTTACAGCAGCAAATGATGTAACCCCTCGAACAACTGAAGAAGTTGTGGAAAGAGAACCCTCATGCTCACGGCCACCGCCAAATTTGTCATCAAAATAAAATGTTCCATCATCTGAAAAAGAAAAAAAAAATATATTCATCTAAGACCAGTAGGATAAAGCATGTTGTATGAAAAATGGCAAGGCTATTATTACAATAATCAAAAGCAAATTTCGGGGAATAACGCTTTTTTTTTGGGGTGGGGGAGCATAAAAGATTTTTTAATGCCTAAAAGTTTTCCAGCAAGCAGATCAATTCACTTAATGTCAGACAACACCCAGCAAGATTATAACACACTAAAGCAAACATGAAATGACTATTCCTATTCCCAGCCCTACAAGATACATAGAATTTTGATTGACACCAAAAATAGATTGTAACTCACAACTCATTTTAAAGAAACGCGTTTTCAATCTTCAGGTCACTCAATTCATGAAAGTGGGATACTATACTAATATGATCAACAATAACAATTAAAAACAAAATCCCATTTGTTGAAATTAGTGTTTCGTCAAATAATAAAGGTGGAAGAGAAAAAATAAGGACTTTGAATTATGACTATGATTTGATATGGTTGTGATTTGCTTATACAAAAAACTGAAAGACTATCTACTAATCCTTGTACTGATACAGGATTTCAAAAACAAGTCATGTTAATAACTAAGAAATATGGACACTAATATTAAGATATAATCTAATATATTTTGGTGGTAAAAAGAGAGACAATCTAATATACTCCAAGATTATAAAAATCCTATGAGATAAATTAAGTTACTTCAAGATATTATCGAAAATATTTTCAAATCTTCTAGCACCATTATATGCAAATGAAAAAGAAGTCAACTGAATTGAAAACTTCGGGAAAAAAAAAATATGTATAGCACCAAAGAAAATTCAGTAATGCTAAAACAAAAAAGAAGAAAAGTGAAACTATGATGATAACCTCCAATGAGGTGATTGCAAATTTGCAAAGTAGTCACCTCATAAACAAAGGGAAGATAACACATAGAAGAACCAAATAAGAAAAAAGTAACGAAGAATAAAATGCACTGCCAGTCTAGCATAGGGAGATAATTAGAATGTACCATTTGTCAACACAAAAAACTCTATTAGAGGTTACCACCATGGCTTGCTACACCCATGCAAAGGAATTTTAAGTTTATAAATGAACATTAACAGTTACAGATTTGAACAAGGTGCAAATTTACCCGTACCATATTTCTGGATACTGTCAAAAAGCTTCAATATATCACTTTTCACTGTATTTACCTGACAATAAGGAGATAATTTAGTATATTGATAGAAATATAAAAAGTCCCAAGACAAAGTATGTTCCATGATGCATCATAAACAATAAAAGCATGTAAGCAGATCAATTGCCAGAAAAATGAAGTGCTGGTAAAGTTAACATCATATTTCTCAGCATTACCTTTTTTCCATTACTTTGCCCCCACTTATATTCATTTTCATTTAACAATCCCAAGCTGGTATTTTAATAATGGTTTAAAAATATTTGAATGAAAAAATCTTGACAAGAATCAAGCGTACCATACTACTATAATGCAAAAAAATTAAACCCATATGAATTTGTTGACCACATATACAGCTTTTCAACTAAACAACCTTTGAAGGTTAAAAACCTAAAGCAAATTAACTAACCAAATTAAGACTCAGAACTTTACCCTAGACTGATCAATTTCTGAAGATGCTAATGAGATGACTCCAGCCAGTGCTTCAAGTGCTAATCCTGTGAAATACCCGAGTAGCTTATTTTGTAATTATAGATAAACAGCAGTAGTTCTAGTATTCTGTGTTTCAAGTTTCAGCATATAAATCATTACCAGCAGCGTAGGTACTCGACTCAGGATTATCAGAACTGTAGCGCCATCTTCCATCACTTTGGCTCAAAGCCTGCCAATATTGAAGAACAGGACATCGCAATGAACATGACAGTTTGAAGTGCAATTACAGCAACCAAAAAATTATGTAAGTTAAGAAGTTAAACAAATAAAACTGGAAAGGGTCCAGTTCTTATACTGAAATCTTTTATCGGCAATTTTGATGGGACCAACATGTTTGTTATTGCAAAGCAAAACCAAGTGCCCACATTACTCAATACCAAAGATAATGGAAACATACCTTGATTGAATGGAAAGTCCCATCAGCATCAGCAAGAAGCACATCAACATCAGGTGCCTGATCCTGTAAGAGAGAAAAGGGAAATCAAAAGGAGAAAAGAACCATAGTGAAAAATAATATCACATTTGAATTTGCAAGTCACAATAAAAGAAAACATAGTCCTCAAAAGAGGAGACACTTCCACTCCTAAAATAAAATACTAAAAAAACTGGCATATTGGGAAAATATTAGAAGGGCCGTGAGAATTTTGCATATCAACTAGATAAGCAGAATTAGAGATGAATTTAATGAGTCCATATGACAAAAAAATAATCTTCAACAATGCACGAGCACCCCAGAGGGTTCCAATTAAAGCTCGTATTAACAGCCCACTAGGCTTACCAAGTTAAGTAGGAAGTGAAACAGTAAAATCTGGAGAATTACCTTTATAAGAACCAAACTTCCTATTGTATAGTAGATGTCAACCAATGTATTTGCATCATTGACAGAGGCTTTAAGTCTTGAAGCAGTATCCTTTACAAATTAAATAATTTCTATCATTAATCTTCAGAACTCGGCTATTTAAAAACACAACATAAAGCAATAACAATCAAGCCGCAACCACGTCATAAAATTACCTGGAAAACACCCTTATCAACCTTGCATTTTAATATGCCATTAACCTTTAAGGCATAGAACAAATCCTTTAGAGAGGACGACGATCCAAGATTTTCCACTACATTCTGACAAGCGGTTGCGCTCACATCAGGCTTATTCTCAAGCGCAAGAATCTCAAAAACTCTTAGAGCCTCATATGTTTCTTCTAAACTGATAAGATAATAACAAGACAATTAAAATGAGTTTTCTAAAATAATCATCTAACCAATAAATTTCAACAAAATGTCGCAAACCTAAAATATTAATTAATCACAGATTATACTAAATTTCTGACCAATAAGTACGAAACTAAATCAGCGCAAAACGATAATTAGATTTAATTAAGTGCATAATATATAACGATACAAATTATCTGCATCTAAGAAGTAAAACGGAGGTGAGAGTTGAATTGACCTTGAAGAGGATCCATGGAAGAGTTGTAAAGCAGCGGAACGGTGAGAATCGGAGATTGGAGTTGGAATCGTAACGGCGTTGCAGATCGAAAGAGTGTAAAGCAGGAGAAGAAATTTTGCAAGGTTTGTGGCCATTTCTGCAACTATGAATCAGAGAAATTGAAGGAGAATGCAAATCGCATTTACGATTTGGACGCGACGAGTTCTTCTTCTTCTTCCACTGATCAGAGTGAGTGAGTCTGTGAAATGAACTGGTTAGCTATTAGTCGTCGTTTTGGTCAATTGCACCAAATATTTAATACCCAAAATGTCCCTTTATTAATTAAGTTTTAATTAATTTGATAAAGAAAACCGCTGGAAAACTCGGAATAGAAAGAGTCATCACAAGTGAGCTTATTAAAGCGCGAATTCTAAAGGAGGATCAAGGGATTTTCGAGTGGGACAAATTTGATATTTGTCTTTGTAAGGTAAAGCGATAAACTATGAATTTAAACTAAGGTATTGTGCCATAAGATAAGAAACAGTCAAAGCAGAGACTTAGAGACTAGCATCTGATTGTAGGTCAGGAAAGAGACGCGATTATATTCTTTACCCTAATACCTACTCTAAGTGTAAAAAAACAATTGTAGTAAAAGACCAGATGATCTCTCCAAATTTCTTTTACATTACTCTTATAAAAAAAATAAAAAAAATCTTTTACACTACACCCCAAAAAAGGTATAGATCAATATACATTTTTATATATAATAACATTATATTATTATATGTTGAGAAATTAACACAAAGGAAACATTTTGTTAAATTAAAAATTACTAGTTTTACATGGATGTCTAATAAGAATTTAATGTTAAGTTGTTATTTTAATTTTTTAAAAATAATGCTTTTTTTTTAGGACTTAAAAATAATGCTATAAAGTATATTATGTGATAAAATGATGATTTTTTTATTAAATATCAGTGTAAAATTAATTTAAATCAACAGTACATCATCATTAAACTCATGAAAAAAATCAACTTAAAATATGAGTTGTAGTCTATGCAAATATAAATCCATTTTATTCCCAAAAAAAATTATACAAATCCATTTTATTTTAGTTTCTAAGTAAAATATAGGGGTTTCATCCATTGCTGCTTTAATATATTAAGTTTCAAATAGTCCTATCTTTTGCTAACTACCATCATTCACAATTTTTAAAATCTAGTATGCCAAAAAGATTTCACTGATCAATCAAAAATTCAGTCACAAATTTAGCAATTAAATTCTCACATTTCTACCTCACAGTTGACCAACATGGATTGAAACTAACAAATGAGAGATATCGACGATACTTCAAATAAGATTTACTTTCAAACGATGAAACGCATAGGAAACCAAAACCACGACAGCCCCACCATTCAACTGTGACCCTCAAATCCAGCTTCTCAAACTCCCACCCTCCAGCCACCACACAAACACCCTCCACAGTTCCAACCAATATGGTTGTCCAATCTCCATGCGACAAAACATGACAACCCCTCAAACCTTTGGTCATAACTCCCTGCTAGCCTCAATTACTCAAACCTAAACTTCATAGAATTAAAGTAAATTTTAAGAACTTAATAAAAACATATTAACTGCAAGATTTCAATACAAAATCATTCATTCATCAGTAAATTTCAATATTCGCCACTTCGGTCCAATATTTGGGCCAGATTTTGACTGAAATTAGTTCAAAACAGAAAAGCATATAAATAACTCAATTACTTCACACTAGCTATAGATCACAAAACACTACTAAGCACCGAAGGAACCATTGTAATAGTTAAAGCTAGAATGTTGCTCAGTATTTTGGAGCTGGATGTTGGGTTGGTAACAGTCCAAATCGCTTCTTCAGAAGAATTCTCTGCCTTGAAAACTTGTCATCAGGTGAAAACCGGGCTGTAGTTCCAGGAAAAGAAAAGAAAAAATCAACTGTTAGCAGTGATGATTACACCAATGCAGAATCAATGGAATGCAAAAACAGACATTCATAATAAATATATAAATTATCGATTACTTAACAATTCAAAACATTTGCCTCGCACTTTTTCTCATTTTTTTAGCAAAGATAGATAGAGAAGAGTAAACTAAGTTACAAAAGAATCCAATGTAGGCCTACAGATGCCCCAGTAAGGAAAATGTATCAAAATTAAAACTTCAAGAATAATTTGAAGTTAAATTCTTGTTGCGTTGCGGTATACATTATTTACGACATAACATTATAATGTTATTTATTCTGCGCAACCAAAATCACCTATAGGGAAAAGGCTGTGTCATTGCAGTTATAGAACAAATCAACAATAATGACTATGTTTCTTGGTCAACGATTTCATGTAAGGAATCAGGATACAACCTACACATAATCTCCTAAAAGATTAAGGCAAGAAGAACAAGACTCGGTTTGGATTAGCTTCTTTAACTTATAGAAACTTCTTAATTAAAACAAACTTATGTTTCTTCATCAATGATTTCATAAATATTTTTTCAGAGATTTTACAACCTGGTTCTAGGTTGTACTAGATCAAATGGCGTGTAAACTTTGTTCCTCCTTTGACTTTTCCAATAACAAAAGTTCATTAAAGCACAAAAAGGTCTTGTTATCCAAGTTACAAAGAAGGATTTATCACTTCTAAAGTGAGTAATTAGTAAAATGATAAAAGTCCTATTTCAATTGGCGTATTTGAGCTTATCTACCGGCACAAGCACTTGTTACATTGTTTGAAAGAACTTATCGAAAAAGCTTATTAAAATTAAGTTGTTTTTATCTTATTTCAGTAAATTCGACAGGATAGCTTATGAAAAATAGCTTATAGTCTATATACGAAAACAGTTTGACTTTATTGTATCTTATGTTATAGAAATAGCTTATTCAAAATCGCTTATAAGCTGCAAAATAACCTCTCTATCCAAACAAAGCCAAAATCAAAAGCTAAAACTAAACAGTTTATCAAAATACCTGGATGAGCAGATTGAGTAGCCAACCCAACTGGTGACTCTTTCTGCAAAGAAAAATCACAACAAAAAAAGTGTCACTTTTTTTCACATAAACAAAATAAAAATGATATTGAAATAAATAAATATTACAGTGTTTGGTTCCATTGAGATAAACTTTACCTTAGTAGTGTAAACCTTGTCACCGTTATCGTTGATATAAAATTGAAGATACATAGTTAAGTGAAAACTTGTAACTGCAGAAAAAGTAAAAAAAATTATTAGCAGAGGTTGTGGCAAGAGAAAGAAGAACTAGATACAGAAACTGTAACAACGTTGTTGTGTTATAATCAGAAACGTACCTTGTTGAAAAACAGAAGAAAGAAAACCTAAGATGGAGGCGAGGAACAAGCGGTTGATGAAGAAGAAAGGGTTTAAGGTTTTGCGATCCTGATATTTGGTTCCTTACATAGTTTATGGACTTTTGTTTTATTTAATGGGCCTCACTAGAGGCCCGTTTCTTGAAACTTTCTTTTATACCTGTATTTCTCCTATTACACCTTCTTTGATAATTTTTTTTTTGTTGATAGACGAAATGACAAAGTTATTGAAAACTCACACACACAAAGTGAAGTAACCAGGGATCGAACCCCGATCATAACGTCTGACACTAGCAATTTTGATATTTCTACCAGTTGACCTAGGATTTGTGGACAAAAAATAAGATTGCACGATTTGGGGTTCGAACCCTTCTTTGATAATTTTTATTCTACCCCTTTTTATAATTTGGGTTAAATACATTTTTACCCGAATAAAATTTTCAAATTTTTATTGGTCTCCAACACAAAAAAAATCTTGTAAGATAAAACTCCACATTTTTTTATAATAAAGTTGGTTCCTACTCAGTCTCATAATTCTTAGTTCAACTGGCAAAAATGTCGAAATTGTTAGGCCGAACGTCGTGACTCGGGTTCGAACCGGGATGTCACAATTATATCTAAGACAAAAAAAAAGTTGTTTCCTAATGCTAACTTCATTACGGTAGGATAACAGACTTATTTTTTGTATCTTTGAATTTGCTACCATTAGATTTGTGTGCATGTGGTTCACTTGAAAATGAAAAGTGAGAACTAATGTGGTTTTTGGATTGAAATAGGAGATTGATGCTCAGCTATTTGATTGTATTAAGCTATTGTTTTTGTGATTGTTTAAATCAAAGTCCAAGGGTTGTCATATTTAATTAAAGAACAGTAGGTTGCTCCAAGAAGAAGAAGAAGGAACGGTAAGTTGCTCAAAGAAGATCGAAACAGAGCCCAATCGCGGTGGAGAGACGATCGGAAATGGTGATTGCGTGCTCAGAGACCTGGACTCTTTGGTGGCTGCGTCGAAAAGATGAGAAAGAGGCAGTGAGTCAGGTGGCAACGCCGATGAGAGGTGGAGGTGCGGCGGTGCTTGGGTTGCAAGACAAAAAAGATGAGTTCACTTTTCACGCATTTTTCACGTTTATGTGTTTTCGGGTTTTGGTTTTTTATTTTTAGAGAGAGGAATCGATTAGAGTTGATATCATGTAAGAATAATAGGCCTTGCCTTTCTATTGATTTTTCCGACGATACATATTTGTTTGCAATACAATCACGGTCAATCCGTATTTTGAGGAGACTATTATTCTTTGCTAGTTGGAGTCCTTGATATATTGCCCACATCTTAGCAATTTTGATCAAATAAGCGTCGATGGATATTACGAGAAAAAACCTACAAAAAAACCCCACTAAATCATTCATTCCTCTTTCTCCCAAATTTTCTTATTTCTTCAACTTATTCCTTCAATATTTTCAGAATTTTTTCCTTCACTCACATCTAGAAAATAAAACCTAATTGTATTTTAAAAATAAAAAAAATAGAATTTGTGAATTCAAACTCACATTGAAACATATGGAATGTTCATATGCATCGTCCTTTACATTTTAACTATACTTTTATCACTATTAATTTAAGTACTATTTTAACTTCTCGATGGCAATCTGCGTTGCCCGGGTGCGGGTACAGTACCGGTACCCGGTACGGGGTACGACATTTTTAAAAAAACTAAGGTACGGGTACGTATGTATAATTTTTTTAATATAATTATATATATAAAATAATAGAATTATATTGCTAAAACAAATAATTAAACATAAAAAATACCACACTTTAAAAGCAATTTAAATTGATCAAAAACATCGAAACAGAAAGACTAGCAATATTTATGTAGTCACGAACAAAACAAAAAAAAAGACTGAATCTCATGGAGTCAAAATTAAATCTCAATCGTTTCCCTCTCCATCATCATTAAAAAGAGCAGCCTCTAGTTCAGGTTCATCGAGAGAAAGACTAGCAACTTCAAGAATACCAGCTCCATCAACTAGATCAAATCCATCTCCACCAATATCCTACATTTTTGTTGGTCCTTCATTGTAGTCTTTATTCTTTCTCGAGAGAAGACGAAGATTTGTATAAATAAAAACTAAATCTTCAGCTCTCTTTGGATTGAGCTTATTCCTTTTCAATGAGTGAATAAATCCATATGTGCTCAAATTTCTCTCAGCAGAAGATGAAGAAGTTGGTTGTGAAAAGAGTTCCAATGCAATGGATTGAAGTTTAGGGGTTGAAGATCCATAAGTTACCCACCATTCATTTGGTTTCAAGTTCCACCTATCTAGAAACCTATTATTACTTATATGAACAAATAAAAAAATGAGATATAATATGGCTTTGCCATTTCGTCTACCAACCAAAAAAAAAAAAATGAGATATAATATGAACAAATAAAAAAGAACAAATAAAAAAAGAAGATTTATTATGATTATATATTTATATCATATATTCATATGACAATAAGTACCACGTGCGTACCCTCCCTACCACGCGCGTACCAATGTCAAAAAAACAAAAAATAAAAAAGCGGTTCGCCGTTGGTGCGTATCAAAGGTGTACGGTACGTGTACCGGTACCTGGTACGTATCCGATAGGGTACTTTTTCAAAAACGGAGTACCCATGCATCACAAATGACAATGTTTTTCCAACTCATTCTTTCACCACTCAGCAAACATACATACTCTTTTGTCTGTTATCTTTAAATTTTAATTTTAATTTCTTTAGCATTTTTGGATGATTGGTTGGTCGGTAGTTAGTACTTGTAGTAAGAGATAGCTAAGGTTGGTGGTACAAGTACAACAATAGTTGTGTTGTTCTATCAATTTATACTTGGGAGACACTTTAGGATTTCATGTTTTTATTTATCCTTCAATCATATTCCATTTTAATCAAATAATTAGACATAAATGATTAATGAATTCTAACTAGAATAAATAATTTTAGACGATTCGAATTTGATTTATGGCGAGAATAATTATTAATTAGATTTTATTTACCTATACTAATCTAGATAACTTTGATTAGTAAAAAAAAACTTTGATTAGCTCTATAGTCAACAAAATTTGACATTCTCGTATTGGATTTGTTTTATTTATATAGCTTTTTTTTACAATATTTTAGTTCTATAGTAGGATTTTGGGTTTGTTTTAATTTTTTAATTGTAAATAATAATAAATTGAATAATTTAAATATTTAATATATTATAAATGTCACACCAACTCAAGAACTATTTTAAATTTTTTTATAATTTTGCAAGAGTATAAATAAATAAAATTATAGTGACTAGAATCAAAATGGACTATACTTCCATGACTAAAAATCATATTTAAGCATATATAAAAATAAACGGACGTCCCTCGGACTCTGAGTATAATTCAGTTGATAGGAATATTATATATGAAATTCTAGTCACTAAACTATTTAATAAAAAAATACGGACAAATGGTGATTTTGGTCATTGAATGTACGAGGCCTTAAATCGAAAATAAATAAATTGCCAACAATGAATTAGTAAGGGTCTTGGTCTTTTAAACATGCGATTAGGGGTTCTATTTATGGTCAAAAAATATGGTTGGCTTGCTAAAAAAAATATCACCGTATTCATCTATTATGATACAAAGTTAGTTAATTTAAAGAGTTTGATAAAGATACACCGATAGTGTAGAATAGTTTTACACAATTATCTAATAAAAAGTTGAATTATTGTTGCATAGTTTTTAGACCAAAAAATTACATTTAGTCACACACTAATAATCCAATTAAGGCGGACCTCAAAATTGTTTTTTTATGTATTCTCAAGTTTTGATTGGTTGTGATCAAATGTAATGTTTTGGTCAAGTGACCAAGGAAGAATATCTCCAAAAAGTTATCAATTTGCAAAGTATTATGTTATGTCGTATTTGTCGGAGTATTTTGTTATTCTATATTTGTGCCATGTTTATTTTGTTATTCTGTATTTGTTTCAAATTAAAAGATTAATTTTGATCCAGTGCAGATTCAATCGATATAGACTTTTGGTATCTGATTTAGACTATATTTTTTTTCTCTGATTGAAATAAGTTAAGGGATATAGTAAGTTAAGTGATTAAAATAATCGATTTTTAAATAAAGAGTATAAGTTGCGTCGGAAAATAAAAGTTTAGGAAATGCATGAGATCATGTGGAAGAAGGAGTGATCTATCTGAGTTGACAGTTACATACTATAAATAGTGTTTCACGGATTCACTATTAATAATTACGCGGCATTCCGATTTCTCAGTAATCGATTCTATTTTTTAACATTTTCTTTTTCATCCTCAATTTTCATTCACATCACAATAACAATAATCACGTTACTAATAATCTTCATCTTAATTTTCATTACTTTAGCTTTTTTATTATTGTTTAATGTAGTAGAAATCAATATTTGCATACCGAAGAAGAAGAAGAAGAAAGGGAATGATAATGTTTGATTTTGATCGTGGTTGTTGTTAACTGGTGGTGGTGGTGAGGAAAATGGATTCGGCGAGGAGTTGGTTATCGAAGTTTCAACCGCGAGATAAATTGAGAGCTTCAACAAGGAAGAAAGATGATGTTAATATCGGAATTGAAGATTCTAATGCGTCTCTTGATGATGATGCTCTTTCTAGCGTCACCAAGCAGAAAGTTGCCGCTGCTAAACAATATATTGAGAATCATTACAAGGAACAAATGAAGAATCTTCAAGAGAGAAAAGACCGGTATAAATAATTCATTTCATTAATCTATCTTATTATTCATGATGATAAGCGCTTATGTATAAGCTACTTTTATAGCAAAAGATAAAATAAAGATAAATTGTTTTTATACATGTGCTTGAAGATATTGGAGAACTTATTGAAAATAAGTTAATATTAGAGAACTTGTGAAAATAAGCTGAAATAAACTTATGAAAATTGTCTGTTTTCATAAGTTTCGTCAAACAGTGTCATAAAACATATGTTAGTAGATACGTTCTAATAAGTCAATTCAAACAGACTCTGTGGTACAGAAGTTTCTAATAGGTCGCTTATTATAACAGGAGAACAATTTTGGAAAAGAAGTTGGCTGATGCCGATGTCTCTGAGGAAGATCAAAATAATCTACTTAAATATTTAGAGAAGAAGGAAACGGAATATATGCGTCTTCAAAGGCATAAAATGGGTGTTGAGGATTTTGAGATGTTGACTATGATTGGAAAAGGTGCATTTGGGGAGGTACTTATGTGCAACCCTCTATTTTTTTTCAGTTTAAAACTCTTTATATGATCTGTCACTTAATGTTATACTTCTTCCGAAAATTTGAAATTGTTGCAGGTCAGAGTGTGTAGGGAAAAGACTACAGAGCATGTATATGCAATGAAAAAGCTAAAGAAATCAGAGATGCTTCGAAGAGGCCAGGTTTGTAGTCATTAGTCTTGCTACATTATATTCTACACATGAGAGAGAATCTATGTGTTGAAGTTAATGAAGTCATCACATTTATTTTTGTATTTGCTAATTATTCAGGTAGAACATGTCAGAGCTGAGAGGAATCTTCTTGCAGAGGTTGACAGCAATTGCATAGTCAAACTTTATTGTTCTTTTCAGGATGATGAGTATCTATATCTTATTATGGAGTATCTCCCGGGAGGGGATATGATGACTCTTCTTATGAGAAAGGATACATTGACCGAAGACGAAGCCCGATTTTATGTAGGAGAAACGGTTCTAGCTATCGAATCTATACATAAACACAATTATATACATAGGTATCTATAGAGTCGGTTATTTACTTCATTTTGGTATTTCATTCTCCAGTCTACTATGTCAAATTCAACTATTTTATGTAGGATTGCTAGACATGATATTGTTATGGTTGCGTTCCACATAATCTTCAAGATGATCATATACTGAAAACTATTTTGATACTTGCGTCTGATTTATTTATCTTTATAGCAGATTTTATATCTGTTTAAAGATATAGTAAACTTAGTCATTTGTACTTTATAACTTAATCTTCTCAATATGTTATTTTGCAGGGATATTAAACCCGACAACTTATTACTTGATAAATATGGGCACTTGAAACTATCAGATTTTGGACTATGTAAACCGTTAGACTGTAGTACACTTGAAGAATCAGATTTGTCTGTTGGCCAGAATGCAAATGGAACTGCACAGAATGATGATCGTACAGGTCCAAAACGTACACAACAAGAACAGTTGGAAAACTGGCAGAAAAATAGGAGGACACTTGTAAGTTCATTGTTATTATGTGTGGTCTCTTTTTTATATATTACAATTACTATGACAATATGTAACTGAATGTTGACACTTTATGATCAATTGAGTTTCTTTTTCCGGCGTATTGTAAATGTGAATGTATAAATTATGCAGGCTTATTCTACCGTTGGTACACCAGATTATATTGCTCCAGAAGTTCTATTGAAGAAAGGTTATGGGATGGAATGTGATTGGTGAGTTGTGTGTGCGATTGTTGGCATTAAAATTGATTTTATTATTTTCTTTATCGCACATTTAAATCATAGCTTACAAGTTTATTATTTTCATTCATAAGTGATAATTTCCAATTTTGTAATGTGGTTTTATATTCAATATTCTTACTTCAGTATTTGGGATTTCATCTGGGACATTTTATTTTTTCTCTTAAAAATGTTTTGCAAGCATACTAAAATTTTCCTTATTTATGTAGAAGACGTATAGAAGCCCCAATAAGCCAAGTATATAAGATAAAGTGTAGCCCAATAATTTGAAGTAGAAGAAAAAAGAGAAAAACTAAAGGTCGAACAATTAAGGAGGATTATGATTTACGTGGTTTGCCATTAGACATGATTTATCGTACGAAATTATGACATTGTATAACTGATACCACCTAGTGATAAAGGGATTTGTTGTTGTTTATGTGGAGTTATGAATAAACCTTAATGAGCTCGGGGCACATATTTTATTTGGAAAAATTAACTGTTGTTCATAAATTCACAGGTGGTCACTTGGAGCTATTATGTATGAAATGTTGGTCGGATATCCACCTTTTTATTCTGATGATCCAATGTCAACATGTAGGAAGGTAATCTTTTTTTATATAAATGTTTGCTTTACAGAAGGCTAAATTTATTTGACCTTCGTTTTTTGTTCTTTAAACCTCCACCTTGCAATTTTGTAAATAGTCACAGCAAACTACCAAACCTTTTGATTTAGTCCTTGAACTATACAAGTTTAACTATATCATCCCTTTCGTTTATCTAAGTTAATGCACTAACTGATAATTTCTTTCTTTTCATTTTCTACTTTCTTAATCCATTTTTTGCGTCATGTGGCATGATGAAGGTGTCACTGGTTGTAATAGTAAGATATTGTGGCAAGATGAGCCTTTCATTGATTGTAATTTTAACCAAGTGATTTTTGTTGTTGAAAATTTGATGATAAAGGCTTTCTTTCTAAAGAAATGGAACTTATATCATTAGGAGCTATGAGCCGCCTTGTCGGTGTATTGAGACTATGAAAACTTGAAAGGGCAAGCGACAAATAGACATCAGTGTTAACCGAGTGATTTTTGTTGTTGAAAATTTCATAATAATTGCTTTCTTTCTAAAGAAATTAAATTTGTATTATTAGCTATGATCCACCTTGTATGTTATTAGGTGTATTGAGAGTATGGTAACCTGAAAGGGTGGTTCAAGCAACAAGTAGATATCAACGTTAATTATCTTATTCAAGATTTTCTGCCCATGTTTTGTCATGTTTTCTTCTTATTTTACCCTGTTCTTGAGCATATTATGTTTTATTGTTTCATCTGATGTACTTTGATGATTGTATACATAATAATTTAGAGTTCTCAAATTTGGTATAGCTAAACAAATTTTATCTACCTTCCTGTTTTATGCAGATAGTAAACTGGAAATCTCATCTGAAATTTCCTGAAGAAGCAAGGCTATCTCCGGAGGCCAAAGATCTTATAAGTAACCTTTTGTGTAATGTCAACCAGAGACTGGGGTCAAATGGTGCAAATGAAATAAAGGTGTTGTATGGTGTGTCCTTTTCTAATTTATTAAATATGTTATAATTTATTTGGATATTAAAGTTACATGTCTGTTGTATTCCTTTGCAGTCTCATCCATTCTTTGAAGGTGTTCAATGGGAAAAGTTGTATCAAATGGAAGCAGCATTTATTCCTGAAGTCAATGACGAGTTAGATACTCAAAATTTTGAAAAATTTGAAGAGGTATTTGAATATTTCAGGCTGTTGCTTTTTGAATAGCTACTCATTCGTCGTTCACCTTGCTAAGTCATCTTCCTTTCACACTTTTGCATCTGCAGTCTGACAGCCAGACTCATTCATCATCAAGATCTGGCCCATGGAGAAAGGTAATCTTAGGTGTTTGTTTCTATGTTGGCAATTTTCATACAATTTTCTTTTTTTCAGAATTATGCCTAAATAATTTATGATTCATTGCTGAAAGTTTCATATATGACATGAATGCACTTTTTTCCCGAAGTTTTTAGGAAGCTGCAAGTCATTGCTCTTCCAGGAGTGTGTATTTGTTGGGCTTTCTAAAGTGATGATTAAGGTTCATGCTATAGTTAGCAATAAATTTCATAACCTAGGGTTGTTTATACTTACTTGAGTCACAGATGTATTAACATACAATTAGCAAGAAAAATGAACATGTCTTTCTGAAGCTAGTTGATGGTTGTCTTGTCCATAATTGAATCTCCCAAGACTTTTTTAACACGATTTTGCTTGTTGTCTTATTGCTCTTGGCCTTCATGTTTCCAATCTGGTGGTTGTGTTATCCCTCTCATATATGTTTCTCTTTTTCTCATTCTTCTTTGTCTGGTTTATTGGGATGTTGCAGATGCTTTCATCTAAGGACTTGAATTTTGTGGGATACACATACAAGAACTTTGAAATTGTTAACGACTATCAAGTTCCTGGGATGGGTACATCTCTCTCTTCTCTTTTACTTATAAGTGTTAATTTAAAATGTTAACTATGTTTGCTACAAGTTTATATTTGTTGTTGTTGTTGTATGGTTGCAACTATTATTCTTGTTTGACAGATATTTCATTTATTATAAGAGGGATACATTGTTAGGCACTGAAATTTCACTGACAAAAGCAATGGAGAATAGCTGCTTACAAGAATAGAAGATTCAGAAAATAAAGGAAATCTCAAAAACGGAAGAATGCTTTTGATGCCCTATTACTATATGATCCAATACCCCCATCTCGACATTTTTTTCCTCCCCCTATTCCATGCTTCACGTATCATCACTCCCCTTCTCGGTTTTGAGCTTGTTCTGAAGCTCAAACTTTGGATAAGTTTCTTGGACTTGATGCATTTCGTAACACAATGGGCTTGACGTAGTTCCAATTTATTCTTACCTGTTTCTCGTTGTTCGCACGTCTTCTAGGTACCGCTGCCTTCTAATCTTGCACCAAGTTTGCCACTCTCTTCTTTTGTACAAAGAGCTTATGTTGGTTGTTTTGGTGGTGGAAATTGACAAGAATGTTTGATGCATCCATTCCAGTTACTCTCACCTCCACATGAATGATGTTGTTTTAAAATTGCAGAATAACAACCCATATCTTCACTGCTGCCACTGCAGTAGCATCAACCATCAGTCACCTTGCACATGTCACTATTTATGAAATCCAGTAAGGAGGAATTGACCACCCTGCTTAAGAACTGCAATCCCATAGTCACTTCTTTACTACCTCCTTCGCACTGCCCATCGCCCAACTACCAGTGCTGCCTACCTCCTTACTTGAAACTCATTTCTCATCATGTCTATTAAAGCCCCCCTCTATTTCTGATGATTCTTCTCCATCCATGTCAAGATCAACCCCCCATCCCTTTGGTTTCAGGTTTGATAACCTCTAAAACCCATATTTTCATTCTTTATTCTTCTGCCTTTGTTGTTCCATGGGTGTTGACGATAGCAATTTCCTCCGTCTTAACATTTCCTTATTACACAACAAACAATCTTCGTAAACTCTCTTCAATGCTCTTTTATGTTGCATTGTGCCCTTGGTAACATTTGTCTCTGAATCTATTCCTCAAAATTGGTTTTTTGTCAAGTTCCTAAATCCATAGAAGTACACTATCCACTACTCCAAAATTGAAATTCTGATACCAAGTTGTTATGGCCTATGTTTAATACCTATAGTGAAACAGACTCATTCTTGACAGAGCCCTCTTAACCTACCACCATATTTTATGTTGTGTAAACATTTCTTGATTATTTATGCCAATCAAAGTTTACCTTTTTAAAAAGCGACAGATAAGAAAGAGATCCTAATTGATAAGATCATTAATTATAACTAAGAATCGTCCCAATTGATAAAAAAAATAAATGACTTGCTGATATGATTTCGTTACCTGTAATCTTATTAAAACAAGAAGTTATAAATAAATTTAAACAAGAAATGATATGATGATGATTATGCATGAAAATTTAAATAAGTAATATGAAGCCTAATATTGTGTACCTGTCATAGTACTACAAAGTTAATTAACAGTGTTGTTTTCCTTATTTTAATTTTTGGTTAAAATTTGATTTTGTCCCATTTCTTTCTTTATTCAGCCAAGCATAAAATATAGATATCTTCAGTCATTCTTCTCCATTGCTTGCTTTGTGTTTTCGTTCTGTTATTTCTTTTTTCCCCATGAAAAAGGCATCCGAGTACTATGAAGTTCCCGCCATGGTAGGATCCACAGAAGAGTCGGATTTGTTGGTTTATTTAATCAATATTATCTCGCGAGACTGATTCTACAACTCTGAACATGTGATTTTCTTCTAGTCATGGAGTTGCAAAGCAACTTCACCTGCGGAGGCTTCCCTTTATATTTTATTTATCATGAAAAACCAAAAGAAGTCATGGAATGTTCTTCCTTCCACTAAAATTATGGGTAAATTAGGATAACATAGTAGTACAATTATATTATATGTTGCAAAACGTGGTAATGGTTATTGAGTTTAATTGGTCTAGCTTGTGATTCATTCAATTTGTATCTAGTAGAAATGTAGGAAATATGTATCAAACAACAGTATAACATCGTTGAGGTGACATAGTTTTTCTAAAAGAGATGAAGAACATAATTTGATTGGTTTTAGAATGTTGTGGTAGTGGATGAATATTGCTCTCTGTATTGATTGATTATGCTTTCTTCTTGCTTCGCAGCTGAGCTAAAGAAAACTTCCAAACCAAAGAGGCCATCTGTCAAGTCGTTGTTTGGTAAGGCATACTTCTTTTTCACCATTTGTTTTCTTTAAAATCAAAAATTTTCTATTGTGTATGTTGTTCTTTGTATACATTTCTGATTCTTGCTTATAATACTAACTCTTCTCTTCCAATCAAACTGGGGTGACATAATAGATGGCGACTCGGAGACTTCTGAGGCGTCTGATATTTCAGAAGTGTCTGCAACCAATCAACCTACTCAATGAAGTTTATAAAGCCAGCCCTCGACAACCAATTTTGAAGTATCTCAAAACTTGAAGAAATCTTCCTCCTAACAAGGCAGTTTCTTATGATCTACTTCCTCAGTAAGTATAGGAGTCATACCTCAAGCCAGTGGCATTTTGACCATTTCCATGTTTAATATAATCACGGATGCTATTCGACGTTTGAATTGTTCTTGGCAAAATTAATGATTACATGAATTATGGCTTGAAGAAAGGGTGGAAGAAAGTGTTGTGTCAAGAATCAACTGATTAACCTCAACCTGGTTAGACAAATCTTGCAAGTTTTGTTAGTCACTCTACAGCTATAGAATTGTAAATCTCTTTTTCTCTTCATGTAGTATTTTGTATATGTGACACTGTGTATATTCATTTATATATAATTAAAAAAATTAGAAAAACACATGTATATTCACTTGTGTACTCCCTCATTCCTAAAATATAAGAGAAAATTGGTTAAAAAAAGTTAATGTATCTGGTCTAAATTTTTAACCAAATACATCAACTTTTTTTGACCAATTTTACCTTATATTTTGGGACGGAAGGAGTATTCTCTTACATTAACCAAGACAACCAAGTATTTGTCCTAATGGGTGACGTGACATTTGAGTGGTTTGTCTCTATTAAAATAAAAAGTGAGGTATTTTTTTTTGTCTATTTGTAAATTTCAAAGAGGTAATTGTTGGCCCTTTACAATTTTATAGAGAAATGATGATTTACTTTATTTATTTGATATGTAGTTTATATAACTTTTTTTACTCTAAAAAATGTTCATACTACTTCTAAATAAGTGTTTCTGGATTGTGATAAAATTAAAAGCTAATTATTTCTATTGCCTCCCTTTTGTGCCACGTCCTATCTATTGCCTACCAAGTAGTACATATTTAGGGAAGAAATTCCCTCAAGTATAGATGTCATTGAAGAGTAAGTGGTGCAAATTTAGATTTTTCTCATAAATCATCATAGTCTATAAATCATAATCTGTCAAAGATATCAACATAAATATCATTAAAAAACTCAAAACTAGATTGCCCACCTCATTAAAAAAAAACTTGTCCAATGTTGTGAGTCGGATTGAGCCAATTTTAACAAAAATCATTATCTTACTTAATAAGATTTAATTGGATTGGTTTGAGTGTAAAATTCATATTCTTTATGTCACTCTTAAACTAATGTAATCAGATGATAAGAGATTGGTTTGAGTTGAGTGAACCGGTCATTAAATAATTTTTTAAAAAAATTTCAAAAAATTATATGGTTAAATAAAAATGGATGGTTATTTAATTTTAAACACTTCAAAGTATATGGTTAAATGACAGTCTGCATGAATATTTCAAATATTATATTAAATTTTATTATTTAAACACTTTAATTTCAAACCCTTCAAATATAATATCGAAATAAATGGGTTTGAATTAGTTTGAATTTACATGAAACACTTGAATTTACTCGAACCTAATCACTTCATATTTGAACGAATTGGTTGGAATTGTACCCGAGCTTAAACAGATTCAAGTAAAATACATATTGAATTAATCTGGGTCATCGAATTGAACGAGCCATCTGAAAATGTGAACACTCCAACTAAACTAAAGTTGGATTGATTGAGTCTCTTTTCTCTCATTATCATCATCCATAAAAATTATAACTTTTAAGTTTAATTTCTTAAGAGACAACTTTATCGATTCAAGAAGTCTTGTCATCTTGAATTGAACCACATACTTATCCACTAAATTTAGACAAGTTTGTGTCACTCTTTTTACTATATTCATCTTATCTAAAATTGTATTCAAGTGAATCTTTGAAGTATACAACAAAATATTTATCAAAAAATGGTAACTCCAATACTCATAGAATACGTATCAAAATAATATTTTAATTCATACTTCTTCCGATTATATTTATAAGTAAATTTGACATTTTTAATACATTTAACAATGAACATATATGGAGGGAGTATAACCCACATACATTCATTCTTCAATGTACCCAAAAAATTAAATTTACTTATAAATGTGATTGGAAGGAGTATATGGATATATCGCTTTTTTTTTAAAAAAATACTCCATTCACTAATAACAATTTTACAATCATCCTCAATCATATCATAAAGTTCGAAAAATAAACTCGAGTTAACAGCTCAAGATACTCACTCGTTAGCATTTTTTTAAATAAATAAATTTTAAAAAGTTTAATGGAAATGACCGACGATGTAAAATACTTTTACACGACCATTTCAATAAAAAACTACCAATCGTCCATGTCATATGAAGAAAATAGAGTAGAACGATGACGTAGCAGAATACATAATTATAATTAATAATTAACAATATAAAATTATTTTAGACGGTCGTACATATTACTTTTTCTCAATTTTAAAAGTCTTGCTAAGATTGATTATTGTAGTCTAATATAAAAACGATTACTATAATCTCCTGCCAGCTTTTCCCTTCTCATCTCTCTCTCTCTCACTAAATTCCTAATTTTTTAGATTTGTGGAATTATTACTCTTGTTCATACCTGCTTAACCATACTCTACTCAATCTCTTATTTTTCTTCATATACATATATTTTATTTTATTTTTGCTTTTTTATTTATTTTTATAATAAAAAAGTTCTTTTTTTTTTTGTCTTGTTGCTGATACTGATACCCATTAGCATTTTATTTTCTGGGGTCAATGAGGTCAAGTTCCATCAAAATTAGGGCTTCAATCGGTGCTATGGGTTGATTCATTTCACTGATTTCTGTCAAAATAATGTAGTTTCAGTATATTCTGTTGTACTCTTATTCTGAATAGTAATAAAATTTTCATCTTTCATTTTTTGGGGCGTTATAGTTTATGTAAATTTTACTCCTTTTTGATTTACCTTTATCCTCGATTTACACCTTATTAGTGTTTAACGACTAATCAGATGAGTATATTGGGAAATCTTATTGGGTTTGAGTGAATTATTGAATAAAGTTTGAATTTTTTTGAGTTTTGACCCTTTTAAGCATAATTAGAAGCTGAATTGGGAACAAATCTGTGAGGAAAAGGGTTACTGTAGTTACTGATTATAGTTTAATTCACTATGGATCATGTGATTGGTGGGAAGTTTAAATTGGGAAGGAAAATTGGAAGTGGGTCTTTTGGAGAGCTTTATATAGGTATGTTTCATGTTTCTTATTCTTTTGAAATAATATTTGTAATATTCTTTTTTGTGGCATAGTTTTGTATTGTTGTTGATAAATTTCTTATCTTTTTTGTATCAGCTGTTAATGTACAAACTGGAGAGGAAGTTGCTGTTAAGCTGGTATGTTAAGTTCTCATTAAGTTTTTAACTTTATTTTGTTTATGGAGCGGGCGAAATGAGTAGTTATTGAATTATTTCGTAATCTTGAGATTGATTAATGTGTTCCTGTTTATTATTGTGTGCTTAGTATCTTAGTAGTGTATTCATAAGGTCAAACCACCTAAATTTTTGTGTGCCATGGTGGTGTTCAAGAATTCCATGTTGTCGACATTATCACTTCTGAAGATGAAGTTTGTAGTGTCCTATATTCTTTTATCGATGTTATGAGTGTTCCAATAAGGATGCATGTTGTTTAATTTGAGATATGGATTATTGATGGGGTTAAATAGTTTTTCATATCAGTTAGTGATATCAGTCTGATTGAAAAATTCTATGTTTTTAATTCCTAACCATCGTGTCCTGCCTCTGAAAAACTTCCAGGAGCCTGTCAAGACCAAGCATCCACAGCTTCACTATGAATCAAAATTGTATATGCTACTTCAAGGAGGAAGTAAGTCAATGTTGCTATTTCTCTTTATTGATTTTGGTAGTGAAAGTATTAACTAATAGCTAGTGCTAAAGCTTCACATGGAAATGTGTTTGGAGGATAGCCTGATTGATTCATTGATGTTCATATTCTGAAGTTATTGGAATCGGAACCATTTCTCTTGAGGCATGCCCTTAAAGTAGATTTAAGACTGAAAGTTTCAGAAGACAATTGAGATTTTCCTTTTCAGTAACCTAACTTGGTTCCTTATTTGCAGCGGGGGTACCTCACCTCAAGTGGTTTGGAGTGGAGGGAGAATATAATGTGATGGCAATTGACCTTCTTGGACCTAGTCTGGAAGATCTGTTCAATTATTGCAACCGGAAGTTAACATTGAAGACGGTGTTAATGCTTGCTGATCAATTAGTAAGTCAACGTGGAAACTATTATGAAGTAAAGGGCCTTATTATATAGTGACACTAATGTTTCACTTGGTTCATATTATTGTTCAGATTAACAGAGTTGAATATATGCATTCAAGAGGTTTCCTTCACCGTGACATAAAGCCAGACAATTTTTTAATGGGCCTTGGACGTAAAGCAAACCAGGTACATTTTCCTGTTGAAATGCTTTCTTTCACTTAGCCCATAAGTTTTTATATTTTAAAGAGGGAGTGCTAATGTTTTATTCCAGTTCTTTTAGGTTTTAACTTTATTTATGTCATGCTCTCATTTTAGGTCTACATCATTGACTATGGCCTCGCCAAAAAATTCAGAGATCTTCAGACTCATAAGCACATACCATACCGGTAAATTTTGTCACCACCACTATTTCAAGATATTACGATGTTGTATAAAAAATGCTTTGGGGGCAGACCCAACCTTTTGTTGCCATATTAATTTCACATGCCTTGTATTTTAAGCATTTACATCACTTTCATAGGTATTCTACCATTTTTCAAGTAGATATTGTTCACCTAAATTAGGTGGTATCAATACCATTTATTCTATTAACAACAACCATGATAATTATGATTACTGTAACTTATGTCAAGTGTGGTTGGCTTGTTGCATTTGCAAGTATATATGTATGCTTATGACTGATTGGAACTGGTTTCTAGTACAATATGCACCATAAGTATCATAGTGTTTGAATTCCCCCCCTTGTTATGACATGGTTTCAGGTCTCCTTTGTCTCTTGTCTGTTTTCTTATTCCAATACCAAATACTTGACAAAAATGCCCTTTCACTTAATGTTACTTCATAGTTTTATTTTTTTAGTTAATGTTAATTCATAGTATTTATTTCGTTATGAAAAGCTTTCTTTCTTGCGCAGGGAAAACAAGAACCTTACAGGGACAGCTCGATATGCGAGTGTCAACACTCATCTTGGAATTGGTGAGTGATATTGTTATGTTATTTAATTCCTTTTTACATTGACAACAAACAATTAAAATGCTTTTATTTTTCTAATCTTACTTTACTTTATTGGCAGAACAAAGCAGAAGGGATGATCTGGAATCTCTTGGTTATGTTCTCATGTACTTCTTAAGAGGAAGGTTGGATACTTAATTTACACATGTATTTTGCCTCTGCTAGATTTGGATATATTTATCATATTATTCTTATCTTACTATCTTCATTTGCTGTACTCTTTTTATTTTCAGTCTTCCTTGGCAGGGACTGAAGGCAGGCACCAAAAAACAAAAATATGATAAAATTAGTGAGAAGAAGATGTCAACCTCCATAGAGGTATAATGATTTCCGTTTCATTTCTGAACTACATTGTTCTTGCCGCTTTTTGTTTCATTTCACTAATTTTTGCACTTGTATGACAGGTGCTTTGCAAATCATATCCCTCAGAGTTTGTATCATACTTTCACTACTGTCGATCATTGCGGTTTGAAGACAAGCCTGACTATTCATATTTGAAGAGGCTTTTTCGTGATCTATTTATTCGAGAAGGTCCAAAATCCAATACATGCTATCGAAATTTGTACATTAGTGTTCTGTATAATTTGTCTGGCAGTCTATTGTATTCAATAATTACAAATCAATCTGGATGTTGTTATGCAGGTTATCAATTTGACTATGTTTTCGACTGGACTATATTGAAGTATCCACAGATTAGTGGCAGCTCTAGAGGACGGGTTAGTGTTTTTATATCTTGCTTGTTTCAGTGTTGTTAAATTGCAGCTATAGCGGCTAAATTGCTATTGCTCCACGAAATGCTTTTTAGTATGAAATGATGTCAAAGAGCGGCTATAGCAGCACTATAGCACCATTGTGTAGTTGATTTTGAACAAACTGCTATATTCCGTGATCGGCGATTGACAACACTGACTTGTTTGGGTTTTGCTTTCTAGTAGAGGTTACTCACTATATTTTTGTTCTAATAACAGCATGACAGTGGCAAGGCGGCTATGAATGCAGGGCCATCTGTACAGAAGCCAGAAAAGATTTCTGGTATACTCTCTTTTGACCAAATAAGATAATAAAATTTTCATCCGTTAATTCTTAATGAGTCTGAGCTGAGGTGGTCAGGAATTTTGAATTTCACAAGAGAATATAAAATCATCCAACTCCAGTATCATTTCATTGCTAACATCAACAGCGGTCAAATACTGTGCTTTCCCGTAATTTTTTTTGTACAATAGTTACTTATGACTTACGCAATTTCTCTTTCAGTTGGGAAAGAGCTTCGAGAGAGATTCACTGGTGCTGTTGAAGCATTCTCGCGGAGGAACCCAAGTCCCCGTGGTGAACACTCCAAACATAGGGGTTATGAGGATGCAGCAGCCATACACAAGGATGCGGTAAAAATTGTTTTGTTAACAAGATTATCTCTATCTATTTGCGAAGAAGCTGCTTTCTATAACTTTGTTTACACTTTTCTTCTGAGTAATTCTTATGTTAGTCTTACCTTGTCAATTCAGTATCATGATCAAGAGAAGGGACGCAGCTCCGCTCGATATGGAAGCAGTTCAAGAAGACCAATAATTTCATCATCAACCAGGCCAAGCTCCTCAGGTGATCATACGGACAGTCGTACTGGCTGGCTGACCTCATCTGGCAGCCGTCCATCTACCGCACAGAGATTTCAACCTGTGACCTCATCTGGCAGCCGTCCATCTACCGCACAGAGATTTCAACCTGTGTATGAGACCAAACAGCCAACCTATATGCGGTCGGGATCTACTAGAGGCAACCATGACGATCCTCTGCGGTGTTTTGAAGTCCTCTCTATCAGGAAGTAACAAACAAATCCAGTTCCCTTTTGTCAGAAGGCATTCTCAAAATTTTAACGCGTCTGTTGCTGCTGTTCATGAATGATATCAAACATGATGGAGTCATGTTAGTGTATATTACTGAATTAACATGTGGTTGTATAATCAACTTCACTTCCTGATATCATTTTCTGAACCAACATGGGGGACTTTACCCCCCTTCCTAAGACATGCTGCAGAGAGAACTATGTTTTTCTTATCCAAACTTTTTGCTAGATAAATGTGTTTAATTTCTCTTAAGAATTTTTTTTAGATGAAACTAAAGAGCTGTAGTTTATGATGCAATTGTCATTGTTATTGTTTCTTGTATGAGAGTGGAATTTAAGCTATAATTTGGTCTTGGAAATTGTTTCTTCCATTGATATTTATTTTCCATGTCATGCTCACATGGCTGATATTGCCAAACTCAGAACCATATAACAATGGAATTTGAGTCTGGCTTTAAAATCTTAAGTTTCTGGCTAGAAGAATTTAAAAATAGATATGTTAAACTAAAACTAGTCAATTATGAATTAGTATAAATTTGGTATTAGTTGTATTTTATTATTTTACTTTCTCTCCATATTATTTTTTTTGTAATAATTCCATTGCAATAAATTGGAACTTTGATTTGTTTTATGTTTATATTTTTAATCTGCTGATTTTCACATAATTTTGTTTCAAAAATAAAATAAAATGTATCGTCCTCATATACTGCTTTATGTGAAACTTACAATTAAGGACCAGTTTGGATTTTGGAACGATGGAAATGACATGATTAGTGAAAATTCAACATATCTTGCTTCTTATTTAACCGAGTAACACTTTTTAAAATTAGACTTTTTTTTTGTTTCTAGACTAGATACTATTTTCTAATAGTATTAACATTTTATATAACAGCACGTAATCAAAATCAAAACAAATACAAGCTATAAGTGACCCTTATTTCCAAAAAAAACCTTGTTAGTTTTCTAAAAGCAACTCCTGAATCCTGATAATACAAGGTTGATATGAACAATTCATCATAGTATGTCATTCACCTTCCACAAAACCAACGTTCTTACGATTCTTAATAAAGTTCTGTGTGCATTCTAGTTTAGTTTCAAAACACTGGAAAGCCCGGTTTTAGGCTCATGGTAGGAGTAAAACAAGATGGAGTGAGAAGATACTTAAAAACGAAAAATGGTGATATATCTCGCCATACGCTATGTTCAATCTTACTATCGTGTGGTATTCCTTCCATCCCGAACTGCAGCTTTTACAAGAATTGTCATAGTAATTTCAAGGTTATATATACACACAAAACTTATGAAATCTCTAGATAGTTCAGGAAAGAATTTTAGTTTAAATCTTTGAGATCAAGAGCCATATAAACCACAGCCAAAATTATGGGTTTCTCAGAGCCGCCAAACGCTTCTCAAGGTCATCAATGCCCGAGCTGCAATGGTAACGAGTTTCCAAGGTCATGAAAATTTGCAAAGAATGCTAACCGCTTAAGAAATTTAAACTGGTTTATTTATGACAATACATAATCAACCAAATTCATCATGAAATACAACTTACATAGAAGTTCATATATTCTTTTCTTTTAATTTTCTTTTTGGTTTTCAAGAAAATACCTGCCGACATTTTCAGTATTTTTTGTTGCGACTCTTCCTTTGGGAGCTGCTGATAACTGTCAAAGAATTCAAATATAGTACAAATTAGCTTGAACAAAAAACCAAAGCACTGTCAAATGATACAAGTGCAGAGATTAGTAACAGCTTATTCTTACCTGTGAGGCAATATCCACACCGATTTCATCAAGCACCTGCCAATAAAAGGTAAGTGAAATTACTATAAGTTTAATGTTGCAATTTCAAAATGCTAATGTCATCCTCAAACAATAAGGCCTTAAATTTGTTCCCATATTACTCTTTGTGAATCACAAACCATTCCTTAAACCTTCTAAACTAAGCCACAAAGCCATAAGAAGTCACAGAATTCGGAATTTCAAAAGTAGTTTCAGGTCCTTAGAAGGAAACATGATGGTAAAAAAGCCACAGCACTTGATATCATTTTTATACTTAAGCTTTTCACTGATTAGTCCATAAATTATCTCCACCAGATTATGGATAGCCCAATGACATGGCCCATATAACTAAATATACTAAGGCCCTGTTTGGATAAACAACTTAATTAGGCGCTTATAGCATAAACACTTATCATATAAGTGCTTATGCATAACTATTTCTATATCAAAAGTTATAAAAAAGTCAATTATTTTCATTTAAGTTATAATCTATTTTGATAAATTATCTTGGAGAGCATATGAACGTGTCATAAGCTATTTTCTAAGGCCTCCCAAACAGTCTCACAAGTGCTTATGTCAGTAGATAAGCTCAAATAAGCCAATCAAAACAGACTCTATCTATATTTCACCTAGTAGGATAAGGTTTGGTAGTAGTTGTTTTGATTCTTGATTTCCCCAAGGGTGTTATTACTGAAGTTAGGATAGAAAATTGGACCAATGATTCAAAGCACTGCTAATCCTCAAGGATTGTGACACAAGATATACATGTTAGTCCTTATAGTAAAATGCGAATCCTTTTAATTATTTGAAAAACTGATCAAGTAAAAAAGTCCTGTAAACATAGCAGAACAGCATAATATTTTTTTCAAAAAAATATTGCAATAAAAGGTAATTGAAAGTGTACTTGATTTGTAAGCTCTTCAGTCTCCTCTTCAGCTTCATCATCATCCAAGGCATCATCTATGACATCTGACATCATTTCAGTCTGCACAGAAATTTATATATCATTAAAGTCCAAAAGCTGTTGAAATGAAAACAACGATTTCTTGTTTTTCTCCAACTTGTAAAATTCTTAAAACCAAAGCATCAACTTACAGTCATATCCATCTGTGCCGATTGTTTCTGGAATTCCTGCATAACTTTGGCTTGCTTTGCTGGTTCCATTTGCTGCAATGAAAATCCACCAATTTAGCAAAAGGTAAAAAGACTGAAAAATGTGTAGAAATTTTGTAATGGATTTCAATATCAATGTTGTGTTGAGCTCAGGAAGTCAGAAGAACTACTATTATCAAGGCCAGTTTCATGATACAGTGTTTTTCCTTTTAATTTCTCCTGGGTAATGGATATTTTTCCACACCATCAATTTTCTTTCTGAAGTCCCTTTCTGATTGTGTGCATGTAGAAGGAGGGGAGAGACGGAAGCAATATCTTCCACAGTATTTCGCAAATGAATAACTTCACAATCTCACAAACCCCATAAAACCCTTAAATATCTCTGTGCATTGCTCCATTCCATTAAACTCACACAAACTTACGGACGAAAATCAAATTCTATGCACTCAATAGCAATACCTCAAAAATCATCAAAACTCTGCCCTCTCCACTCCATAAAAAAACGAAAGTTCCTTTCCTTTGTAATATTGTGTTTTAGAGTTAAAACCAAACAGAATGTTGCTATCATGCCACAATCAAATTTTGGAGCAAGACATTATGAATGAACATGAGGGTGAATCTCGGTACAACGATAAGGTTGTTGCCTTGTGACCTGGATGTCACATGTTCAAATCCTATAAACAATTTCTTCACTTGATGGGGTAAGGTTGCATACATTTACAACCCTCTCCAAACCCCACTTGTTGGAAACTTTGTGCACTGTCCGCTCTTTATATTATGAAATTGAACATGAAATATATCAAGAATGTAAAACTGAATACGCTACCTTATTCATAGCTGCCATAGCCTTAGTAGCACCTTTCATGCCAACAGCAACAGAAGAATGAGCATGCATAGCCTGTACGAAATAACAACAAAACATAAGTAAAACAAGGATCATAAACCAAACCAAGTACCATCTCAAACACAAGTACACACACATAACAAAAACAAAGTGTTGAACAATCGACCTGCGTATGAGTTGCTATGCCTCTCATTTGAGCTCGACTACCCTGAAGATTAGCAATCTGTTGTCTCAGCCTTATCAACTGACGAGCTAGAATTTTAGTTGCTCCCTGTGAACAAAAACATTTTAATTTCAAACGGTTAGACAAGACAAAAAGTCCGTTTGAATTGACTTATTTGAGCTTATCAAGTCTGCTTAAAATAGAAATCTACGACGACTACTGCTACGAGGAAATAGAAATATGAATATGATACCTCGTTTCCTGTCTTAGCAGTTCTCTTAATCTCAGCAACAAGTTTCTTTTCCTAACAAAACAAGGAATTCATATTATTACTAACTAACTAATTAACTATATGTAATAATAATTAATAATGAATAAGTAAGTAATAAACATACTTCTAATTGTAATGATCCAATTTCCCTCTCTATACCTGGAGAAGCATATGATTATATGATAGTTAGTAGTATTAATTATTAAGAAAATGAAGAGATGATTAACAATTATTAATTTGATAAGGATTATATATACCTCTAGTGGCGTTAGTCATTTCGCGTTTACTCTCGCGAAGAGCCTCTGCACAGGAAAATTAATTAATTAATTAATTAATAAATTAAAAAGGAAATTGAAAAACATAATTGGAAGCGATCGAAGAGAAGAAGAAGAAGAAGAAGAAGAAGAACCTTTGGCGGTGGGTTTCTTGGTGAAGATGTTCATGTCTTCAACGACGAAGGAAGGATCTTCCTCTTCTTTCCTAATTCTTAGAATGCAAATTTGTAGTTAGTTACTTTCCTACCACTTTTACTTTTCTGTATCTTTTTCAGTTTGTAGTAGTAACATACACATTCGTAGAAACCGCGTTGTTTGTTTCCAATAAAAAAACCAATCTATTTAAGCCAAAGATATCTTTTGCGCGTGGCTGATCCCTCGATATAACTGTGATTTATTTAAGGGATTGAGTGGTTGATCTCTTTCAACAAATATTACTGAGTATTTATTTATTTTTGAAGAAGCCAACAAAATAATATTAAATAAAGTTAAGCACAAGGTGTGCCTAACTAAAAGAGACCTACATCAATCATAAAGTCACAAAATAAAATAAACTAACAACAAGTCTTAACCCCAAACATTTTTTCCTACTCCTCAACCACCACCACGACAATAATTTCCCATTGTCAAACACCACACCCATTGATGTTTCTTTGAGCGCAAAAATCCTATTATTTATTTCTTTTTATATACTCCAACAACAAGTCAACCAAACGACTTAGAGGCATGTCCTAATTTTTTTACTGAAAGCATAAACAGTACAAAATTGTAAAGCATGATTGACATCTAAATTTGATAAAGGGTCATAAACGCCTAACCAATTCAGAATTTTGTAACACAAAGATTCAAAGAAAGCACATCCTAAAAATAGGTGATTAGAATTTTCATTCTCACTGCATCCTCCGACACATAATGACGAATCCAAATGAACTATTCCGCGACGAACCAAGTTGTCTTTTGTTGAAAGCTTATTATATAATAACCTCCAAGCAAATAAAGATCTTCAAAAGAGCTATTTTGTTCCAAATAACTTCGTTATAACCTACCACCGTTAATGACAGTATGACACTGTGTGAGTGAGTAAATGATAAGCTCTGATGATTGAATACCCTGAGTATGGATCAGGATACCACCTCCAACAGTCTTGAACACCAATCTGCAAAAAGAATTTTCCAATGCAGGACAACACTCCAAATACAACTCAATCCCACACAAAAAGACGCCACATCCATCTCCACCCCTCACCTCCCACATGCCACCCCTCCTATACATATCTGCCACCGATATATTTTTATCAACGGATAAAGCATACAACCTATTAAATCTTATATTAAGATGTTCCTCGCCCAACCACTTATCCTTCCAAAAAAACGCGTGTTCCCCATTATCCACCTTCCTACTAATATTGTTGTCAAACCACCTCCCAACACTCAACTAAAACCCCTTTCTAACATCACACACATCCTTCCACCAACTTGAGTCCTTCCTCCCACCGGCCCTCACTCGCCCATCCTCCTCTCCATATTTAGCAACTAAAACTTTAAACCATAGCCCCTCTTGATCAACCAATAACCTCCAACTCCATTTTCCTAAAAGAGATTAAAAAAAATAGTTCTCTAACCCTTCGAGCTTTCAATCCACCAACCTCCCTATCAAGACAAACCCTGTCCCAATTCACCCAATTAATTTTCCTCATTTCCTCCCATAAAAATATTTAAATAGAAATTTAATTTTTATTTATTCAATATTCATTCTTTTATTGAATAAAATCACGCGAATCTCAATTTCACCGATTTATATGAAACCTATTTTCAAAGCCTAGGAACACATGAATTTTGGAAAAGTAGTGTTCCAAACACTGTTCTTCAAATTTTGGATTAAGGGAGACACATCCATGTAAAGTTGCATAGAATCTTTACAATTATAATAGGATTTTACTTATAATTATCAATCCTCAGAATTTTAAATTACAATTTAAGTTGCAAAATTAGTGCGAAGAAAATGTCTAATTATCTAGGTAAATTGCAATTGATCACTCTTGTTTATTTTTTGCACATATTTTTATCACCAATATTTATCGAGAAACTTACTTTTGTATTATAAAAAAGACATATGTTTTGTTAAGTATAAGCCGGTTAGTAGAAATATTGCAAACACACTTAGATTGGTCTAATGATGTTGGTTTGGGACCTTGGAATGTATTTCTCTTAAGGTCTCAAATTCGAGCAAATGACGTAGACATGATACGTCGAATTGATAAAAAAAAAACATGATAAGTCTTTGACCTTTTGAACCGGAATTGTGTTTTAAGATGTTTAGAACATTAGAAAATTTTGAGAGTCACATATTACTTCTGTGTCATAACTAAGATTCGTTTATGATTATTGAGAAGTTGAACTATAAGTTATTATTATTGCATTTTTTTTAAAAATGAGAAAGAATAAATTATATTTTTATTTATTAAAGCTATACTGATATTAATTTTACATCTATTTTGGAGAAATTTTAAGCTCAATCTTTGAAATTGCAAAGTAAAACTCATCATAAAGTTTGATGATAGTGACTCACCAAGGCATAAACATCAATCTTTCCTTATTAATTCTTACTAATTTATTCTCCAACTTTTCCAACAAGTTTGAACATGAAAAATAACTATGATCTTTTGCAGGCTCAGGCACTCCACTACACATGTGCAACGCTTGCGAAGAATTAAAAAAAAAAAAGAAGTGAAAAAAGGTCTACAAATGAAAATATATGTAATTGTTTTATTGATTATCGACACAATTGTGGTTTAGTACTTAGTAGCATTTACTACTTTGTTGTATATTTGTACATTAATTACTAATTCAATCTAGGCAGGGCACTAAGATATATTACAGTTTTTTGGGGGTATGCAACACTCTAATTAGCAGTACAAAATTTCTCTAATTTGTCATTACATTTTCATTGGATCCTCTCTTAAGTTGTCCACCTTCTTCACTGAGTCTATGCTTGCTCCTAGGTTTAGAATTGGGTCTAGAAAGATCTCCTTCGTTCGAGTTTAAGTCCTTAGATTTGGAACTCGACTTAGAGCGAGGTCCTTCTTTGGAGTTCGAGTCTTTAGATTTAGAACTCGTTCTTGAATGAGATCCATCGTTCGAGTTTGAGTCCTTAGATTTGGAACTACGTCTAGAATGTGTCCCTTCTTTAGAATTTGACTCTTTAGATTTAGAACCTGATCTAGAATGTGTACCTTCATTGGAATTAGACTCTTTAGATTGAGCTTTTGATCTAGATTTAGATGATCCATCTTTTGTTTTCTTCGAATGAGTCGTTTTAGGATTGTCTGGTTTGACCCTAGGTGGTAAATTATCATTAGTATCCCCTTGGAGTTGGAGGGAGTCTGTATCTTTTGAAATAGGTTGTCCTGTCGTTGTGTGTTTGGATTCATTGAATGAATCATTTGATGTTGAATGTTTGGAATTCTTTTTTGTCTGCCTTGGTTTGTCTGATTTTTCCTTTGCATGTGACTCTCTCATGTTTCCTGAATGTGATTGTTGCTTAGATGATTTAGGTTCATGTGTATCCTCTTTATCATTAATGGACTTTGAACCTCTTTCCATTGAATCTACATAGGATTTAACAACAAATAAATAAATATATAGTCGAAAAGAAAAAGCAACTAGTTGTAGAATTTGGATTCTCTGTGGCCCGAATGTCATATTCACACATTCGGGACATCAGAAGTCGTGCAATCAAAATTGGACGGTTTGTATATGGTCTCGTCTAATTTTAATCGAACAACCACTGATGTCCTGATCACGTGAATGCTAAAAATCTCCAATATTTTGTGTTAGACATGAAGCATGAAAGATAGTGTAACACGTACCAAATGAGGCCCAATCATCAAGTTCTCTAGAATGATTGTTTCCATTCATATTTAAAGGTGCTGATGATGAATGTCCCGAATTAGATTTAAACTCATTCATCTGAAAAAGAAGGAAAAAAATTAATGCTCCAAAGTTCTTTTTTTTTTACATCATACTCCGAGGACTTTTTTTTTTGCAATCATGATCCAAAGACTTTAACGACACACAATTATCTAGTATATTATTATTAGTGTGCATTTTTGTTTAGTGGTGAGAGATTTGAGTAGTATGCATGAAGTCTTAGGTTTAATCATCATTGCCAACATTATAAAAAAAAAAAAAAATTAAACAAAGATATAGAAAAGTTCAAACAGAAAAATAAAGTACTTAATTAATCTTTAACAAGGTTGAATATATTATATATTAATTAATTAACAATTAAAAACTTTGAGAGAGAATAGAGACTTACCCAGCTGGGATTGTTTTCAGTAGGACCATCCATTCCAATATGTGCCACATGCTTTACATCTGTGGGATTACCAATCTCAATTTCTTGTTCTTTTTCATCTACAGATTGGATATATTAATTAGTTGTATAAATATGAGTTTAATTTGCATACATTGTTAGTGTAGAAAAATTTACATTATGAAATTCTATAAGTACATGACAATAGTAAAATAATTAACTCGTTAGAAAAAGAGGGGAAGGTTTACTTTACATACCAAATATCTGAGAAAGGATTCTCAGGCCTTTTAGGAGACCCTTCATCTTATTGTCACTGGACATGTTATGACAAATCTTATGTGCTAGAATTCTTTTTATCCAAGTAATAGAAAAGTTTATAATCTCTAATTACACCTGCAAGACATCTATTCAAAATTAATTAAGGAAAAATTAAAATTGTAAAGTACATATTAACAAGTTCAATTTGTACTTGACCAAAAAAATAATTTACATATGCATTTTTAACAACAAAGAAAAATATTTTATGTCGATGAAGGACATTGCACATAATCTGACCTATTAAAGTTATGCTTGAAAGGTCAGCATTCAAGAATCCATCCATTGTTGAATTAAACAAAATTTGCAAATAGAATTAACCATCAATATGGATAAGATGTATATTTACACTTTTTTTCTTCTTCCACATGAGGATGAACATGCATGGTCTTATGATTTTAAGAGATAGAAGATTTGTTGAAAAACTTAAGACAAAGTTTGAACAAATGTTTTATGTGGAAAGTGTCTATGATGAGGAAAAAAGATGAATGTAGCAAATCAATTATGTTTAAAAACACACCTATTTTTAATTTTTTTATTGTATGGAAATGCTTAATTTGATTGATGATTTTTCCCTTTAATTGAAACCAGATACTGATCGAAATTTCAGGTGTGACAATGAGAATAATTGAAAGAAAAAAAATAATAATATCAAAGGTGATAATTTTAGAAAGGCGTTAATGGGCTCTATAGAATTAAATCAATGGATAATGACCAATATGAATGAAATCAATGTATTTAAATTGTTTGGATGTTTTCAAATTTCTTGAAATGAATAATTTCTTTAAACTATCAATATATCATAGTCTTTAGATTATTAGAAACAATTTAATTTTTGAAATAGAAACTATTTTTAAAGTCACATATATGTTTGTGATGTGATTGTAAACTTTTAGCCATTGCATGACAAATTAAACTAGGAATATTACTCAATATTTTTTATTTTCATGATAACGTCTCGAGTGGAATACCTTTGACTGGTAGATCCGTTCCTCAAATTTTATGCGTCCTAGGTCAAACATAAGCAGAAAAAAAAAAACTTATTTTATTTAACATAATTTTTTTTTTCCGTTTTTCACTGCTAGATAATAATTTTGTCACCGTCTTAAATTGAAATAGTATTAAAAATGTGGATTTTTGTCAAAAAAAAAAATGTGGATTGAAATTTGGAGTAGAATTCTCTATTGATTATAATTTTTTATGGATTAGAATTTAGAGTCGAAGAATATAATTGAACTTGTGGGAGTAATATGAGAAAAATGTATATGCATAGACAAGGTAAACTAATTTTACATTGTCAATTAATATCAATCGTGTATTCCGCCAAATCACATCATTACACCCCAGTACAATTGTATGACATAGAAAAATGATTGGTTCTTATTGAATGTCAGTGTAAAATTAATTTACACTGACATAGCATATCCATTAAACTCGAGTAATATTCAATTGGGGAATTATAATTATTATTAAATAATCGTATAAAATTATTTTATATTGTCAATCGGTGCATCTTTATTAAAATCTATTTACATGAATAAAAAAAAACATAGGTTGGGATAAAATAGGGGATTAATCAGAGGAATGTTATCTAAACATCAAAAAGTCTAACATTAATACAACATCAAGGGTAATATGGTCATTTTTCTCATCAAAATACAACCTTTAGTTTTTAATCTACCCTTGATGTTGTATTGATGTTGGACTTTTTGATCTTTAGATAACATTCCTGGATTGATTAAGTCTTCTTTTTTATGTAAGATTTTAGTTTTAAACTGCACCATACCACGCACGGCAAGACCCTATTAATAGATACCATACGAGTAAGCTGAAAGAGAAGAGTTACCACGCGGGTTTGTGTTCGTTTCAGTTTCAGTTTCGGTTTCAATTTCAATTCCAAAGTAGCGACTGAGTCAACGATCAGTTGAATCCAAGATACAATAATGGCGATGGCGGGTTTGTATCGCCGCCTTCTTCCTTCTCCACCTTCCGTTGATTTTGCTTCTTCTCATGGCAAGGTCCGTTTCATATTTACTACTTTTTTCTCATATTGTGTGTGTGTTTGTGTTCTATTTCTGACTTTTTCATCTGTAACAGCAACTTTTTCTTGAAGCAATTCAAAACGGAACAATGGAAGGTTTTTATAAATTGGTCTCTTATTTTCAAACTCAATCTGAACCTGCTTTCTGTGGCCTCGCTAGTCTCTCCATGGTTCTCAATGCTCTTGCCATTGATCCTGGCAGGAAATGGAAAGGTATCGTATAATCGTTAATCCTTATGCTTAACATTTTCTCTATTCATATATTAAAATTTAAATATGATTTTAGTCCTTGCAATTATAGCGTTTTCTTAGGTTTTAGTCGTTGTAACTTTGTTTTTTGTTCAAAGAATTTTGCATTTAGTCCCTATCATTAGCTTATTAGGTCATGTGGTGCTACATTGCGTGATTATATTGTTAACCATGTATTTGAACTGCATTAAGGACTTGTTTGGATTAATTTAGTTTTGAGCTTATGCAAACAGCTTATGCAATTTTTCTGTATTATTTATTATAAGTTTGTCAAGGTAGTTTATGATAAAATAGCTTATAAAAATATAATTTTCACTAATGTGAACTTATAAAATAGCATAAAACTTAATTTATATTGCATAAGTTGTTTGCATAAGCTCAAATATCATTTTTGTGTCAAATATCATTTTTGTTGGTTTATTTCCATTATTTAAGTTTGATTGTCACATTATCATATAGTTTCGTTTAGTATTTGTACCGCAGAAAGAATGCCTTTTTATATTGCAAGCTTTTAAAGTCTTGTGGTTTGCAAATTTAAATTAGAGATTGAATCTATGCGTTTGCCTTTTGGATAATTTGTCTGCAGGACCTTGGAGATGGTTTGATGAGTCCATGTTAGATTGTTGCGAACCTTTAGAAACGGTTAAAGCCAGAGGTATCTCATTTGGGAAACTTGTATGCTTGGCTCATTGTGCTGGAGCCAAAGTTGATGCCTTTCATGCAAGTCAGACCAGCATAAATGATTTTCGTAAATATGTCATTAAGTGTTCAACTTCTGATGACTGTCATGTAATCTCATCATACCACAGAGCTGCTCTCAAACAAGTATGTATGTGGTTTGGTTATGAAACTTACTTTGACTTAAACAGGAAATACAAAAGCTTTCTAGGTTTCATCATTCATTTTTTAACACCCTACATACTAATTAGCTCATATAAAACTTCATTTTGAATCTGCTTCTTCCTATAAATTTAATTTGGTCAACTATAGTGGTGCATATATTTGATTATAGAAGAAATGTTGACAACGTTTACTTGATATTAATGACAGACGGGAACTGGTCACTTTTCTCCTATTGGAGGCTATCATGATGGAAAGGACATGGCACTAATTTTGGATGTTGCACGTTTTAAGTATCCTCCCCATTGGGTTCCACTTAAACTTCTTTGGGAAGGCATGAATTATATTGATGAATCCACTGGACAATCCCGGGGGTAAGCTTTTTTTGTATAAATTTTGTACGATTTTCCATCGACCTTGTAATCTAGTTAATCCTACATCTAGAATTTCTTGTTGTGTGTGGCAAAACTGTAGGAGTGTTAGGGAAGGTTGATATCAACGATTGCAAATCCTTTTTTGCCAAGGGTTGACATTGGTTCTAATGAATGAAGTGAATTACTCTTACAAAATCCTACCTCTACTGGCAAATGCCGAAATTGTTAGGCCAGCTATTTGTGGTGTCTCGTGTTCAAACTTGGGATCTCCCGTTTGTGTGTGTGAGTTTCATGTGGTATTTACCATTCTATCTACAGGCAAAAAAGAAGAAATTAGATACGACTATTAATGGATCTGGGCAATTTAAGCATTGAGAAAAGTTCATGATTTCTCTATTCATTACATAGTTTAAACTTTTGTCAGGTCATCCACACTTGTCAATTATATATGTAATTTTGCTGATTACCTCTCCAGGTTCATGCTTATATCAAGGCCGCATAGGGAACCTGGCATGCTTTATACTCTGGTATTTTTCCTTCCTTTATGTAGAGAGTCTGAATTTGGTACTTCATCATGCAGTAAATAGAATCAGTGTCGGTGTCATGTTGTTTACAGCATATTTGTGTTCTTTATTGTTAATGATGGTGTGGCTTGCAGCATGCTTGTGTCTTTTATAGTTTATGTAGGTGTCGGTTGGATATATCATATCCTTCTTCTGATCTTGCAGAGTTGCAAACATGAGAGTTGGAATAGTATTGCAAAATTCTTAATGGATGATGTCCCTTTTCTATTAAAATCAGAGGATGTGAAAGACATTCATAAGGTTCTTTCAGTTATCTTCACATCACTGCCATCTAATTTTGAAGAATTCATCAAATGGGTTGCAGAGATAAGGAGACGAGAAGATGGCGATTCAAGTCTAAGTGCAGAGGAGAAAACAAGGCTCGCTGTCAAGGTTTGTTTCATCTCAACTAGTCATAATTATCCCTAGAGATTTATAAACTTGCTGTGGTTTGTTCATTTTACTCGTCTTAGTCCCATCACGTGTTTGAATTTTTTGGTTATGCAGGAAGAGGTTTTGCGACAGGTGCAGGAAACTAGGCTTTTCAAACACGTGTCCTCTTTTTTGTCAAGTTCTTGTGGCAGACAGGCAATTACTTCAGGTGATGGTGACACCTTACCTGTCATTGCTGCAAGTGTTTGTTGCCAAGGAGCAGAAATTTTAGATGGAAAACTTAGCTCACCGGCGGCAGCATATTGCTGTCCAGAAACATGTACGAAATGCTGGAAAGCTGAAGATGATAAATCAATAACAATGGTTAGTGGAACTGTGGTAAATGGTAACACTGAGCAAGGTGTTGATGTTCTTATTCCTTCATCATCTGGGAAATTATGTTGCACTTGCTCTAGCAAAAAGAACATTAGTATGCACCCAGCTAGCACTGATGTGCTAACAGTACTTATTCTGTCCTTACCATCTACAACATGGGCGGGCATCACCGATGAGAAGCTTTTGAGGGAAATACATGACTTGGTTTCAACTGAAAATCTTTCTACTTTGCTTCAAGAAGAGGTAATTTACTTTCTTTTTTTAATTTGATTCTACTGAGTGTATTTGATTCTGGAAATGTTTGTGACATGACAAATGCAAGTCCAACACCTGAAATTTGCTCCTCAAAATGGCTTATGAGCTTTAGTGCATTATAACAAATTGCTCAACAAAAAATACTTTTTCCCATGAGTGGCCGCACCTGGATTTCTTCTAATGCTAATTCTGCTCCATCTTTTTTTCTTCAACTTATTGTAGAAATTTGCATTTCAGGTTCTGCATCTAAGAAATCAGTTACATATTTTGAAGAGATGTCAGGAGGGTAAGGTAGATAAGGATCTCGGTGCTCCTTCCTATTAGCATCTCTCGTGTATTTGTATCATGTTTAGATCATGTACACAAGATCCGTGTGCTGTTCTAGTTAACTCTCCAAGTTATAGGTTCTGCTTCAACTCACAATGTCGCCACAAAATCACAAGTTTCTAAACACAAGCTTAATTATCCATATCGAGGATGAGCTTGTAATTTAAGCCAGGGTATTGACAATATAAATTTATGTTACAGAACATGAAACACATTCAATTTGATTTATTCTATAACACGTTAAATTTGTGACTGTGACTACCCATGTTGTGGGAATGGTGTTGAAGTAAGCTAAACTATTGTGAATTTCTGTCTCCTTTTGCATAGCATTAGACTAACAATTTATATGATTTCTTTCGTTGAAATTTCTTTCCTAAACCAGATTAAAATGAAATATTTTTGTCAACTGAACTAAGCTCATGGGACAGATTAAAATGTTCTTTGATAGACACCAACTAATTTTTTTTTTGAATACCATCGATGGCGATATAAAGTTTCAATGAAAGAACTGTATAGAGGGGATATCAAGTTTTTGTATAACTTTTTTCTTTCAATTTAACTCTTTGTTTAAACTCTATTATTTTTTGAATAATCAATTAATTAAATTTATTTCTAATTTTAAATTTGAATAAAATCAAATTTGATTTAACCCTAATTTAATTTTTAAATTATTACTTAAATCCAATGTAATCTTATTAATAAATCCTTACAAATCAAATCTAAACTACCCATAATTCCAAATTCCATTCTTTTTTTCCCCTTAGACTACTTATGTGTTAAATTTATGCATATGATCGTTGAATGATATTCTTAGATAAAAACAAAAACAAAATGTTAATTTTGATAGATTATATATTATAACTGTCATTATATTGTAATATAAATAAGTGTTATCTTTTGATGAATTGCCCTTTTCAATAACAAAACAATACTTTTGGTTGTATACTTAAATTCTTTTGGTACGTTAATATACTTTGATTAAAAAAAATGAAGTTTAAGTTTAGTTCAACATTCTTATCATTTTTAAATATACTCCCTCCGGTCTTATATATAAGAAACAAAAAAAAAAGGCACACCCTTTAAAAAAGTGAAGTAAATGATTAGAAAGAACATGTCATTTCCACTTTTACCCTTACTTTTTGTTTAAATTAAATTATTATTTATTATGGGGAAAAGTAAAACAAAGGATAAAATTGGAATATTCAAAATAAATGTAATGATTGTAGTAACTTTTTCTTATATTTAAAAGACTTTGTATTTTTTTTTTTGTTTCTTATATTATATATGAGACCGGAGGGTGTAATAAATAATGTAGCATATATAAAAAGGATGAAAATAAATTTCACAAAAAATGAATTTAGCAAAACTTTTTGAAAATGTAGCATACATAAAAATAATAAATAATTTGGTTAAAACTTTTAAAACAATCGTTAGGAAGACTCCCATTCGATTCTATTATGACGATAATTGAGAATAATTCTTAACTACACTTTACTTATTCCGTGACTGTAAATTGTAGATTATTCAAGCTTATTCGTCTTAACCAAATTTTACTTATAGGTGGCTGCGAATTCGAACTTCATTTATCTGAAAATTGGTTAATAAAAAAAAAAAAACTTTTTAAAATGAAAGGAGAACCTCGAAATTCTCACCAAGAAAAAAAAGCTTCCGAACCAAGCAAGGTATAGAAATAAAGTTGACCAAAAACAGTGACAGGATCAATCAGAGTTTATGCATGGCGGCAAGCGCAAGTCTATACCGGAGAACTCTTCCTCCTCCTTCAATCGAGTTCGCTTCGCCGGAAGGAAAACAAATCTTTATCGAAGCTCTTCGGAATGGAACAATGGAAGGTTTCTTCAAATTAATTTCATACTATCAAACTCAATCAGATCCTGCTTTTTGTGGTTTAGCCACTCTTTCTGTTGTCCTCAATGCTCTTGCTATTGACCCTGGTAGAAAATGGAAAGGTAATTTTTCTTTTTCTTTTTCTTTTTTATGCATAATTGACTCTTCTAAATTGATTAATTTACTTTAAATTGCAAAGTTAGTAGTAATGTATTAATGGTTGAAATTTGGCTTGTTGGTTTTGGGTGGAAAAAATGGATTTTGAATGAATTGATTCTGACTTAAGTTGAGTTTAACGTTAAAGGATTTATGGTTGGATACACTCGTGTATAAAAGTGAGTTGAACAAAAATTTGTGGTTAATAATCAATTCTAGAGGTAAAAATGTGAAATTCTAGTTTCAAGTTAGAATCAATTCTACTTCATAACATTCAAACATGTCGAACATGTCAAAATCAGTTATAAATTTCCCACTTGGGTTGGCCTAGTGGTGTTGGCTTGGGTCCTTGAGTGTGCTCCTCCCAATCTCAGGTTCGATTCTCTCTGGTTCCATTTTCGGTGGGTGGGCTAGTCCATATACAGAATAGAGCAAAAAAATCTGACTCTAAATGGGTCCCCGCAAGTGGGCGGTGAGATTGGTCCCCTCGGATTAGTTAGTCCTTGGGCCGGATACCGAGTTTTCAAAAGTGGAACCAAACATACCAAAAGAGTGTGTAAAGTGAGAAAATCAATGGCTATTATTTCAACAAACTCGTGATTTGTTATGAACTTATGATATGATTATAATACCCACATATTATTTGTTAATCAATTGTCTATAATACTCGTTTTACTCTCTTTGAAGTGAGTTGATTACTTTAGAGGAGCCAGATTGTAGTAATCGTTAACAACAATATTTGATGTTACTTAATTTACCATTTAAAGTGAATTGGTTAGAGAAGCCAGATCTGAAAGGGTAAAAGAAATACTAATAAAAATAAAGGGCTTAGTTAATTAACAGGTCCTTGGAGATGGTTTGATGATTCCATGTTGGATTGCTGTGAGCCTTTGGATAAGATTAAATCACAAGGCATTACATTTGGAAAAGTTGCGTGCTTGGCTCGATGCAATGGTGCTAAAGTTGAAGCCTTTCGATCGGATCAGAGTAACATTGATGATTTTCGCAACCGTGTGATTTCTTGTTCTTCGTCTGAGGATTGTCATGTCATTGTGTCTTACCACAGGACTCCACTCAATCAGGTGTTGTAAAGGACTCATTTCCCTTATGTTAGTTAGTGTTATGTTATCTATTCATAAATGGTGTAGTAACATTCTTTACTTAAGTTCTCAGCCAAGGCCTTCTTTGAATTAGCTTATTTGTTACGACTTATGAGTGCTTATATCAATTAAAACAAGTATGCTGTTCTTCACTTGAAAAAACTTTGTAAACTTATGATGTTCGCGAAGAGCTTCTAAAAAATTGAGTTGTAGATACTAACTTCAACTTATACGTGAAGTTATTGTTTAAGAACTCATGGTTATTACTAGAATCTTTTCATATATATATTTTCCTAATGTTTCATGAAAAGCATATCGCAACTTCCTTCAAGTCTATGTCAAGTCAGTTTTCAATTTTAACAAGAGTTTGGGAATTTATTATTTAAGATCTTTTATACTTAAACATGGTATAGAAATGGTGAAAAGTTGTCATATTGTTGGATAACAGACTGGGATTGGGCATTTTTCACCTCTTGGAGGATACCATTCTGAAAGGGATATGGTCCTTATATTGGATGTTGCTCGATTCAAATATCCTCCTCACTGGGTTCCTGTTACCGTTCTTTGGAATGCACTGAATACCATTGATCAAGCAACTGGACAACATAGGGGGTAAGTTCTTGTGCATTGTTAATTGAAGCATAATGGTTGGTAGTAGTGTCTCTCGTACAAAAACTTTTACTTCTGTTTCTATCAAATTGTTTTGTACCGTAAGTTCTTGTGCATTGTTAATTGAAGCATAATGGTAAGTTCTTTTACTGCTGTTTCTATCAAACATAATTGTTGCGTGATTCCTTTCCTGTTACACTATAACTTTTGTTTCTATTGAAAGGGCAATATTTTACTATTTATAAGATTTTCATCTTATGTGATATCCCTTCTTTTGATTCAAGTTTATAAACTTTTCAAAATTGTAATATTTCTTTGTGTGCATGCTGTTCCGCGTTAATGGGCGGATCCACATGAAGGCTGAGTTTGGCTATAGCCACATCAGTTTTTGTTTTATACACACACACACACACACACACACACACACGCACACTCCCTTTGGTCTCAAATATAAGCAAAACTTAACTTTTTAGATTCATTAAAAAAAGTAATGTATCTATTCTACGGACCCATTTTACAGTGGTTGAGTTTGCAGATTTAAGGTAGTAAATCTTCATTTTAGAATCAATCCTGCGAGTCCAGAGTTAGTGGGTTTGATTATGGTACTAGATCTTGTTGTAGCTTATCTAAGCATAAGGGAGACTTCTCGGCGATGAAGAAGTTTGTCCATCTAGTTGTGAGCAGTGATAAGTATTTCTATGACGAAGGTTTTAGATATATTGTCAAATGATGTTTATATCAAGAAAAATTAATCTTATAAAAATTATTTAAAGTTAATTTACTGAACTCAAGTTCCCCATTAACTCATAAAATAACCTTAAAAATAGTTTGGTGGAAATTTATAATAATTATTTGATACATATTAATATATACATAAGTTATTATTTATGCCCTAGTGTATTCACATTAAACAGAAGACATCAGAAAACCGAACTCTGGAGAATGATTATTGTTCAAAATTATCAAGGATAATATTCAGTTATTTGCTGGTGAATTAGCCCTATTCAATTTTAGTCTATTTGGTGAATTTTTCTTTTACGGGCAGGAGGGGAGGGGGCAATAAGTTTCATTACAGTCATGTTGTAGAACTTAACTTATGAGTTATGACGGAAAAGGGTGGAAGTCAAATATATTTACCTCATATCATAGTCAATATGATTGCATCCACTAAACTCCTGTTTGACCGCTATATTATATATATGTCTGATAGGTAATTATGCTTATGTAATTTGTCTCAGCTTTGTTCAGTATTTAGAAATTATACTATTTGAGTGTATCAGTATCATTGAAATATACTAATTGCTGTTATTTGAAAGTTACAATTTTAATAAATCTTTTGAGTTTTAAAGTCTGTGCAACTAATCTTGTTTCCCTCCATTTATATTTGGACATTATTTCAGGTACATGATTATTTCAAAGCTTAACAGGGCACCATCAATACTTTATACTGTGGTAATGTACTACTAGTCGGTTCTTTGTCAAACCATTTGAGACCGTATATAAATTTATCTAATTTCATGAATTTTAAGTTAACCACAACAAGAACTTCTATGTGACCGTTGAACCTATATACTATTTTAAGTTAACCACAACTTCTATATTTTGATTGTTCGTTGTAGATTACAGTAAATACATACTTTAATTTAAAACTATCTGCAGAGTTGTAGACATGAAGGTTGGAGCAGTGTTGCCAAATATCTAACTGAAGACGTCCCTCTTCTTCTAAAATCTGAGGATCTAAAGGACATTCAGGAAGTATTCTCTGTTGTATTTAAATCTCCTCCTACTGAATTGAGAGAGTTTATCACTTGGATTGCTGAGGTTCGCAGGCAAGAAGATGGGAATCTCACGTTGAGCGAGGAGGAGAAAGGAAGGCTGGCTATCAAGGTTTTGAAACTACTTACCTTTCCATTTGGCATAATCAGATACTTCTTTTATTGACGAACATAAACGATTTTGGACAACCAATTTTAGATAACCTAGTATATCCACTAATCATCTACTTAGCATAATTAAGCACCTATCTAAATTGCATTAACCACTTAAAATGTTGTCACGGAATTTTTCAAATTTTAGTCGTTCAAATAACATAACTGTTGAAGAAAATCCAACAGATGATCAATCATAACGTTTGGGAGCTTTGAGATTTCAGGCAGATGTACTGGAACAAATTCGATCAACTGCACTCTTCAAACATGTGACCAGGTGGTTGGATTCAGAGAGGTCATGTTGTGATACCATTGCAAGCTTTGGTGACAAAGACAAGTTATCAGCACTTGCGGCACGTGTTTGCTGCCAAGGGGCAGATCTCTTGTCTGGTTGTCGTTTGTCAGGTGCAAAATGCTGTAGTCAAATAGATGTAAAGCATCTGAATGTTGATAGTGAAAATCCAGTAACATTGTTTTCCGGAACCGTTACAACTGGGGGCAGTAGTGAACAAGGAGTTGATGTGTTGGTCCCTTTGTGTCAAAGGAAGCCGAATAGCTTGTGTCTCTGTAATGAAGGTCAGTGCATTGGCATGCACCCATCTACTGCAGATGTCTTGACAGTGCTTTTATTTGCCTTGCCATTCCATACATGGTCAGGCATCAAAGAAGAAAAGCTGCGTGTGGAAGTTGCAAGTCTTCTAACAACCGAAGATCTCCTTCCCTTACTTTCGGAAGAGGTAATGTCCATTTCTTTAGAACCAGTTTTCCAGTTTTTTTTTACTCTAAAATTTGAAAAACGACTAAAAAATATCTTGGTAAAAATATGGAGAACAAAGAAACAATTTAATCTTGCCATTGCTTAATGTACAGTAAATTTTATTTGGGAACAAAATTTAGGGGCTAAAATGTTATCGCTACACTTACTTAAATCTGCATGCCTGGGCAACTTAATATGAAACTAAATAGCTCCTTTTCCTTTTCTAATTATGTGTTTATACATATAGCCCTTGAAATCTCATCCAAGCAGTTAATATCATTTGGTTCAAACTCAATAATCATGACACAATTGAAGAGATATTTAAGTCAACGTATACATATCATATGTTAGTGATACTTATCAACCGGTTATTCGTGATCCAGGTTTTGTTTTTGCGAGAGCAACTTCACTCTCTCATGACCGATAATGGTGCTTCCTTCTAACTGATGGTACTCTTAGTTTTAGCTAATGTAACGGGTTCCCACAATAAAATTACATTCGACCCGGTTTTAGCATTGGTTATGTATTGAACTTGCGTTCAATACAACATGCCCATGTTGTAGTGATCGTGTTGAACACGTTAAACACCAACTATATTTTTACCTTTGTGTGAGGAATTTAAGTTTTAGTAATGGAGGTCATATGGGAAGAACAGCATGTGGACTGCATTACAAATTGTTGGAAGATGAACACTGGTGAAAGGGTCGAAGGACCTTGCAGTCTTGGGCTTTTTATGTGAAAGGGTATAGTTCATCTTTGATGTTGTTCATTTGAAAAATAAAATACCGAGAGATCAATATTCAAAAAAATAATATTGTGCTTGGTTATTTCTTTCGCTTGATTTCATTATATTTGCCATTTTGCTTTTGTCAACACCATATTCTTACCTGTTGAAAATTTGAAATGACTGATTTCATTTTGTCAGCTGCTAGGTTGCAAGCTATATTAACAATGTATCTAAAGAATTAATATGATATTTTCTTAAAGGGCTATTATAATTTCATGATTGTTTCATTTTTCATATCATGAAATATATAACTTTTGCTATTATATTTGTTAAATCAGTCCATAGATTCATATAGTCTCATAAAGATTTAAATTAAGTCTATAGTTTGTTTTTGTTTAGGAAACATGTCCTCTTTACTGCTTTCTACCAGACTGTTCGAAATTCTCTGAATGTTAACTTGAATTGTCTGATCTCAAATTAACTGTCGAGACCGTCTATCATGTATAACTGTGTGATACTGTGATTCTCCTACAACATGGAATCCATGTCGCTTATTTTTAACAATTTTTAAAATTTTAAATTTGAGCAGCAAGTCCCTAAAATTTGATACTGTTAAATCTCCCTTAAGTATTTGTACTTCCATAGTTAGCCTCAAGACTCGTTGTTGATCAAGGCTGGCTTAGATGCTTTTCCTCAATCAAACACTAGAATCAGTTATATGGTAGGAGATTGATTAACTTAAAGAAATTGTAGAATTCATTGATAGCATATGTACACAAAAAAAAAACAAAACAGAATTCATTGATAGCATTCATTGGTATCTAAGAAGTTCTGCTCCTCCATGCTCATAAAGTGGTTCTGACATGTCATTTATCATGATTCATGCACAAACTTTCACCATTGGATAAATATATCACATCACATTTTGTTTGATCTAATGGTAAAATTTATTGATTCAATGGTAAGAACTGTCTCACTTGTGCACCATAGATTTAACTTTGAAATGATATTACTTGGACATTGAAAAATAATTTGCGCATTTATGTACTGCAAACTTCTAATAAAATAATGTGCAGAAAATTTATAAATGAAGGAAAATAGTAAATGCTTTAAAATCATTTACAGCAACTTGCAGGATCATTTACACAGGACAAAGATTCATTTAAAAACAAAGGACAACAACATAATAAGTGGGTGGTTTTTCTTTCCATGACTCGTTGCTTTCAGTAATTGTTTTGCTTTCAACTCTCTTAAATATAGTTGGTGGGCAAAAAATATACACAAGAAGCAATCAATTTGTCATGCAAGTGTTAGATGCAAGGACATATGTTTGTACAACGTGGGTTCGAACATGCAATTCTCCACTTATTCACTTTTAAAAGGGTAGAATTTTGACAGCTAAGCTATTTGATAAAAAAGAGAAGCAATCAAACTTTCTCTATTCTTCGATACCATTTCAAATGTACACATCTAAAGGGAAAAAATACAATTTATGTGTCGTTTAAAAGTACAATTTTGTACAAATTATGCAGCATACTTGTAGAACATTGTTTAGTTCGATCTCCGGTTCCATTGTAAACCAAAAAAGAAGGTTCACATTGTTCTCTAACTTAGCCTTCATGTATGGTGCAATTTTTTTGTGTCACATTTTATTCGCATAGTTAATCTTCTCAATATTTTCCGTTAAAATATTGCACTCTTCAAATTAAAATTATTTTTTACTAATAATTAAAATCTTAAGACTAATAATGAATTAATCCAAGCAAATGGATCTAGACTTTTTAAGCAAGCAATCATGAGATTGATCTCTGACTTTTGCTACTGAAAAATTCAATTGAAAAAAAAAAAAAACTCATTTTGTGTGCTGTACCGTATATGTATTATGATATCTAGCACACAAAAAAAATCTTGAGTTAAATTTTTTGAAACCCAACAAATTCATCACTTTCATCAACCCAACAAATTTCTGAAAATTAAAATCCAGCAAATTAAGCATCTTCTGTTTCTTATTAAATTATATTTTTGAATTTGGTCCCCAAAACTTAATTTTTGTCTTCATCGCTGCTGTGTTTAAATAACATTAATGTGTTGAAAAATGGATGGCAATCTCAAATAGAAAAAAAATAGTAATTCCTTATAATTTATAATTTTATTTTAGAATTTAATTTATATGCATGTAATCAATTATATGCATTCATGATAGTAAAAAAAATAAAATTATATGCATTCATGACATTCACGTGAATATTTAATTTGTAGATATATTTTAAGAATTAATATAGAAAATAAAATTGTAGTGTGATTTTTTTGAAAAAAGGTAAAGATACACTCCTTCCGTCCCAAAATATAAGGCATTGTTTGACTACTGCATATATGCTAACAAACAATTTTGATCACTGATATATTTAATTATGTATTAGTAAAAATTATAAAAACTTAGATATTTTGAAAATACTTATCAAAACAAATCAAACAAGATTTTATATGCTAATATTTATATCTATATATCATTAAAAAAATATGATCAAAACAAGATAAATGAATAGCGTCAAATTAGTCAAAATAGTTTTTATAAGATAGGACGGGAAAAAATTTAATGGTAAAATTCAACCCACAAGATGTTGAAAAAGTAAAAGAAAATTACATCATAGAAATACAACAAAGAACCAGCTAAACCTTCCTATAATAAAAACTCAAAAAGACAAACCCTCAAAAGCCAATAAAATTATTGTTAATCTCAACACTCAAAGGACGACATTGACATCAATAATGTTACATGAAATTACCTAAAATTTTAACGAAAAGGACGATATTGACATCAATAATGTAAGAGACTAATTTAAAACCTTTTAAACATAAAAAAATCAAATGATAACCTAAAATAAATAGAGTTTAATTGTTGTGCACCGTCGGTGTAAAGTTTTTTTGCACATACATTCAATGATGTGTTGCCACATCATTTAATGGATGTGACACATCATGTATTTTTAATTACCATACATGATGTGTCGATATATTATTAGACGCATGTGTAAAATAACTTTACACTGACGGTGCATATAAATTAAATTCAAATAAATAACTATCCAATTAAATAGACCACATTCGCTAAGCAAATACTACTAATCAATCTATTGCGTGCACAAATCAATCTCTTTATCTTTTTCACAACATTATATCTTTCTTTAAAAAATTAAACAAATCATTATCCTTAACCTGAAAATTAGTCCTAAAACAGATATTATATTATTGAGTTTTGTGATTTATGTGTGTCATAAAGTCAAGGCCAAGTAGGGTTCTCGTGTCACCTTCATTCACTTCTGGCCTACTCTCTCTCAACCGTGCATTTTTGTTATTTCAACCAACATTAGGTATGGTATTAATCTTTCCTTCAGTAGGGATCACCACATAGTCTTACCTAGTATCTAGGGATGCTAAATTGTACTACTTCTCTCTATTTAAATCCCTTCAAAAAACAGATGAAACCAATCAATTTAGGATTCCAAACTTAACAATTAAGTTTGTTCCATTTATTTAAAATTTAATGGAGATGCACCGATAGTATAAAATAGTTTTACACGATTATTTAATAAAATATTAATTTAACATGTCAATTAAAAAGATGGAATAAAAATTAGTTTAACCTTTTTCTGAAATAACCCTTTCTTTAGTATGATCGAATAAAGTAAAGAGAAAAAAAAAATTAAATTGAACCCAACCGTAAAATATAACTATTTCTTCTATTTTTCATCACAAGTAAAAAATAAAAATGCCTTCGTGCCAATATGCTCCGCCTTGCCTCACCTTATATTTTAAACGAGTTAGACGAACATACCAACTTAAAATATTGAGTTAAAAATTTCGACTCGGCCTAGGAATGACAATTTGACCAATACCCAATGGATACCCGCAGAAAATACCCATAACGGATAATGTAAAAACCCGCATTTTGGGTACGGGTACATGTATGGGCAATTACCCACAAAAATGAGCGGGTATGGGTGCGGGTACGGGTACCTTAGTACCCACCCCCGCCCCATACCCATATAATATATATTTATTAATTTAATTTATATTATTATATAAAAGTATATGTATATTAGTTTTAAAAAATACAAACACTATTAAACTATTATCCATGTTTTTTAATAAAAGTGTTTATTTATAACATAATCAAACACAATTTGTATATGTCAACAGAGATATGAACTTTAACATGAGATTAGTAGTAATTTTGTTTATAATTTTCATAGATCGACATTAAAATCTTTGAATTTTCTTTGAATTTTATTAAAATAATATGATATTTTATAATTGATCGATTAATTCTTCGCAAAATTGCGGATAATGGATACGGGTATGGGTACTTAGGTACCCACAGGGTATGGGTACGGATGCAAAGTTTGTTACCCACACGGGTATGGGGACGGGTACATGTATTTTTTCAAACTGCTGGTATGGAAATGGGTACTATAGTACCATACCCATACCCTACCAATTGTCATCCCTAACTCGGTCTGCCAAATAGGCATGACAATAAAACCCATACCCGCGGGTACCCGCTCAAACCCTACCTGTTTTGACTGGGAAAACTCGAGTTGACTGGATTTAAGTTTGGGTATGGGTTTTCCCCGATTTCAAAAGATGGGTTTGGGGCGGGTAACAGGGACATTGATACCCACCCCGAACCTGTCCCGCTTATGTTAAAATTAGATTTTACCTCTTTAAAATTAGAAACTCTTAATCAATCTCTTAAATTATATTCATATGTTTATTTTTAATTTTTAATTTGAGTAATAAACAAATGATTTTCTCTATTTCTTTTATTTATTTAAAAAACTATTGTTAAAACAAAATAATTTTGGACTTCTAACATTTTTTTTTTTAATAAAAAAATACTAAAATACAATCATAATTCATGTGGAAAGAGGCGTAACAGGGATACCCGAACCCCGTTGGGGATACCCGATCCCCATTGGGTAGGGGTTTGGGGTTATACGTTTTATCCCCGTATGGAATTGAGATGGGTTTGGGAAAACCCGAACTTTATGGGTTTGGGTTTGAGGATGGCAAAATCAACCTCCGCTCCGTTCCGTTGCCATGCCTACTGCCAAGCATGGTAAGTTAGACAGCTTGGATATTTCCCCACCCCTAGTCATATCACCCCAACAAAATCTTTGATGGTTACTATTTACCATGTTTGAATAATTTGGATGACATATATGCACATAAATGTGATATAAGATAACGATTCACATTACAACTTCGATAAATTTACGTCTCTTTTGAATTTTAACATAAGTCGTCTGATCAAGATCAACAATCAAAATTGTCAAAGGTGTAAATGTGCGATGTTTAGGTAAATTAATTTTTTTGTTAAAATTTGTATATATAAAAATATTAATTAATTTATTAAAAATGTTAATGAGAGAATTAAATGTTAAAGATTTTTCTTTTTACTAAAATAAAATCTTAAAAAGTCTACTATATGTAGTTTGTGTTCACATGCATGGATTCATGACTAGATATTTCACAATCTTAATTTGTATGGTTCTTATTTTTTTGACACAGTCATATGCTTCTTATAGAACACATAAAATTTAGCATATCAAAATCTCCATACTCATTTAAATGTACTGTCACCACCACATAATTGAACAAATTCAGGGATCTTAAATGATCTGTCTCATCTATTTTACTTTATGCTATAAATAAGGCATAAAGACAGAGATTGTTGTCACAACAGTTTGTTTGTGTTGTGCATGTACTACACTACAAAAATATAAGATATTTTTGTGATTATAGATAGAACTGAGAAGAGTAATGGAAGATTGTCATCCTCTATTGAGAGGTGGTAGAAGAAAAGAGAAAGGTTATAATCATGGATTATCAACTACTCAGATGCATGTTATGGCTACTATTTGTGACACCCTTTTTCCTTCTCTTCCATTGAACAAAGAAAATTCACAAGATGAAGTTCTCTCATCTTTCTACTCAACTTCTGGTTCTCAATTCCCATTGCCTGATGAGGTTTTTTTTTTTACCACACTTTATGCATTTTTATATGTTTTTTTTACATCTATCTATCATCTAAATTGTTGCATGACTCGTAATTACTGATAAGTGGTAATGTTGTAATCGAGTTTTGAACCGTAGAATTTAAATACAAGTTGTACCCTATAAATTCATAGAAAGGAACTGTAATCACTATGTAGTCAGAGACGTAAACAGAATTGGCCGAACATTTTTTATGTCTTTTTATTTATCTATCATCTAAATTGTTGCGCATGACTCGCAGTTACTGATAATCGGTAATTTTGTAATCTGGTTATGAACTATAGTATTTAAATACAAGCTGTACATTATAAATCTATAGAAAGGAATTGTTACCACTCTGCAATATGAATCATGTGATCCCTTAAAAAATAAGGGACCAAACAAGACAACTACTTCAGTCGTATTGTGTTTGATTTTAAAATTGTGCTAAGGGACCGGATAAAAACTAAAATTCTTGTTGTCCTCCAGTAAACCATGAAACAAATTTTTGTCAGAAAATTTGTTGAATACCTTAAACTTTGTTCTGTGCGGTCTTGTCTTGTACTGTTGTGTCCGATACTTATATTTTGCAGATCAAAATGACCCATAGTTACTGATAAGTGGTAATTTTGTAATTTGGTTATGAACGGTAGAATTTAAATACGAGCTGTACACTATAAATTCATAGAAAGGAACTGCAACCGCTTTGCGGTTGGAGACATAGGCATAATTGACCGAACTTTTTCAAGTCCTTGTGTCAGAATTTAGCACTATATTTTTTGTCAATTTTTCTCTAGATCATGCAAGTGCATAGGAACTTTACTAGTTTTAATTCAGTACATTTTCTTTGAAAATAAGCTTTATCAATTCAAATTTATTGACTGTTTTCAAATGAAAATTAGGCTGCAGAACTATTGTTATTGTTCAAGAGGTGTGTACCAGAAGCATATCCTTTGGTGAGATGGATTCTATGGCTTCTGTCTTTCAAATTAGGGACACTGTTTCTTTGTACAACTCATTGCTTGCATTGGAAGTGGCCTTTTGTTCTCAAATTTTCTGACATTTCATTGGAAAAGAGGGAAGAAATTTTGAAGAAATGGTCAAAGGAGAACAGTTGGGTACCTCTAAGGGTGGTGTTTGTGGTGATCAAACTTATTTTCTTCTATAATTTGTTCACAAGGGTAATGCTTCTCATCCATTGAAATGCTCATAAGATGTTTGTTAATTTGACTGTGAGATATAAAAGTGTTGGTAAATTAGTAGCAATAAACTATGTTACACATTTTATGTTTTTGAATAAATTTCTTGTGGAAAATTTGTCAAAAGAAATGTTTGAAAAAGTATATTAATAGCATTAATGATTCTTATGAGATACTCCCTACGGTCTTTTTTATAAGAGACAACCGAGTAAACAGTAACTGATGTATTTGGTCTATATTAATTATGAACCTGATACATCAACTTTTGTTGACCTAATTGTCTCTTATAATATAAAAAGGACCGGAGGTAGTATGTTAAAAAATTATGTTATCATGTTGGTTTAACCAAGAAACAGTTAAACAACATGTGAAAGTCTCTTGTTATATGATCCACAAAATTGGTTTTAACAATGTCACGATGTCATTCATCCGTATTAAACATCTCATATATCTCATAAATCTAATTATTTATCGAAATAAATAGGTACCTTAATGCTTGAGGAATGTTCACTTTTTTTCTTTCTAATTGATGCAGACAGATGTAAATGGCCACAATCCAATGTGGAAAGCAATAGGGTACAAGGTGGACACCAGGGAAAAATTGAAACCAAAGAAGAGGCCCCTCCAGGAAGGAGTAATAGAGACAACATACGAAACTAATGCTACGTTAATCCAATCCCTGAGTGAAAAAGGCCTTGAAGTCACTGAAGATGAAGAGAAGAACGTGTACAAGATCAAATGCGATGTTGTCATTGTCGGTTCTGGTAGCGGTGGAGGAGTTGCAGCTGCAATTCTTGCAAATTCCGGTCATAAAGTGATCGTCCTAGAGAAAGGAGAGTATTTTGTTTCTCAAGATTATTCTTCCTTGGAAGGTGTGTCATTGAACCAGCTATATGAATCAGGCGGAATCTTGCCGACACATGACGGTAAAATGATGATCTTAGCTGGCTCAACATTAGGTGGAGGTTCTGCTATAAACTGGGCTGCTTGTGTAAGAACACCTGATTCTGTTATGAAGGAATGGTCCGAAAAATATAAACTGCCGCTTTTTGCAAGCTCCGATTATCGATCTGCAATGGACTCAGTATGCAGAAGAATTGGTGTCACAGATAAGTGCAACAAGGAAAGTTTTCAAAATCAAGTTCTTCGAAAAGGGTGCGAGAGAATCGGTTTAAAAGTAGAATCAGTTTCAGTGAATGCTTCAGAAGACCATTATTGCGGTTCGTGCTGTTACGGTTGTAGAACAGGTGATAAAAAAGGTACTGACTCGACTTGGTTGGTTGATGCTGTAGAAAATGGCGCAGTTATCCTCACTGGTTGTAAAGCTGAGAAATTCATACTGAAAGATGGAAATAATGGAACAAAGAGAAAGAATTGTTCAGGAGTGATTGCTGCAACAAGTTGGAGGAGTATGATAACAAAGAAACTTCACATAGAATCAAAGGTAACTATTTCATCATGTGGATCTTTACTTACACCTACTCTAATGGTTTCTAGTGGACTACAAAATCCAAACATTGGCAAGAATCTTCATCTCCATCCAGTTCAATTTGCTTGGGGCTATTTCCCAGAAGACGAAAACTTGAGCGGTAGTAACTATGAAGGAGGAATCATAACTTCTATACACAAAGTACTTGCTGAAAATTCCACACCAAAAATCATTATAGAAGCACCTTCTCTAGGACCTGGATCATTTTCAGCATTGGTTCCATGGAACTCGGGGCGTGATATTAAAGATAGATTGGCGAAATATTCAAGAACTGCTAACCTTTTTGCATTGGTTAGAGATAAAGGATCAGGAGAAGTAAAAGGTGAAGGAAGAATTTCTTATAGACTTGATCAAATGGACAAAGAAAATCTTAGAATTGGATTAAGGAAGTCTTTAAGGATATTGGTTGCGGCAGGAGCTGTAGAAGTTGGAACTTATAGAAGTGATGGACAAAGAATCAAATGTAAAGGGATCAAAGAAGAAGATTTTGAGGAGTTTCTAGATACGGTTACGGTTGTTGGGGGTCCGCGGTCCCGAGGTGAACTATGGAATGTGTTTAGTTCTGCACATCAAATGGGAAGTTGTAGAATGGGTGGCAATGAAGAAGAGGGTGCAGTTGATGAGAATGGAGAATGTTGGGAAGCAAAAGGGTTGTATGTGTGTGATGGAAGTGTTTTGCCTAGTGCTGTTGGTGTTAATCCTATGATAACGATTCAATCTACAGCATATTGTATTGCTAGTAAAATTGCAGAATCACTTAAGTAGATAGAGATTGAATAATAGTGAAGTATGTATTATTTCAATGCAAGGATTTCATTGAAAATGTACAAAATAAAGTTTCATGTAACTGAGTCAAAATTTATTATGCAGGATTTCATTGTATAATGTTGTCATGTGTTTCTTATGGATTTCGTAAGTTCTGCAATGAAGAATATGAAACATGACTCACTAATAATGAAATTCGGATATTCACCAAAAAAGTAATAAATTTGGATCATCTTATATTAGAGAGATTATATCAGTTATTTCACCATTAAAATTTATTGAGTTCTACGGCTCGAAGATACACAAGTGAGACCGAATGAATTTTATAAGTTCACATTTTATAATAGTGTTTAAAACTATATGTTTATGACATTGTGAATCAAAAATAGAAAGAAATAGTGTTTTTGTTGCCGAGTTATGGGGGGTCTCAGAAGACTTGAAAGTGGTCAAAGCTCGTAATATTTCTAGACTTGAGGTGCAGGTGGATTCAAGAGCAGTTCTGCAATGTTTAACAGACCAACTAATATTACATCTTAAAGATGTTAAGGTCAGAATGCCGATCACTCTCCTTGATACCCACTGTTAATGTCATTCATCTTCATCGCTCCGCCTCCTTCTTCTTATTCGCAGATCGTCATTAAAAAATTCCAATATATCTTATCTTAAATCAATAGTTAGCTTATACTCTAGTGTACAATAGATATTGGTAATCACATCTATGAAGTGAATCTCCTAGTTCTTGGCTGCAACTCTGGACTTCACCGACTTTCTATTTGCAATCACCACCAACACTAATAAAAACACGACAAAGGACGCTGCGACTAGAGCTGTTCATATGTATGAAGAGTGGCGGGCGATCAACTTAATTCAACAACAGAACAACAACACTAATTTAGCGTATGCACAGAACAACGAGGCTGGTACTGCAGAATTAAGTAACCAAGCGTTTCAGCATGCTAGAGTACAGATACAGTGGTAGAAACCTCATGCCGCATGGTGGAAATACAATGTCGATGCGAGCATATCACAAAGCACAAGATCTATAGGTTGGGGTTGGTGTGTGAGGGACTCAAAAGGCTCTTTCGTTGTTGCTGGTACAAATTACATTATGCATAATTTTACGGCAGCAGAAGTCGAAGCTATGGCTATCTTCGAGGCTATGCGTGAAGCAAGTTCTAGAGGTTGGTCCAATGTTATCTTTAGAGGCGATTCCAAAGTCGTGGTAGACGCCATATACGGTAACCACGAGAGAGTATCAGAATTGAGTTCTCTTGTTTCTTCTATTAAGTTGTATTGAACCCTTTATTATTAATGAAATTAGTTGATTGTGTTTGTTTTAAAAACAAGACTGGTGGGGTCATTGTATTAATTTTTTACTGAAAATGAAAAAAAAAATATAAAAAGTATAGTTACCCCGGTGCAGTCCAAAGAGATTGGATCCTCTGCAGTTAATTTTTCACTGCAGGTAGTCCAGTAAACATCTCAACCATCCAACTTGTTTTTCTTGATATGAACGGTAGAAACAAAAATTAAATGTGTGGCTGTGATGTGATGCAACTAGAGGAAATTTACACGGGAGAGGATCTCCTCTCCAGTCCAAAAGACTCTAACGGAGATGGGTCATGTCTCCTTCAAGTCACTCTTCATTTTTTCAAGTGAGATAGTATCCCAATGATGGATAATAAACGAAACTTATAAGTTGGATATAAATATTATAAAATAGAAAAGTCGAAAGAAAAATATTACATTGCAAGAATTTGACAATACCAATAGAAGTTTCCACACTTTTTTATAGGAATATTCCTCACTAACGCAACTGTGATGCTTCATCCACCAAAAAGTTAGATAATAAAGTATTGGGCTTAAGCTATTGAGCCTTTATACCGAATAGCTTAAGCCAAATAATTTATTATCTAACAAGAAAAAAAAACTTTTTAGTAGATGAAACATATGGGTGCATTAGTAAGGAATTATGTCCATACAAAACAATATAGAAACCACCGTTGGAACTGTAAAATTCACGCAAGATAATATTATTTTTTTAACACTTAATTGTATTTTCTATTTTTCTTTCAATTATTCTATTGTATAACCTTTTTATCCAACTTATAAGTCTTGTTTTTCATCCATCATTAGGATACCATCCTACTCAATAAAATGAAGTCTAATATATAATAAAGTTTCAATTATAAAAAATAACTAGTAAGATTTCACAAAAAAATCTGACACCAGCAAGGGTCGAACCCACAACCTACTAGTTCGCGTAAACGCTACAACAAGGAGCTTTTTGTTGTTATTATGTTTAGTTGCTTTTTGTTGTTATTACGTTTAGTCACAAAAAAATCAATTACCACTACTCAAACATCTTATAAATACAAGGGTAGTTATGTCAATGTCATTTAATTAATTGAAGTGGGAAAATCATGTATCTTTCAAGTAACTTCCCATGCGTTTTATATATTGATAATAAAGATCACATAAAACATAGAACTAACCAATGGTGCTTCAAATTTACAGATTTGTTTGATTTGAGAATTGGTTGTTTTAATGGTGGCTAGTGGTGGTGGTGTTGGTGGTTGTAGAGATTTTTTGGTTGTTCTTGGATTATTGATGGTGGTTAATGGTTGTTGGAGTATGGTAATGAAGGTTAAAAGTGAGAGGTTTCTTTGAGTTTTTGCTGTGCTCTTCTGCCTCCCTTTCCTTTGATTTCTGAATGAATTTTATACCCAAAAATTAGGGTTTGGATGCAGATAAAAGAGGAATGGGGAACATCACCTTTAGAGGTTGGTGAAAGTTTGATTAAATTGGGGAAAAGACAAAGAAACAAATGAGGTTGAGGAATGCGCGGGCCTTGTGTTGTTGTATTGATGCTGGTCTTTGATTGTTGTTTATTTGTTTTTCTTTTTTGATTTTTGCTTATAAGAATAAAGTTACTCTTCCATAAACATATTACGTGAATATGAACATGTACCAATATATTTGCTAAGATGAGTGATTCTGACTGATTTACAAATAATGTTTATTAATTTTTTTGTATTAAATATTATTTATGAACCAATCACAACTATCCATTTGTGCGACATTGTGAATCCGACTCAACTGGATAGGATCATAGGTTAAAGTAGACTCCTTAGGATATACTTTTTGCACCATCCCATGGACACAACTCTTGTGTTTCCATCATCTCATAAAAATGAAATGAAATGCAACAAGTGAACAAAATAAAACTTCTTTTATTTACATTTTTTTCTTGTCCTTATTTATCTTCTCAATAGTCTACTTTGCATTTGTACCTATGATTGTTTTGATCGGTTTAAACAAAAGTTGATTATGATAATTAAAATAGATATTCATTTAAATCTCCCCAAAATAATAAGCTTCATTCAAATGTTAAAATAAGGATAATAGAATTAAATCGACTTTGAGTTGAGACTAACTCCATCCATGTGTTTGAGATGAATCCTAGTCATTAAGAAAGATAAACATGTTAAGGAATAAGATGTTGTGGCAAGTGTGAGTGAATTAAGTCTCACATTGCTTAGATAAATAGAGGTTGAACATTTTATAAGTGAGAGAATCCATAAACTTAATGCCTTAAGGATTTAGGTTAAAGTGTGATGTCCAAATCACTTGTAGAGTTATTCTTAAATACAATGTAGATGATCCCCGACTGTCCACTTGTGACCCAACATCAGGATGCACACAAACATTTCAGAAGGCAAAGGGAACTTAATAAATTAGAATCAACAACAAATTAAATTGAAAGAAATATTTGTTAATATTCGTTCATATCAACTATAAATCCTCTAACGTGACCAATTTATCTGCGTATTGATAACTCATTTGTAAAATTTGAAAGATGCTAAACTTTGTGATAATAACTTTCGTAAGGTCTTCTTAGATGTCATATCGACATACCATTTCTAGTCCTTTTTATTCTTGTATTTCCATTTTACTTGTTCTTTTTACCTTCTAGCAGATCATGTTCATATTATTTCTAGATGATCATGTCCAACTCTTGTAAAAAGAATAATCCACCTCCTCACTATTTGTTAAGAAATATTGCTTTACTTTAACCGGTTTAAACAAACAAATGTTATGATAATTGAAATGGATATTTATCCAAGTTTCATACCCGAGTAAGTGTGAAGGAAAAAAAAAATGAGAGTTATTATAATGTAGATGGTTAGTTTAAGTTTTATTTATTGCAATAGTTCCACTTTACTCTTTTGAGAGTTTAGATAATTGTGTTGAACTAGTCGGAGTACCCGTGCTAACGCACAGGAAACACCAACTTTTAGTAATTTCGTACATAATTTTTAATTTGCATGGGAAACACCAACGGTATTCAATCAAATGATAAAAAAATCACTTTATAATATTAACAAAGTCAGCATATTCATAAACATAACCCTTCCGGGACGCCTCTAAGGTATGACAAACTTGCATTTTTGAGGAAAATATCATGATCAGTTGTTCTTCTATGAACCCATTAACATTCTGTCAACTTGTAAGTTGTCACTAACCAAAAGTGATATATAGAAATACCAAAAGCCTTCAAAGTTTGATAACAAACTGATCTCAATATATTGATAAAAATGCACCGGAAGAGAAGGTTTTTAAACATATTTTGTTTTATATTAATATAATTAGCTCCTTCGTGAATATGAATATTAATAATTAGGAAGCCTCTAATATGGACCTATTTTTCTAAGGTTCACTCATGGACCTCACTAAATGACAAACAATAGTAGGTCCTCACTTTGTCATTTAGTGAGGACCATTGGTGGACCTTAGAAAAAGAGGTTCATATTAGGGGCTTCCTAATAATTAATATGTGATAGAAAAACTATAGAGCAATGTAAAAAAATACAATCAACCTATCAACAAAAAGGAAAAGTAAAAAACTAAAAACTAAAATAAATCTAATTGAAGACTGATTCACCAAATGAGAAAAAACTAAACTATAAAGCAATGCTTCAAAGCATTGAATAAGCATAATTATAGAAAAACAATGTTAGGCAATGATTGCCATCAAAACAAAAAAAAAAGTTTGGCAGTCATTCTATTCAATATTTAAGGGTATCAATGAACATTTCTCAACAACAAATGGTTAGTTATATAAAAGTAGAATTTTAATTTGAGATGAGAAATCCCTTTTGTGTATTCCGGTAAGCCCCTCGTGTTTTTTTGAGGCGAATTGAAAAGTCATTATAATATATTGGTAAACAAATATTTATATCCATTAACATATAGACATGTATTGTTGGCGAATATATGATTTGTTAATCAATTGTCAATCATCATAACTATAAAATCAATACAAAAAATTAACTGTTATCATAACCATTTAAAAATTGACATGTATAATGTGTTGGTATGTGTCAAACATTTTACATATATTGACCCTCGGTAAGAACACAAACATTTTAAAACAAAATGTTCTGTCACTATTAAGTTTTGTGGCCTAAGTTCTTGTAGAAAATGAAGCTAATCAAATTGCTTCAGCTACACGTGACCATTGGCTCACTATATCCTGAACCAAATTCAAAATAACTCTTGTTACTACTACTAATAATAATAATCTAAACATTGGCATTTGTTACTAATAACAACAAAGAAGTTCAAGATCTAATAGAACACAAACAAATTAAGAAAAAATTAAGAAATTAAGGAGAAATGAATAAGTAGTTGTAGTGCAAAACTCACCAAACATGTTTTTGCAAGAGTCACTATACATATTGCATCAATCTTGCAAATTTTTTATTTGACTACCCAGCTGTTGCAAAGTAAGACTCTTGACTTTCCTAATTGATGACCATAAATTGTCTTGAGCATTTGAAATTGAGTTCTAATATATATACATTTCTCCTCAATTGGGGACTTTGCCTAAAAAAAGTGATTTCATGTCTTGATTGCATTTCATAAAGCAAAGAGTATATACTTCTATTAGTGAGAAGATAACTATTGGCTAAGGACATGCAAACTTATTGTCTTCATGTACACCTAGTCTATATTTCTAAGTGTTAAATGATAGAAGCAAAAACAATTTTTTAAAAAAGAATAAAACAGAAGCAAAGACAACAAACAATAAAATCAAATTAGAGATTGGTTTTTGGAATCGGACTGAAATTGAAATATTGCGAAATAGAAAGAGGCATTGGAACTACGATTGAAAAAAATTAGGAATTTTAAAAAAGAAAGAAACTGAACTAACCTGCAGGATGAGTCTTGAAACGGGTCGGAAGATTCGATTGAGAGAAAAAAACCTAATTTGCAAACATAAACAACAAAAATTAAACATTCCACATAAAATTCAGATGAAATAAAAGATGTAGAAGTAATTTTAAACCTTTATATGGCAAGGTCGTCCTGCAAAAATGCTAGAATGAAAATGGCCGATTTACTCTTCTGCAGAAATATTAAACAAAAACACAGAAATATTACTCTTCTGAATTTGATTCTAAGATCCATCATGCTTGTAGAAAAGAAAATTACAGTAAAGAGTAGAGTATGATTATCTCAAAATAAGTTAGAGTAGAATATAGATGGGAATACAAATTCAAGAAGTTTTTTATGCTCTTGAATATTGTGTATGCTTTGTTCATGACTGAGTATGTATGTGGAAGACCATTTTCTCTTTAAGTGCAATCTGAAGTAAAATATGTAACAACCAATTGATAGGATATTTATATTAGTTGTTAATTTGAAATCAAATTAAGAAGAAGTTACTATTAATATGGGTTAACTTCATAAATATTAGGAATTCAGTTTTTCCAACAATCCAAACTTATCTACCAAAACAAACTTAAAAAAGTCAATTATTCAGTTCCTTCTAGCTTAAAAAATCATAGGATACCATATGAGTAACATTGCTATAAACCATGCATCTAAATGGAAAACCATATAAAAACACCACAAACCAAAAAAGAGATACCTTCTGTTTGGGAAGCTCTTTTATGAATATTACTTGGGAGGAAAAAAAAAATCACAAAACAATATATTAATATTAATATCTCACATTCATATGATTAAAGGTGAAAAAATGAATAACTAAGTAAATTATAATCATAATGATTCAAAATGAAAGATCAAAATCTCCATAGAAAATTAGAAGTAGAGAAGTGACACACCATGGATTGTTTGAAAATTATGGAGATGAATCCACAACAATTGCATCTCACTGTGCACCAAATCCTCACATGCTGTTGTTGACAGAAAGAAAAATCAAAACAAAAACATAACTACTCAAATTCCAAAAATCAGCAAAATACTACTCACATACAATCAATTAAAGTTCAGGAAACTTACCCAATCAAACCCTAATTTGTGAACCTGAACAAACAATAACATTCCAAATAAAAAATCAGAACATGAAATAAGGAAAGGATTGAGAACCAAGTTGAAACCTTTCCACTTGATGAAGCTGAAGAAACCACCGAGGATTCCGTTTGATGGTTCTTGAAACCGATTCTTGAAACAGGTCGGAGGATGAGACTCTAATTGGTGTTTCAATCGATCATGGTTTTTTCCTTTATGTGAAGCTTGAGAAGGAGGCGTGAGGAGCTTCGAGAAAACTGAAAGTAGAGGGAGAGAGAGAGCTGACGAAGAGAGAAGAATTGAAAACTAAGAAAGAAAGTCATTCATGATATATTGAAGAGAGGGAGAATTTGAATTTTGAAATTGATTTCAACAAAAACTATGTCCCCAGAGAAACAAAGTAGAGTTTTTCACCAAAATGGTGTTTTTGGGAAGCTGCAGAAGAGAAGTTGCTGCTTTGGTTGCCAATTTGGTTTCTACCGTACGCCTCCTTTGTTTTCTCATAAGCTTTTTATTTTTTGTTTGTAAGCAAATGGGCCTTTGTGATATTGGGCCAAATCCGAATGAGTGTTGTTTGTTAGCCTGAATAAGATTGAAAGATAACAAAATAAGGGGAAAATTCAAACTTTTGAATTTTACTTCCAACTCAAGAAACAAACTCTCACAATAAGTTAAAAATGGTAAAAAAATTCAAATTTTGTATTAGCAAAGGAAAAAGTCACTCTTTTGTTTTTCTTCAAAAGTTTCAATCTTCATCCAAGTCATGCATCCAACATGGCAACCTAAACTAAAAATGGTATGAAAATAATATTATAAAATGATGATTTGGCATTGATGTAGTTAGGTGAAGACAAATAAGCTTTCTTTCCCTAACATGGGTTTGGGTTTGTATATTATTAAGATGAGAGTTTTTAAAAAAATATAATTGACAATTTGCAAGTATGTAATAAAATATTTTAGGTTAATTATTTGGTACATATTTTATTGTGATATGAAAATATATGTGAAGCGTCTTTTGTAAGGTTTAATACACGAGTATTTTAAAAAGAAACAATAAATATATTTAGAAGTTTACATATATATATATATATATATATATATATATATATATATATATATATATATATTTACGTGTTATTTTACATGTGCTCTAAGAAAACACATCTAAAAATAAATAAATATTTCATTTCATTGTTTGTATATTTTAAAAAGGAGAAGAACAAAATTGAAGATAGGTGGTAGTATTAGATAGAATTCATTCTATTCTATTTCATTTCATTATTATTTTTCAAATTTAAACAATTCAACATTATTTTATTCCATTATACTCCGCTTTATTCCATTATATTTTATCAATCCAAACAAACGTTTCCAACAAATATTTTAAAAATATGCGACAAACAAAAATTTGATATATACACCTGTTTTTCGAGATTTCTTGATGAAGGATCGTATTGTCCTTGCTTAATACTGGCCATGTGTCTAAAATAGCTTATAATTAAGAACAAAAAGAATATAGGTTTAATTTTTATTCCAAGTGTGTCTTCATGTTTATTTATACCAGTACCGATAGCGATCCCACATTTAAAACCAAACCTGCACGGTCTATAAATTAAAGAGTTTTGTACAAGTTAGAAGGAAACATCTCATGACATGCCACAGCCACACCTTCATTCCAAAGGAGTATCAATTATGCCTGCATTACATGACAATGATCTGTTTTGTTTTTATATATAAAATCGAATATTGCAATTCCCGAACCAAGTAGGATTATACAATATAATAATTCTTTGTAAATTAGTTATGCTATTTTTAATATAAAAAATTTGATGCATCCGACTTTCAAACCATTTTTTTACCATTTCAAAGGATATATATGGGTTAATTTAAAAAGTTGTGACAAATAAGAGAATCGAATTTTACTGATTTTTTTTGGTTTAAAGAAGTTGAAGATGGAACTAAAGATCTATAATATACTCCAAATCCTTCACCATTAGATCAAATCTAGTGACTTTAATTTTATTGAATTTTATTTATATAGTTTAAAATATTTATACGGATACAAAAAATTAGCAAGTTGTCTAGGAGATAAAATTATACTTTGTCCCGTGAACTTAGTTTAGTTGACAGAGATATTGCATATACTTTAGTCTCGTAACTTAACTCAGTTGGAAAGAATATATTACATTATATATTGGAGATCAGAATTCAAACTTCAGTCTTCCTACTTATCCACCTTAAAAGTGAAATTTTTAAGCACTAATCTACTTGACAAAAACAAACTACTTTAAAAAAGGGTTATGCTAAACAGTGCCCCTGAACACTTGTTAAGTACACCAAAAATAGAAATTAAAGAGAAAATTGATGTTGGAAAGACAACTTTCTACAATTTTAAGGCATTGAATGCACAAACTCTAAGAAGAGAATTACAATTTCCTTAAAAAATAAGTGAAGTGAATTACTCCCTCCGGTCTCATATATAAGAAACAAAAAAATAAATTTACAAAGTCTTAAATATAAGAAAAAATTACTACAATCATTACATTTATTTTGAATATTTCAATTTTACCCTTTGTTTTACTTTCCCCATAATAAATAATAATTTAATTTAAACAAAAAGTAAGGGTGAAAGTGGAAATGACATATTTTTCCTAATCATTTACTCCACTTTCTTAAAGGGTGTGCCTTTTTTTGTTTCTTTATATATGAGACCGGAGGGAGTAGAATTTTGCATAAGAAATATAATATTTCTAGAGTTAAATTCACACTTAATAGTGGTAGTAAATTAGTAATTAATTAAATGAGAAATAATATTAGCGGTTGGCAGTAGGTGTTAGAGAGTGGAGTGTAGTTAATACCCGTTTGATTGACAGGTAAGATGTTAAGAAAAGGACGCCACGTGGCAAGCACTAAGCCTGACACCATAGAATGGGAATGGGACCCGCCGCAAAAACAAAAAAACGAACTTTCCTGTCATGCAATTCCGTTCCCTCGATCATCTCTTTTTCTTTTCTTTTTTTCTCTTTTTCTGGAAAAAAAAAAAAAGAATAATCTCAATCTTCTCTCTTACGCTTTCCCTTTACACCCCACTCACTCAGTTTCTGTTTCTCTCCCAACATAATTAAACAAATAAAGTCAGAAATTAAAATTACAAAAAAGGAAAAAGAAATCCCCAAAAAAGAAAAAGCTTATGAACTGAAAGAAGCTTTCAAATGCTTTGATTGATTCAAAGTTGCATTTCATTCAACAATGGAATTCACTCTTCCTATTTCCTTCTCTTTCACTCTTTCCTTTTCTTTCTCTAAAATCAAAAGGTGATTCTCTCTCTCTTTTTCAATTAAATTCTATGTAGGTTTTCTAACCATTTTTTGTTATTATTGTTAGTAATTTTATTTTCTAGTTACTGAATTATCATCGTGATCAACGTCAATCGAATTGATTTTCAATACGGTTATTAAATTCAATATTTATAAGAATAAATGTTAATTCAAATTGTGAAAATTTGATGTAACAAATTATGTCTATAAGAGAATTATGATTTTCGGTTAAATCGATTATCTGCTTTATTGATTGATTGTTTTTTGTTATGATTGTGGTGATGATTGTGGTTTGACTGTGATGATGTATGTTAATGTGACAGTGTTGTTGTGGTGGAGAGGTTTTTGAGAGAAGAGAGGGAGAATGGGGAGTAGGGTTAGGAAACCGAGGAAAAGATTGCAGAAGATAATGAACTGTCTTTGTTCGGGGGAGATTGTAAAAGAACAAGAAGATACAATGGTTCCTAGTTCGTCCGAATCACTTGCAACTAAGGATTTTTTTTCTGCAACGGCAAGTGGATTTTCTGGCCAAGATGGACAGGTTGAGAGGAGGCTGGATTCTGTTAACATAGAACAAGCTGAATTGTCGTTGCGTGAGAGTGGTATCTTGAACTATGAGGTTGGCTTCCTTTTCGCTTCGATGATATACTAATGCATAAGTAATATGCTATATGATTGATCTTTCATGTTTAGAGATTGTTTAGATAAACAATTTAATTGTGTTTACTCAATAAGCACTTAATTTACCTTGATATTCAATATGCTTGTTGGAAAGGTATTTCTGTGCTTGACATTTGTTTTCACTCAAAAAATAAAATTGAGAGTGGAGGGAAATCAAAGAGGGTATATGGTTAACTATTTACACAAACTATCTTACCAAACTTATTAAAAGAAGTTGAAAACATATCTCATGGGGGTATGATAAGTAGTTTTTATAAACTTTCTCAAATACTTGCACAAGTTAAATAAGTTCTAAAGAAGTTGCTCCAAAAGCTTCCTTATACTGTAGAGACTACATAATCACTGTCTAATTCCTTAAAAAATTCCGTATGTTATTAATAGTATATAAATTAATTTGTTACTGATCTTTCTGTTGTGGAAGGTTGAGAGGCCCCCGACATCTAACCATTAGTTGTTTAGTAGAAATTAAAATTATTCATTTTAGCTCAGTCTCACATATATTTGTGTGTGTGTGTGGTGAGTCTGCTATTTCTTTTGGATCATGGCTGATGCATGTAGTTGTTTGATGATCTATTTATTGGACTTGATGCAATCCATTACATGCTTGTAATCTGCAGGAAGCTAGAGCTCTGTTAGGGAGATATGAATATCAGGAAGGAAATATAGAAGCCGCTTTGCATGTTTTTGAAGGCATAAATATAGCTGCTGTGACTCCCAAGATAAAAGATTTTTTTGCCAAAAGCAGAGAACGCCCCAAGAGACGCTCTCGGAATTACACTACTCCACCGATGTCTATACATACAGCTGGATTGCTATTAGAAGCAATCTTGTTAAAGGCAAAATGTTTGCAGGTTCTTGGAAGGTTTGAAGGTACCCTTACTGATTCTTTGATTAATCTTTGCTTTTATTGATACATATGGCTTTTGATAAATAATTTCTTTGTAATCCGCACATTAAGATGTTCTTTATTGTTTGTCTTCTTCCTTATCTTACAATAATTAGTTTCTGTTACAGGCTTTTCATTTAATTTCTATATGTCTTTGTTTTAACGATCAGATTCAGTCCGCATGCTTTGTCACTGTCAGGGACCTATTTGGAGAGTGTTTTCTAGAAGTTATACTCATCACAGTGGGATATATAATAGCTTTTTCGATTATTTTTACATACCCTATAGTATATGATAGAACCTGTGAGTTCACTATGGAAAATCTATTTGTATTTAGTATGAAAATGGAGCAATGCTCACTTACAGTAATGAATGAAAGAAAAACCTCTCCTAACCAGAGTACTATGCTCCTAACTAGAGAGAAAACTCTCCTAACCAACTATAACAATATTCCTCAACGCCTCTCCTAATCCCCCTATCTGTCTAATACTCCCTCTCACTAACAGAATCACACATCACTAACCAACTTGCATTGCCCCCACTTTCTTTTACAATATGCCTAGGTGTCTAGGTGTCCTCCTTATTTGAACATAGTGTTCGTTATGCCTTACCGTGACATTTTATCATTAAAAAAAAAAATTGTCCAAAAATTTACTCAAAACAAATTTGACTTAAAATATTTCCCTTCTGCTTGCTTTTGCTTCAAGGAGAAGCACCAATTTCTTGTTTCTCTTTTGGCACCTGCATTTCTGCTTCAGTGCGACCTTGGCACTTTTATTCTTCAGGTCAAACACCTCAATATATTAAAACAAATGCCTTAAAAAGTAGTGATCTTGATTTCACAACATGATTAAAGAAGATTCTCATTACTTAGATCCTAGCACAAAATCATTATTTTCAACAATTTGTGTGTGTGTGTGTAATGTTAATCAAAATGGGCATTTCCTTTGAATTCTGAGGGTTTAAAAAATTTAAAGGAAGTTTTCAGCTATTAGAACCCAAATTGTTAACTAATATGAAATCTATAACAATTCTTGCAGAATCTGCCCAAACATGTAAAGTTATTCTGGACATGATTGAGTCTTCTTTACCTGAAGGCTTGCCTCGAAACTTTGGCGCCGAATGTAAATTGCAGGAGACTTTAAGCAAGGCAGTTGAGCTACTTCCAGAATTATGGAAACTTGCTGATTGTCCACGCGAAGTTATTTTGTCTTATAGGCGTGCACTCCTTCATCGATGGAATCTTGATGCAGAGACCACAGCAAAAATTCAGAAAGAATTTGCCATTTTTCTTCTATATAGTGGAGCGGAAGAAATTCCCCCAGATTTTCGTTCCCATATGGACAGTTCATTTGTACCAAGAAATAACATTGAAGAGGCTATTCTTCTTTTAATGATTTTGCAAAGAAAAGTCTCTCTAAATAAAATTGAGTCGGATCCTTCAATTTTGGAGCACCTTTCGTTTGCTCTATCAGTTTCTGGGGATTTGACAGCTTTAGCCAAACAATGGGAAGAATTACCCCCTGGTACTGTCAATCGAAGAGAAAGGTACCATGCTCTTGCTCTTTGTTATTATGGAGCAGATAAGGACTTGGTGGCCCTTAATCTTCTTAAAAAGTTGTTGAGTAGTAGTGAGGACCCAAAACACGTTCCTGCTTTGTTAATGGCTTCTAAGATATGCTGTGAAAACCCTGAACTTGCAAAAGATGGGGTTAGCTACGCTTGCAGAGTGCGTGAGAACTTGGATGGAAAATGTAATCAGTTGGAAAGTCTCGCCAATTGCTTACTCGGTGTTTCACTTTCAACAGACTCAAAATTTGCTGTTTCTAATTCTGAGACATTCGAGAGACAATCTGAGGCACTTCATTCACTAGAAACTGCAAGCACTATGACCAGAACGAATGACCCTCTTGCACTTTACTATTTAAGTTTAGCATGTGCAGAACAAAGGAAGTTGGATTCTGCACTTCATTATGTAGAACGCTCTCTAAGCTTAGAAGCTGGGTCTAATATTAAAGGCTGGTTATTGTTAGCCCGGATATTATCAGCACAAAAACAGTTTTTAGATGCTGAATCTATTGTTGATTCTGCTTTGGATCGGACTGGTATATGGGATCAAGGAGTTTTGTTGCGAACAAAAGCTAAACTTCAAATTGCACAGGGGAAGGTGCCAAGTGCCATTGAGACATATATTCGGCTTCTTGCCATTTTTCTGGTTCAGAGAAAAACTTTTGGTTCAAGAACGAAGCTATATAAGGTTCATTCATTGTTGTGCTTGGTGATTTATAATTCTTAATCATATGCATTTATCTTCTTGTTATTGTCAGGGATGATTGGATGTTGTCTGCTATAAACTTGTGAAATTCATTTGTTGCATAAATTCGTGTCCTGCTTGTCAATGCCCGATCATGCTGTTAGTAACAGTCATAGTGAGAGTAGTGAGGCATAACCATCATTTATTCAATTTGACTTGGATTATATCTTAGAAAGAAAAAATCAGGGTCGAAACAGTTCCTTTGGATATATAAAGGAGAAGAATGAAACTGTTTAAATATGGTACTCTTTTAAAGGCTTGTGACTGTGTTCACATATTGATGTGATAATCAGTGTTTTTTATGTGTGGAAATTTTTTATACCTACATTGTTTGGAGTCTGCATGTTTGGCATTATATTGATTGAGCTTTCTTTCGAACTGTGCTTTAGATTCTGAGTAGGAATTCAAGATTCTGATTGTGCATTCTTTTTATCTTCCACTTTTCAATTTTCTTATTTCTTAAATCAGAGTTTACTTATTTATTCTTCCTTCATACTAGATATTAACTCTTTTAACAAGAGATAATTTGGCTGAAATAAATGTGGGTTTAGGCCCTTATGGAGTTGATGAATTTAAGCTCTTGAAGAGTCAGCAGTATATTATGGCAATATTCATAGCAGGCTGGTTTTAAAGCTCAAATTTACCGTGTCTCTTTCTCCCCATTTGAAACTACGTAGTACCCTATGCTAATTCGAGATTTTAGATTTTATAAGAGCTGGTACCTATTAGTTTCTTAGTATTACTCGGAGCCAAATGTATTTGGTTTAGGAACTTATTTATAATAAATTGGTGTGTGTTGCTGGTCATTGATTTCTTCATGTACATGTTCCTGCAGATCTATTAAACTATTTGGTGAAAGAGCGGGTTGTATAGTTCGATGGCTGACTCTTTTAGGTGCATACTTTAGATTCTAGATGCAATCAATCAGTAGGTCACTATTTTTTGTTTGTTAGTTATTTGTTGAAATGGTTGGCGAATGAATTTGCTTCATAGAGATATGATGAATGCCCATACTTTAGATTCTAGATGCAATACACTGCATATAATTTGTCTTGAACGTTTTATTTAAGCCAATTGCTTTTATGTGAAAATTTAAAGACTTAGGTCCTATTCTAAAGATAATATTTAATCTGCACACCTTATTTATCCCTATGTTATTTTTTGTTTTGTTTTGCTTTGCTAGTGTCAAAAACGTCATAAGTAGCATTACTTCTACCTCCTTACCCCTTTTTTTGCATACTCTCTGAAACAGGACAGCAGAGATCATGCTAGGAACTTGGAAGTGGAAATATGGCATGATCTTGCTTATGTATACATAAGTCTGTCACGGTGGCATGATGCAGAGGTGTGTCTTTCGAAATCTAAGGCCATCAAACTATACTCTGCTTCTAGATGTCATGTAATAGGTAAATAAATGATATGGTTTATTTTGAGTTATCCGATGTTTCTTTTTTAAATCATGTCAACTGGCTATGATCAGTTGAAAAGAACTGCCAGATATTTTTTGAAATTCTGAATATGTATTCTCTACTTATAGCTGTCTAATAAGTTGGATGCAGGAGTGTGGTGCCAAGAGATCACATATCTTGTGTGTGAAGCAAGCAAATCTTATAAAATCAAATAGGTCTACTGAGTTCCAAAACTTCAAGATTATGACTATAAGTTAACCTAAGCCTATTTGGGCAACAACAATATAATTCACAAATTACTGAAAGAAATTCTGGAACCCTTCGGATCTCACAGAAAAAATTCTAATTTTAATATTATATTTCAGATTTGAGGATGCCCTATATGCTTTTAGTTAGCTTTGTTAATGTGTCTATATCCAAATTTTATTCTTGGTTTTCGACAAGGAAAAGATAGTTGATAAACATTAGGATGGTCTCAATGCCTTGTTTGTTTTATTTGGATCCTGCCAGCTCCACTAGCTTACTTACCAGTTAGCATCTTTTTCTCCCGTCTCCCGCATTGTTGAATGTTATAGCAAAGAATTAAGTGCACAAAATCATGGGAAAAACATAGGTGCTTTTCCTATAGTTCTCAACTTAAAATACACTATTTGTAGTTATAACAAACTGAGAAAATTGTGGATTTGAGAAAATCATGGGCGGTTAAATTAAGAACCATACGAAAAACCAACCATTAATTGGTTTCTTGTATGTATAGCTGATAAAAGACGGAGGAGTAGAAGCTGGAGAATAGCAATAAATTTTCACTAATTTATTTGCTTCAGACTTACATATAATGGGTCATAATTTTTTTCTTTTCTTCTTTCGGAATGATGGATTTCATTTTGTTTGTTCAATTTCACAGGTACTATGCTCGAAGCAAAGGGTCATTACAAAGAGGCTCTAAAATCTTTTCGCGATGCTTTGAACCTTGATCCTACACATGTCCCTAGCTTGATATCAACTGCTGTCATTCTTAGACAGTACGGTACTCCATCAAATCCTGCCGCCAGAAGCTTTCTAATGGATGCACTAAGGCTTGATAGAACTAATGCTTCTGCTTGGCATCATCTTGGCATTCTTCACAAGGCTGAAGGTAGAGTGTTTGAAGCTGCGGAATGTTTTCAGGCAGCAAATTCTCTTGAAGAATCAGAACCGGTGGAACCTTTCAGATGACTGATTCAACATCCACAAGCATTTATTTATGTGGTGCCATCTCACACTTGATTATACATAACTCCCGTGCTCTTGACATCGATATAGGTCAATAAGAGAGGCATGATTTTGGTTTAGTTAGTCTTCCGTGGCAGTGAGCTGATGTCCTTCCCTTTTGGATTTTTGCTCAAGGTCGATACGGACTTACCTTTAAGGTTTATTCATTCATGTATAATTTTCTTCTTTTTCTCTGTATTGAGATCAATTTCATTAAATACAATGGAATATGTATCCAAAACAAATAAAAAAGTTGAAGAACCGCCAAGGTTATCTATTGACAATTAGGATGTGATTCTTGATTTCCATATCCATCATCAATATTTTAAGAATATTTAAAAGTCAAATCAAACTTCTCAATAATTGTTTGAAAACATAAAATTTCTTCACAGTAATTATGAGTTTTTTTAAACAATACTAGTTTTTAAAACAATACTAGTAATTATGAGTTTTTAAGAAAATTTATACTAGTACTTAGATCTCAATTTGTTAAGCTCTTTTAATTAACTTCTTCATGAGCATTTGTAAGTTTAGAATGATACACTTGATCAACTAATGGCCTAGGTTTGATCATAATTATCATTCTCACATAACAGTGGGTTTCTTCTGTTTAGAACATTCACCCAACTTCTTAGATCGTCCTTTCCGGTTCACAATTTGTACAATTTATCTTGGGCCATAAGTTAGTCAATGTTGTAATCTGCTGTTTCTAGTTTGGCATCTAACATGACCCACTGTCACTATATGATGAGAAAATTGCTTTTCCAACCCCTCCCCATTTCTTTTCTACCTCCAAACTAACGTTTTTGCCCTCGGGGGTATGAAAAACAATTTGCCAAGAAACTTCGGTTAATACGAACCGAATTTTATGCCAATTAAATTCGGTTTATATTAACCGAATTTTTCCTACACTTATTTTGTGCCTCCATTTCCATGATTGTGATCAAGGTGTGAAGAAATATATATATAAAAAACAAAACCCTTATTGAGAACCAGAATTTATTTAACATTTCTTATCCAAGAAAACATTTATTCAACATAAATATATAGTGGCAAAACTACAAATAACTAATAAGTAGCACTGTCATTTAGTTAGTGGCTAAAAAATTACATGTATAGTTTGTGGATCCATTTTTATTTGTCGGTTGAAAGTTGAATTTGAGGAATTGATGTGATGATGTTGTATGTTTAGAGAAAATGACACATGCCAAAAACTTGCTCGTTTGATGAGTGTTGTGTCTGATATGAAAATTCGGTTAATATAAACCGAATTTGCTTGGCAAAAAATTCGGTTCGTATTAACCGAAGTTGCTTGGCAAATTTTTTTTCATACCCCTCGAGGGCAAAAACGTCAGTTTGGGGGGTAGAAAAGAAATGGGGGAGGGTCGGAAAAGCAATTTTCATATGATGATAGTATTGCTGTTGGAAGCTTTTGAGCAATGGAGAAATGGATTTCTGTCTGTAAACAATGGCTCAACGGCAATGTTGGTTGCAGTGAAGCTCCTTAGATTGCACCAGTGGTGCAAGTATACTTGACATGAAATTCTCAGCTATAGTTCACATTGGTAATGGACAAGTTCTCAATGGAGAACTCATTTACCTTTTGAACAGACTATCAAGTAATAATGCAAATAACATTTTTCTGATAAGTTAACAATTTTATTAGAACATCAAAATTTAGCACATGAACTAACAAGAGTGCAAAATTACTTGCAAAGGATTACTGCAACTGAAACAATTAACAATTCAAAAGCAAAATCTCTACCCCAACTCCTACAGAAAGACAAGGGCTGCAATAGCAATGAACTTGAGCTGGTTATCTGACTGGTGGGGATAATGTGAGTCAATTTTGCCTCAAAGGGTCTCTTCCAAAGGACAAAGTTCCAGGCAAAACGGTGGTATGTGATTGAGGTGTCAATGGACGTTCAGAAAAAGGTTAAGTACTCAAGTTGTGAAGAAAGCAGGTTGATAGAACTCGCAAATTATGAATAAGGAAACTGTGTATTATTAAATGATAAAGATGAGCTCAAAGGCTCTACAGGGAAAATGATAACCATTGTCAGAGACTCCTATCTAGAGAAAAACTCTCCTAACCAACTCTCTAACAAAATTTCTGAATGACTCCCCTATTTACAGCTACCTCCTTTATAATAACATTCTCTAGCAGAATCATAAGGAAAAATACCCCACATCCCTAACTAACTCTGATTCTCTCACGTGGGTCCCACAGGTGATGCTGCTATGATCTTGCCAAACACAGAACTAAACTTGGAAGAAGATTTGGTTGATGTTCTTGTCTTGCCTGCAACATGGGTAGGACTTGATGAATCAATCACCATGAAATCTTACACAAACTCCACAACAAGGCTACTTGCTCATGTTGAATATGGAGGAACTGTAATAGGGAAGTCTAGAGCACCAGCATTAGCACGATTCTCAGCCAGAAGGCCAAGTTTTACAAACCCTTCAATCCTTAAACCAGATGTTATAGCTCCAAGAGTCAAGATTATTGCTTCAATGACATGTACCTCAATGACGTCATGCCAGGTACCTCAACGACATGTCCTCATGTTAGTGGAATTGCAGCTTTTTTTTCGTTCAGCTCGCCCAAGATAGAAGATGTAACTGACCACACAGGAAGACCAATGCTTGACGAAGACAAATCAGGTGGAGCTTTTGCCAAGGGAGCTGGAAATGTTAATCCACAGATAGCACTGAATCCAGGACTGATATATGTTATTAGCCAGACGATTATGTCAACCACCTTTGCAGCATTGTTATACAAGGTCAGAAATATCCCGTATCACACAAAGAAATGTTAGATGCCATTAAATCATGCAGATAAATAGAGGATTCAGCCTTAACTATCCCTCAATTTCAGTGAATTTTAAGGATGAAATGAGGAGAAAGATGTTCAGTAGGAGGGTAGCAAATGTGGGAAGTCCCAAAAAAAAAGGTGTTGATCGACCAATGCAGAAGGACATTTGACATGGACACTCTCATAAAATGATTCTTACAGAGATAAAAGCCGAATAGCAGTGAGTTAGAAGCCGAAGTAACATAGAGAAGAGTAGTAAAGTAGACTAAGGTCATTATTATTTTGTCTAGAGTTTATGCTGAATTTTGTATAAGACTATTCGGATTTAGGAGTCTTAGTAGCGGAAAAACTTCTTTTACTTGGTCAACTTGAGAAGGAAATCTTAAGAGTAAGTCCATTTATAAAGGTTAAATAACCGGTCCTGCCAATTTTTATTCCAAAACTCACTTCTTTACTTGTTTCTTGAATCAGAATTTTCGCACACAAATTTTTGCAGTACAGTTTCACATGAAATTGAACTGCATCAATCAATTATCTCCAAAATCATATACAAGAACATCTTGGTTGTTTTCTTTACCATAAGGAAAAAGACACTCAACAAATACAGAAGGTAAATAGACATCCAAAAATAGTCAACTGAATAAGGAGACAACAGAAAATTTAGCAACAGTACTTCACAGTTATGTTTTATCTGATCATATCACACAAACAAAACAAACAAATCAAAATGGGTTAAATTGGTGAGGGCTTTTCATTGACAAATAATGCATTCACACACGTGCGCGCACACACTCACACACATATCAACTAGCTGAATGACTCCACTGAATGAATTGTCTACATATAATATATGATTCAAAATGAGAGTATTATGTTAGCTATTAAAATCAAACAATATAAAAAAATTAACCCAATTCACTAAATAGTAAATACCAATTGATGAACATTTCATCTTAACAACAATGTACCATTTCCCAATTCACTTCAACATGTTTTTCAATTTTATAACAGCTAGCATAACATAATAGTTAGTCCTCAAATGTAACATCTCAAGCCAAAATTTATTTCATCAGAAAAAGCACTATCATTAACCAAAAAAAAAACAATAAACCACCAAAACCCATAACTCAATTTCCATCCTCAAACAAAACAAACAAGTTAACAAAATCACTACCTAGTAACATTTCTCCGCATATTGGTCCAAGGAAACTTGGCAACAGAACCATCACCAGACCGGTTCGAATCAGGACGACGCTCAACCCGTCCACGACTATCCCGGTTTGAACCAGAACCATCATCAAACCGTCCCCTATTATAACCATTTTGAGGCTTATACCGTTCCTTTTTCTCATCAAGCCAGTGACTTTTATTCGGAGCTTCCTCAACAAGACTAGCCATAGCTTGTTTATTCAAATTGTTCTTCTTATCCTCTTCAATTACTCGAATTGGGTAAATATTCGGGTCAATTGAAAGTGGATTTTTTAGGGTTACATAAGCTTTTTTGTAATCAGGTTTAGCAATCAATATTCCACCGCGTTTCTTCTTCTTTCCATCCATATTCAATGTACGAACCTTATCGACTTCAAATCCGTAGAGAGATTCAAGAACGCGTTTGATTTCGATCTTGGTTGCTGAAGGAATGGTTTTGAGAGAAATTTCTTGAATATTTGTGAATGTTGTTGGCATTAGAAGCTTGATTGGAAAGTTTGCGAAGTTGACAACTCTTCTTCCTAATCTGCTTCCCATTGTTGATTGATTGATTGATTCTCTGCACTTTTTGATAAACCCTAATTTACTCGCAGTTCATTCGATTTTGCAATGCAGTGTTAAGGTTCTGTTTGTTTGGAAATGGAAATGGCAATGTAGTGTTTCTTATGGGCTATTGGGCTTGGAGATGGTTAATCATGTTTTTCTTTCGACAAATAATATTAACACCTCCCATTTTACATTTATCATCTTTCTGTTTAATGAAAAATCACCTAAATTAACCGATAGTTTGTTGGTTTAGTGGTAATTGATGCTGAACTTGGTAGGGAGGTTCACAATAAATAAATTAGATGATGTGTGCACTCATCAAATGCAAAGTCAAAGAGAACCATCAACCTCTCATTGATGATTTACAATAGAGTTTGTCTAACTTACCATTTGAGACAATTGTGACTAGAACACAACCACATAAGTATAAACTCGTGTAAGCAGAAAATTCATCTATATGTATCAATTGCAATTAATTTTATGAAGTTTTTTCTTATGAATATGAAGATATTTCAAAAACTATTAAAATGTGATTATTTTTTTCAAATAGGACTGTGACAAAAATCGCACACATTAAATGGTGAGAATTACATGTTCAAATATATGTGTCCTACACATATCAAATATATTTGCAGCTACCAACTAAGTTATATTTACCTGACACAATATAATAATGTTGAAATGCGTGGACTATTTCACATATCAATTTTCACGAAGTTAATTGTTGTACAAATTTCTTTACTCACCACCAGGGGTCATATGGTTCTTTTTTATGATTTCTTTTCATTATGGTAGTCCTTTATTTGACTTTTTTTTTGAAGAATAATTGCATTTGTACTTCATAGCGTAGTGCCTTAGTTCATAAATAGGTAACCATGATTCTATTACTATTAAACACATCAACATTTTGACTCCTCCTCGGTACACCAATTAAAATTATATCTTTTGCATATCCTTAGATCGTGAATCCTACAATGTAGGAGTGTTTTTTGTCAAGCAATCTAATGATGCAGGAGTGATTTATGTCAAATGATGATGATATTTGCCTGAGATAGTATTAAGTTGGATACTGACTGACAATATTTGTAACATTCATTTTTTGTTTTGTATAATAATACTTAAACATCATTAATTACAAATATTTATAGTCAAGAGTTTTTTCTAAACAGAAAAAATAGTACAAATACTTATAAATATTTATCTAAACAGAAAACATGTCAAATTCAATATATAGAAAGAGAAGTTCAAAATTCAAGTGTGCATAGCGTCACACCGTACAGAACTTGAGTGAAGTAATTTCGTTTATCGTTATCTTATTCTTATTTTCTTCCTAATGGTTATTAGTTGCTCCGGTGTCAATAAGTTATCCATTCGAAAACAATCTAAACTTGCACTTCTCAAACATCAAGACACATAAAAGAAGTGAGAACCTTGTTTAGGTCCCTTCTGTATAACTTAAAACAGAGCTATATCCTTATGAGAGGACATTAAGAAGTTGAGGAAGAACGTGAAAATGGTGTTATTTTATTTACTCATTCAACGCGATAGATGTTAACCTATTACCATAATTTTTCCTGCATAAATAAAATGTCCTCGAGAGTCGAGACCTCAACATAGTAGGGTGAATAGAAGGAAAATTACCAAACATAGCATAGTAAACTATATACATGGCGAAATGCAAAATGTATGATTGATCATTGCACAAAGCTGTGTGTTTAGAAGACCGAGTTTTAAGAAATAAAAAATCTAATACGAATTCTCTCTCTACTTTCAGAGACTCACAAGTGCCATATTTTCCTTCTTTTGGAGTCAAACTATAAAAAAGTGAAGACTTAATCAATTATTCAGAGTTATCACATACCAACTTCAATCTTCAGCAATGCAAACAAAGTGAACCTTCTACCACTGTAACTATGATGTAGACTTCAACTTCATGTTATATATGAACTCCTACTTGAATAAGGATTGGGACTTCTGAATAACTCCAATCATATTCCTTCACCTGAACAACCCATAGAGATTTGTTAAGGAAATGGAAGTACACAAATAATGTTGAATGTAGACAGATGTTACTTCAAAATACGTATGCCTAATAAAATCCATTTCAAAATTCAGAGTCGTCAAGTTATTTCATTTGTATGCCAACACAAAGTTATTGAACTTCAATAATTGAAGCAAACCAGAAGTGCTAGTCGAAAATGAGGGTCACAAAATATCCAGCTCAAAGTGGATAGGCAAGGCCAGCAAAATTAACAAACAACACATAATAACAAACACTTAATAAGAAATTTCCAAACGAAGTCACATTTCATAAATTTGAAGGCACAAAAATGAACACAGTAAACAACTCATTATTTATACCAGATTTCTGCAATCAAATACCAGAGAAGATAACGGGCATGCCTCATTCTTCCTACTCAAACATATAATCCAATCAAACTCAAATATGGGAAAAACCGGAACAAACACATATGCCTTATAACTTATGAGCATAATACATCCATAGAAAATATGCAGAATCCCGATAACTAACCTTGGAAGAAGCAATCTTGCCTCAAAGGGTCTCTTCCAAAGGACAATGTTCAAGGCAAAATGGCGGTATGCAATCGAGGTGTCAACGGAAGATCAGAAAAGTGTCAAGTTGTGAAGAAGCAGGTTGTGCTTCTATGATCTTGGCAAACACAAAGCAAAACTTGGAAGAAGATTCGGTCGATGTTCATGTCTTGCCTGCAATATTGGTAGGATTTGATGAATTAGTCGACTTGAAATCTTACATAAACTCAACAACAAAGCCACTTGCTCGGATTGAATTTTGAGGAACTGTAATAGCAAAGTGTACACATCATTCTCAGTGAGAGGGCTAAATTTTACAAACCCTTCAATCCTTAAACCAGATATTATAGCGCCAGGATTCAACCTCATTGCTGCATGGCCTCAGAACCTTGATCCGATAGGCCTTCCAGAGGACACTAAAAGTGTGAGCTTCTCTGTTATGCAAGGTGCCTCAATGGCATTTCCTCATGTCAGTGGAATTGGAACTCTTACCAGTGCAGCTCTCACAAGATGTAGCCTTACAGTTGTCAAATCTGAAATCATGACAAATGAAGATGTGACTGACCACACATGAAGACCAGTACTTGATGAAGACAAACCAGCTAGAGCTTTTGCCATGGGAACTGGAAATGTGATTCCACAGCACATTGGAACCTAGATTGATATACAATATTAGGCCAGATGATTATGTCAACCACCTTTGCAGCATTGTTTATACAAGGTCAAAAGATATCCAGTTTCACTCACAGAAATGTGAGCTGCCATGAAATCATGCAGATTAATAGAGGCTTCAGCCTTAACTGTCCCAATCTCAGTTAATTTTAAGGATGGAAAATGTGAAGAAATATGTTCAACACGAGGGTTACAAATGTGCGAAATCCTAACTCCATCTACTCAATGGAGGTAGTAGCACCTGAAGGAGTAAAATTCAAGAAAAAGGGTCAAAAAAGGTGTTGATACTATGACCTATGCAAATGGGAATTTGACATTTACACGGAGACACTCACAAAATTGTTCTCACAAGGATAGAAACCCAATAGCAATGAGCTGGAAGACTATGTAGCACGGAGAGGAGTGGTAAAGAAAACTACAGTCATTATTATCAAGTTTGTCTTAGAGCTTATTAATTATCCGTGTTGTATTGGTTCCGTTTCTTAATGTCTCGCAGACTTTATTCAGCTGAAATTTGTTTTAGGAATTTTAGAAAAGAAAAAACTGAAGGGAAACTTCAAAGTAAGTCCATATAGATAAACGATTTTTTATTCCATAAAAACTCATCTTTACTTGTTTTCTCGGAATTGTTCAACATTTTCGTAGTGCAGTTTCTCCTGAAATTGAATTACATCACAGTTGTTTTCTTAATCATAAGGAAAAGACATTCAACAAAGACAGAAGGTAATAGGCATATAAAAAAAATCAGCAATTAAGACAACCAAAACGTTAGGAGCAAGCAATACTTCAATTATGTTTTATATGATTATATCACAAAAAAAATGTATAAAAGGAGGGATTTTAAATTAACAAATTTAGCAGTAACACATACATACATACATGTTAATATCATATCAATCATGTAAAATCTAGTGACACTGCATTTCAATGTAAGCTATAAAAATCAAACCTTAGAAAAATTTAACCCTACATTTGAAAATTAAGATAATCAATAGACAAATAGCCATAAGAATGCATTGATTTACTTTACTGCAACTAGATTATCTTCACCTTCACATTCGTTAATCCGTCTAGGGTTTTGTTCGTAATCTTTGATACTTACACATTCAGCTTCAATCTGCAAAAAAGAAAACCCTAAAATTAGGAACAAAACTTAAAATTAACCGAGACAATAAGAGGAATGCTGCAAAGGGTTATTGAAAAAGGAAAACGCAGGTGAAGAATCTCAGGAAAAAAAACTCCAAAAAAATTTGGACCATTTCTCGATTTGTGCGTGTCATCCGTAAATTTAGAGACTTTACCAATGTGATCTAGGGAAGACAAGTCTTTGATATCAATTGGATCAGTATCCACCCATACATCTCCGTGATATACTGGTATCCTCTTGGTCCCCTGCTTAATCCCAAGCCTGACATCTCTTTCTTGATGATGTTAAGAGTGTGCCAATCAATCCGGAAGTTGGCTTCCACCGCTACCTGTTCTGTACGAGATGGATCTGCGTACTGTGACTCAAACCATTCTAGACTGACCTGGTTTTTCGCCGGTCCCTTGTACTTTAGTACATTGGTGCTATCTTTTGCGATGTAGAAATAGTGCTAAAAAGTCTCCTTTCATGACTCTGTCCTCTAGCTTAAACTTACCTAAGACAGAAGAAGAAAGAGCTTCTTTAGGCCAAGCACAACTGAGTCTGTGTCCGTGTAGTAGCAGTCCTCTCTTGAGATATAAGGTTACATATATATCCTAGCTGAGGCTGTGATCGCAGCAGCCCCCTGACCCAGGGGAAAACATCTGTCCTTATCGCTTTATAGTGCCACAAGAAGTGACAGAGGTAGAGGGAGAGGGTCAATTCTCACTAAACGTTCCTCTAGCTCTGCTCTAGTAAGGCACCATCACCAGCGCAGTCTTCTTATCTTGAAAGAGGCCTTGAAGGAGTGAAAGAGAGAAGATTGAGTAGCCGGGTGAATATCCTTTGCTATTGAATTTGAAGAAGCTGTGGCTCTTTCAATAAGATCTTGGACTGGGATACTAAGCAAGAGAGCCAAAGGGCGCTGCTTTTCCCAGGCCAGAGAAGGGCTTATACTGCTCGCCTTTGTTTGATATGTTCATTCAGTACCAATACAAACTAAAACAACACCAAAGTGGAAAGGCCCCTATAGAAGCTATAAGTAACCTCTAGTAGTCTAGTAGTCGGCCTAACCAAAGCGTCACGACAACAGAAAATGACCGTTTGGAACCCTGTAGAGAATGAGGAGGGGCCAAGGATCTTCCTCTCAACAGTGCTTCTCGGGGCTCCACTCTCCCCCCCGTAAGGCCCCGTTAGCCTGGGCGAGGGGATAGGTAATAAGGATGGAAGCCCCCTTCACTCTGCCAGGGACTGGACAGGGGTTAGCTCTGTAAATGTGTAGAGCCGAGTGGTTCTACCGCCATCAAAGATGGCCGGCCTGTAGCTTGATTTCGAACAGAGAAATTGCTTCTTTCTATTAAAGGATAGACGAGCACACGTACGCGAAAGGTGCTTTATTACAGGTAGTAATTCCCCCCGTTCCTTTAGTCTTTTCAACGGTACTTGAATCTTAAGTCGCGGTCATGTCTCGCCCCCCAGTATAGTGACCGATTCCATGTTTCCCCCGAATTTCATCAGTTACAGGCCCTTCGCCCGGAATGTGAGCAAATATATCATGTCGATTGCTCAATCGTACTTTGGCTATCTTACGTGGAGCTGAATTTGGTTTTTTCGGTGTTCTCGTTGAAACACGCGGGCGTACTCCTTGCTTCTGGGGACATTGATCCGAAGCTCGAGTACGGTCCAGCAAGATGGAGAGGCTAGAAAAGGCGGGGCAAGGGGCTCTCCATCTCTAGGAAGATTGTGTCCAGGATCTGGTAATCTAAGTTCTGGTCGGCTCGTATTAGCCTGTGCTTTATTACAGGTAGTGTGTCATCCTTGCGCAGGGGTCATGCTAATCTTCTCTGTATCGTTCCAATTTTATCGGATGTCCCCGAAGGGACGAACTATGCTCTGTGAAAGCGTTATATAAACACTTCATAATTCTTTCATATAAGCGATGTGGGACTAAAGTCGGAACTAAACAACGTACTTTACCAACTTAAGCGAGCTAATTGCATCTGAGTCACGCTATAGACAGAAAATGAAAGCTATACGCAACAAGTTTAGAACATTGCAACTCACGAAATCTATGAATACAACATTGCAGCTTTTGTTTGGACTTCTAGTTCTGAAAGCAGATTAATGAAACTAAAGTAATTAATTAAGATATGGTTTTTTCTAGATTGCCTTCCGATACAGATGGACAAGCTACACACCATGATGTGTATCCAATTAAAAGTTAACGGCTGTAATTAACTATGTCTCTCATACTTATAACTTTTAATTACATATTGTAGTTCTTTTTTACCGATCTATACTCATCTTGTACAGAGATCTAGTTATTAATAATATTTATATTTGTCGTTAAAAAAAATTACTCCTACATATTGTAATATTGTAATAGATACTTTTTGCATTTTAACAATTGACCCATTGCATTAAATGATACTTGATCATTCCAATGAGTTTGTTAATTGGTTTTTTCTATATTTGATTTAATTAATGGAATATACATCACTTATTATTAGTGTCACATCAATTTGGGTAGATTACACACCACTTTATAATACGAGAAATACTTGTATGAACCATAAATATTTGGTCCCAATTTGATCACACTCACATAATTGAGAAAAAAGTACAAAGAAAAATAATTAAATAATATGTATGTTTTGTTATGTGTGTGATCAAATAAGGACTAAGACGATACAAGTATTTCTCATTTTATAATTTATAAATGTAACCTAGGAGCACTCACCCTGTAAAATTACACGCACAAAACAAGGGTAATGTGATGATGAGAGGTTGAGAGAATTTTGTGGGATTAGACACAACATATCTCTCATGAATGATTTGTCCAACCTTAGTGAGCTAATACCCTTAGAACAACCATATATTTTAATTTAAAGGGCACTATATTTTTATACAATTATAGCGTTAGTTAAAAAATTAAAAATGATAGTTTCATATTGACAATAACAATTTTGTTTTTTACCAATAATAACATATTATTTTATACAGCATAAAAAATGATAATCTTGTAGTGACATTCAGACATAGGGCATTATTTTTTTTTGTCAAATAGTCTAGTGGCTAGAAATTTCATCCTTAAGATGAATAAATGGGATGACCGGAGTTCCAATCTCGGTCCCTTGTATATATTTATTTCGTTGTTTTTTATTTATCGTTTTAGAATAGTAACACCAAATTAAGAAAGTGTACTTTTGCAATTAATATTCCTATTATAACCTAATTTTATTTTATTTTTGGAATATATTTTGTACAAAAAAATATAAACAAAACAAAAACAATAAAAATAGTATACTCCTATAATACAATGTCCTTTGAATTGAACTAAGCTTAATGTCGATGACACTATTTTTTTAATACTCATATTTTTAACATAAAATTTCTGGGATTAAATATGTTTTTAGTCCCTACATTTTTCGCAATTGTTAAGAATGGTCAAAAAAATCCTATAAAATTTTCCGTTCTCAAGATTAGTCCAATCCATTAAGAAAAATTTTGTCAAATAAAATGTAGGGACCATTCTTGACAATTTCGCAAAATGTAGGGACTAAAAACTTTAAAAGGTAGGGACTATACTTGAAAATTTTGCAAAATGGAGGGACTATTCTTGACGGATTGGAATGGCCTTAATAATGGAAAATTTTATGAGATTTTTTTTACCATTTTTAAAATGCAGAAACCATTCTTAACAATTTCGCAAAATGTAGGACTAAAAACATATTTACGCCATATTACTATATTAATTAATTTTCTTATTAACAAGTGACTAAGTGGACTCTAGCATTTTTTATACCCCAAAACAAGGATTAGTTTAGAAGCTTATAAAAAAAAATATGTGTGTATATGGAAAAAGACAAAGCACCGAAAGAAAGGGTCCTTGTCAGAAGACAGTCTCACGTGAGAAAAACAAGACAAAGTGAGTGTGAATTTGAAACATACATACTTCCTTCCTTACTATGTCCCCTCTCTGAATACTGTGCCCAAAACCCCCCAACCCAAACACAAAGAAGAAGATAACTTCACAACAACATAAGAGATGGAGGGTACAAAAACATCACACGAAGCAGGTCCATCTTCTGTCATAATTGACAAAACCAAACAACAAATCACTCAAAAATCCACTCACACTGATAGTAGTGATGACGATGAAGAAGAACAAAGCATTGATCATAGTAAAAAAAGTGTCTTTGTTCCTGGTCCTCTTCTTTCTCTCAAGGAACAGATCGAAAAGGACAAGGTTCTTTCCTTTTCTACTTTTATTTTTTAAAATTTCCCTTATTTTTCATTCTGCTTATTTTAAGTCCTTTTGAAATCATGGGGTTGAGGAAAGATTGTATTTTTCTTGGTTTTTTTCAACTATTTTAAATGGAATGCACAAATAAAATGAAATGGTGGAAAAGGAAAAAAAAATTAATTTTTTTTAGCTTTATGCAAAATAGTTCAAATAACTTGAAATTGTTTGTAAAATGTTTCAAACAATTATTATTTATGTTTTTGCAAACCTTGGCTTTATAGTTTACAATGTATTGATTTTCCTTTTGTTTTGATTAAGTACAATGTATTGGATTTTGCTTGAATGATAAAGTGTTGTCTACTAATGTACCAAAATAGTGATTAACTTTTCTAATTTTGAGTTGAATTGTGCTTTGTAGGAGGATGAAAGTCTAAGAAGGTGGAAGGAGAAGCTGCTAGGTTGCATAGAAAGTGATTTAGATGGTTTGTTTTAAGGAGATTCTTTGTCTATGATCCTTGTTTGTGTTGTATAGCAATATCGATTTTTGCTTTATTTAATTTTTGTTGTGTTTACTTTACTTTTATAGGTCAAGTGGATCCTGAAGTAAAATTCCACTCCATTGGAATTCTCTCTGAGGATTTCGGCGAAATCGTTACTCCTTTACCTGTGGAAGAAAGTCAGAACGGTCGTACGCTATTCACTCTAAGGGAGGGATCTCGCTATCAGCTTAAGCTACAATTTAGTGTTATGCACAACCTTGTTTCTGGTTTGACTTACTCCAACACTGTGTGGAAAGGAGGGCTTCAAGGTACACATTTAGTATTGTTTTTAAAAACTGAAACATTATTATCCTAAAAGTTGAGGGTCAGGTTCAAAAGATAATCACAATAAACCTTCACTTAGTTAAACTTCTGTTTGGTTGCGGAATTAATTCGAAAATGTACAGCTTCCGGATAAAATGTCTTGAAAATGTTTGAGATGAAGTTGATCATAGTAATGATTATTTGGTCTTCTATGTGGCATCTTGAAGTTGGTTTCATTTTGAAGGTTGCATTTTTTTTTTATCATTATGATCCTTTATCGGTTTTCTGGTTGGGAGAATTTTTAGGTATTATGGATGCCAATGGAAGGACAAATTAATGCAGCACCATAAGTGGCAACTTAGCTTGTAGAATAGTAAATAAATAATGTCTGGTGAGGCTTCCTCTTATAATGGAGATACTGAGTTTTAGTTCGATCTAAGAAAATAAAGGCTTAAACTATGTTTAATGCTTCTAATTACTGTGTTTATTTGTTGACCACATGGTAATGATCATGATTGTCAAAATCTCAAGATAACTCATTGAATTGGACGAGTTTATGACTTACGATATCTAAATGGGGTCAATTTTCTTACGTTGTTTCCGTGTAAGTTTGGGTAGGGTCCCATAGAATCACAAGTTTGAGGACATTAATCACATTATTGTTATTTTCTCCCAACCATGCCCAAAATGACGGTGGTGTAGTGTTTATTTTTCCAGATAATCCAAAATGCAACAGTTGGATAATAAGACTGTGTAGTGCAAAATCATTAACCTTACATTTGTAGCACTCAACTCCATAGATGCATCTAACATCCGAACTTGAACCCATCGGTAAATGAGTCTCAACTCTCAATCCTATAAATCTTAGCATAAAACAAGTCACAAACCAAAAAACATGAACAAACCTGGTCTTACAAGTTTGCAATGAATCTAAAAGCCATCATGGTGAATGAACCAAACTTTGATGAGCTGAGACCTAGGAGGTGTAATGAGTGAAATCCAGCTCCAAAGAGACGAACCAAGTGATTTATGCATTCTTCACTTTAGTGATTTTGAACCTTGTGATTTATGCTTTTGTCCCATCAATTATGAACTTTTTATACTCTTTGTGTAATGAGTTGTGAACCTATCTTGAGATTGGTGAATTTGTCCATCAATTTTGAATTGTGATGCTATGTTTGTGTATCTAGTTTACTTAATACAACAATAGTATTTAAAATATAGACATAATTTAATACTATGTGTGCACATAGTATTAAATTATGTCTATATTTTAAATACTATTGTTGTATTAAGTAAACTTTTTAAACTTATGAGTTGAGCCTACAACGAGTTGACGAGTTTATGTATTTGATGTATTAAACTTATAATTTGTTTGTACTCTCGAGCTTTTCAGTTGATCAGAGCAAAGGAATGTTGGGTACTTTTGCTCCCCAAAAGGAGCCATATGTATATGCCTTGAAAGAGGACACAACTCCCTCTGGTGCACTTGCAAGGGGTGTTTACTCGGCAAAACTTAAGGTATGGAAATGAAAAATGCATTTTCAATTGGATGCTTTGTTCATGATTTCACTATATAATGTAGCCATTACGCAACCTATTTTGTTTAGGATAACTGCAACAATAAGGGCTTCATTAGTTTCTAAATATATTTTCACTTTTGATTTTCTAAAATTTGTGTTCATTTCAAATTGTTAACAATGAAAACTATGAGGGAAACATTGGATGTATATTATCTTTCCTAAAATTTTATGTATTTTCCGCATTTGTTTTTACCTTTGCTATGGCTATTAAGATTTTGAAGTCTGAATTTGTGATTGAGCTTCTGTCAGTTGTCCAAGTTGAGCTTCTGTTAAGTCTGAATTTGAATATAGATAAAACATTTGATTCATATTGATGCATATTTTGGTTTATGTTTTACAGTTTGAAGATGATGACAAAAGGTGTCACATGGAACTCAAATATTTGTTCGAGATTAAAAAAAGCGGCTAGCCCCCCCCGCCCCCCCCCCCCCCGGTTTTCTGACACTGCACATTGTTTATTATGCATTATTGTATCTTTTTCGTGACATTCTTGATTCTATTTTGAACATATTTGTTGATGATGTTACTTTGTTTACTTTTATACACAAAAGAGGGTTACTTTGATGTAATTTAAACCAATTTGTTTTCACATAGTTTCAACAATGGGCATTCAACGACCAATATACCAAGTATGATTTTCCTTTTTTTTGAAAAAGGAAAATGAGAGGATAACTTATTTTGAATCTAGTAGAAATGTGGTATATGTATAATGTGTAACTGTGTTTTAGTTCTATGCTAATTTGGTTTGTTTCAAACTTGCTATGTTATTTTAGATACCATTGTCATTTGGATTTGGATAGTGAGAAAATAAGTGGTTGTGATGGTAACAATTTATCATTTATTATGATGTATCTATATCTATCTTCGATTTATTTAATTTATATTTTAAAGTGAATAACTTACTTTAGAGGAGCCAGATATTGAAAGTCTCTGACATCGTGTACAATAGCGAAACATTTTCCACAGAGCTGCCCTTCAAGAATAATTGAAGAATATTAAATTAAACCATTAAAAGTTCAACAAAAATAAAAGAAAAAAAAACAACTATGAAACTCAAGTCGCGGCCTACCTTAGAAATGGTATATTGACAGATACGCTTAAGACTGTCAAGAAGATATTGATCTGCAGCTTTAAGGAGGTCCACAGCAACATTCAAATCAACATCCACAGTTCCAGTGTATATAAATCTAAAATTCCCATAGAAAGTCAGTTCATACATAGAGCCTATAACCTCCATCAAACATTGCACGAAATATATCAGAAGAAAGCAAACAAGACCTATGAGCATAAAATCTTTTTCCCGAAGAGAAAATTAGTACATATATCAGATTCAATATGCATACAAAAGAAAATTAATAGAAAACAATAACAAAAAGTAGCAGCAGCTTCTTTACCTTCAACTATGAATGTGACGTCCGAAAGTTTAGGATTGTTTACATATTCCTCACCCAAGTAAACCTACATAAAGCACAAAATTAAAGATCTCATTTTCCATTCTCATCCAGATAATATAGACAGTAGAATGTTAACAACTCAATTTCAAAAACATTAAGTTATAAATTCTACAATTATGATACCGCAGAACAAATGCTTCAACAAGTGAAGAACAGAAAACCAAAATAAATGTGATGAGGCCAATGCAACATTAAATGCAAAATACCTGAGGAGTTGGTGATGTAGGAGCAGGATCAAGAATAGAAGCACACATTCCTTTGGCAGCCATTGCGTGAAGCGCTGCTGAAGCTTCACCCTTCTGCTTTTGGTTTGTAGATTGAAGAAGCTCCAACAACAATTCCAATCCTGAAGATTTAGCAGCATATTAATTGAAAATACTTTCTAAGTACCAACAGAGAGAGGGAACAGAAAAGTGTATATTAAAGTTTGTTACCATTATTGTCAATGAAAATAGTTTTACGATCATCAGGGGAACATAAATGTGCAAGAGCAAGAACTACACGTATTTGAACACCTTTTCCCCAGTGCGCATAAGATATAGCATGTGTTTCAGTACCTGCAAAAGAGGAATTGATACAATAACCAAAATCAATAATGTAAGCAACAGTAAAAGGATTGTTTGAATTGATTGTCATTGTCATTGATTGTGATTATCATCTTATGACTAAGCAAATAAATCACCAACCAAAGGAACTAACAGTTCGGGGAGAAAACTTACTCGCCCTTGCATATTCTCTTCCAATCTTTTTAACGTCTTTGTTACACGTTCTTGAGTGGGCTGCAAGTCAAACAACAATCATAAGGAAACTAAATCGGCAATAAATTAGTGAGAAAAAGAGGTTCTATTGGTAACCTTGATAAACAGCTAAATCATCATTCCCAAGAAGAAATGCCAGTAAATTAAATGCAAAAAGTATTGGAGTGATGCACTAGAGAGTAAATAACGTACTTGAGCGTTGAAATGCCCCTCCTGCAGTTTTTGAAAACCGCTGGCCTTAATAATAACTGGAACATTGTCCTATCATACAAAGATGTTATGTCAGAGGCAGCATTTCACCAGACATCAATTATTATAAAGGGCCGCATACAATGCTGACCAAGTAAAGATCAAGGAAACTAACTTCACCTCATTATCCGCAATAGCATAGAGATGTTGGACAGAAGCATTAGGAAATAGAATTCCCCAATTAATTGTGCCCTTGAGGTATCTCAGTATTCTCTTTGAAGCCACCATGTGAGTTCTCTTAGGCATTTCCATGTATCTACTTGCCACTCCAACACTATAATGTCTGGCCTTGAGTGACAGACATATCTAAGTGAGCCGATCAACTGTCTAAACAATGTAGAATCAACACCTTCATCACTGTCACTTTTCTGCAGTTTCACAGTAGTATCAACTGGTGTAGATACAAGCTTGCACTCAAGCATTTTAAACCTCTTGAGTACATCGGTAATGTACTTCTTCTGATGCAGAAAAATTCCCTTTTCACATGACACAAATTCCATGCCAAGGAAATAAGACAATTTTCCTAGATAAGTCATATCATACTCGGTCATCATTTGCTTCTTGAGCTTCACTATCTCTTTTTCATTGCTCCCTGTCACTAACAGGTCATCCACATACAGACAAATGATTATCAAGTCATCATTTGTGTTCAATCTTACATACACACCATGTTCAGTTGAACATTTAGTAAAATTTAGCTTCTGTTGTGAGGCATCGATCTTCTTATTCCAAGCACGTGGTGCTTGCTTGAGTCCATACAAAGCCTTCTTCAACTTCATTACTTTGTTTTCCATACCCTTCTTCTCAAAGTCAGGTGTCTGCTTCACACAAACCTCCTCTTCCAATGGCCCATTGAGAAATGCATATTTGACATCAAGTTGATTCAACCTCCATTTTCTCAAACTAGCCAATGCTACTATCAATCTCACAGTCTCAATCCTTGCAACTGGGGCATATATCTCATTAAAGTCAAGTCCAGGTTGTTGCAAGAAACCCTTTGCAACCAACCTAGCTTTATATTTTGCAATCTCACCATTTGGCTTCATCTTAGTCTTGTAGACCCATTTCACATCAATGGCTCTCTTATTACTTGGTAGATTCACCATGTTCCAAGTTTCATTCTTTTCAATTGACCTTAATTCATCCAACATTGCTTCCTTCCAGTTTGAATTTGAAAGTGCTTGATCAAGTGTTATAGGTTCTGACTCTGCCATGAGAACCAAATGCATTATATCAGTAACATCTTCACACAAGCCTGCGGGGTACAAGGCATAACCTTGTAGTCACACTGATGGGAATCTTACTCTGTTAGATCTTCTCAACTGTTCCACATTGTCATCATTATCATTCTCAACATTGTTTTCATTGACATTGTTCACATTGTCATCATTAGGAACAATTGGTTCAGGCACATTCACTTCTTCCTCATTGTCAATTTGGTCACTATCAAGTTGAATGATAGTTGTTCTATTGGTAGCTTGCTCAGTTGATTCCTTCCAATTTCATTCTCTAGTTTCATCTATAATCACATCATTACTCACTACTATCTTCTTGTGAATTGGATCATATAGTTTGTATGCACCAATGCTATGATAGCCTATCAATATCATTGTTTGTGCTCTAGAATCAAGTTTTCTTCTATTTTGTTCAGGCACATGTCTGTAACACGGTGAGCCAAACATTCTAAAATGCTTTGCACTTGGTTTCACACCACTCCATGCTTCTTCAGGCATGATGCCTTCTAGTCTCTTGGTTGGACACCTGTTCAGTATATGAGTAACTGTAGCCCAAAACTTATGTGGAATATTTTTTCTCTCAGCATACATCTCACCATATTAAGCAGAGTTCTATTTCTTCTCTCTGTTGTACCATTGTGTTGAGGAGTATATGAAATCATTACTTCATGAAATATACCATCATCTTTACAGAAATTTTCAAACTCGTGTGATGTATATTCACCACCACCATCAGTTCTAAGCAATTTAATTGTACTATCACAATGTTTTTCCACTAACAGTTTAAATTGCTTAAAAATGTTGAACACTTCACTCTTTTTCTGTATAAGATAAATCCACATCTTCTTAATATAATCATCTATGAAGGACACAAAATAGGAATTACCTCCAATGGAGTTGACTTCAAAGGGTCTACAAACATCTGAATGAATGATAGCAAGCTTCTTTTTTCCTCTAGTTGGTATTACAGACTTATATGACTTCCTTGGTTGCTTTCCCTCACAATATTTTCCACATATCTCCTTTGGTTCTTCAATTTAAGGTAAACCAACCACCATATTCTTCTTCTGCAACATCTTCAAGCTATTGAAGTTCAAATGTCCCATCCTCTTATGCCATTTCCACACCATATCATCTTCTTGTGCAATTAGACATTTTTTATCAATAGAGTTCACACCAACCTTGAAAGTTCTGTTTCTTGACATAGACACTTTCAATCTACCTTCTTTTTGCTATCAAATACTTTCATGTAATTCTCATTCATATTCATTGAATAGTCATTCTCTAGTAATTGCCCCAAACTAAGCAAAGTGCATCACTCACTATTACTTTTGTTCCATCTTCCCCTCTAATGGCTACCTTTCCAATACCTTCTGCAATGACATAGCTACCATCACCAAATCTAATCTTCCTTCTAATGGTTTTGTCAATTTCACAAAACCATTCTAAATGGCTTGTCATGTGATTAGAGCACCCTGTATCCAAGTACCACCATTCTATTCCACCACCTTCAGTAACTGTCATCAACATCATCACCTCTTCATCAATTGTTGCAACTAATGCAACAACTTCTTCATCGGACACTAGTAGAAAAAACACTTTTTACATCTGCCCAAAAACACTTTTTACATCTGACGGTAAAACGGATGCAAACGCACGAGATATAGTAAGTATACACTTTTTACATCCGACTCGCGTCAGATGTAAAAACAACGCCTTTTACTTCTGACTTAAGTCCACCAGATGTAGTAAGTATACACATTTGAATTTTTTTTTTAATTAAATTGGACATTTTACATCTGACCAAGTCCACCAGATGTGAAATATTTACTTTATTTAATTTTTTTTTTTTAAAATCCTGCGTTTTTTTTTTTTAAATCCATTTTTTTTTAAAAAAATATCAAAATACCACTACAATTCAACATTCGACCTTACAACATATCATAAAATGTTTCAATATTCAACAAACACATCTTAAATGTCATTATAATATCAAATATCATTACAATTCAACTTAACCAAAATATCAAATACCAAAATACAAATCTAAACATCGTCACAATTAATAGTAATCTATTGTATCATCATAATTAATACTAATCAAAACACAAACATAATTAGCTCCTAATTAATAAGCTTCCTCATCGGCTTCATCATAATCTACCGTAGGGTCAAATAGATCAAGAAAACAAGTTGCCCAGCGGTTTCGCAAATCATACATCTCGTCATCTGTTAATGACGTGGGATCATTGAACACCTACAATATATAAATATACAATTAATTATTACTAAAAAAAATCCACACAAGTGAGTAACATAATATTCCACACAATTGAATTTGTAGTTATCGAGATCTCGAAAATAATGCTTAGGAGTACACAATCCCTATAGTAACACCAAAAACCAAAATAAGCAAAAATATGAAATGAGAAAATTCTATGGAATACCAAATTCTTATGAACCTTATATTAGTTTATCTTTCAATCTGTTACACTATTCTTGAACCTTTACATATATGATTAAATTGGGGATAGAACAAAATAGGGATTAGAAAACCACATACCAAACAATATTAGACAAAATGTATTGCATCAAAGCAAGAGGAACTGGTTTGGCTCCTTGCAGAAATTGACTATTCTACTTAAAAAAGAGAGGTTAATGAAATATATAATACCTCCATCCAATTCTTTGTAATACTAGCAGAGACAATGTCAAACATATTCTTCATTACATAATATCCACAGTCATTGCCGTTAGGCTGTACCCTTGTCTACATATAAACGACATTTAGTTAATACATATATTTGGAAAACAAAATAAAAATCAATCATGTGTTATGAACGTAAATAAATATTAAAATTTACACCACACTTACTTTGGGAAAAATCCATGTAGCCTTCTTTCTACTAGTGCATAACGCACGCCTTATGCTTGGCAGGGGAAGTCCTTCAAAACTTTTGAAACCTAAAGGCAATACACAAAACAAGACAATTATGTGCTATAAATTCCCACTAAAGCCACGGTAGAGAAATTAATGCCTACAAAGGAAATGACTTACTTGCACTTCAGAATCTCTTGAAACCAACTCAGAAACATCAATAGAAGCCTTAGTATATCTTACTAACCCATCCGTAAAAGTATCGCCTTTGTATATCTTACTTGCAATGCAGAATTCAAGTAATGCAACATATGCTTTGAGAGAAGAGAAAATAAATAGAACCTGATGCAATATTGACATCATGTAAAGCAACTATTTCTCCAGCATGAGCCTCGTGAATCGGCTGTCGATTTGGGAGAAGAATCCCAATTAGAATTTTAAAAAAGATATAGCAGAACAATTATACAAAAATTCTCCAAAGACATTTAATTTAATGTGATCTAGAAATCATGGTCAAAATCTAAAAACTAACACCCACCTCATCATTACGCACCCCAATCGAACGACGAACCTGCATTCCCAGAGAAGAAAATACTTCAACCACCAAATTACAAGACTCGAAATGAAATGAATGAAAGCAAAGACATGAAAATGATCTTATGAGTGCACGCCACTGCATATTGTTTTTAATAATGTTTGTTGCCTAATAACACTCCTAAAATCTTTAATTAGAATTTAAATAGAGACATGACAGAATATGAATGAGGAACCTGCATTAGCAAAGAAGAACAATTATACAAAAGTTCTTAAAAGACATTCAATTTAATGGAAAGATCCACAACTCATGGTGAAAATCTAAAAACTAACCTCATTACGCAGCCCAATCACATACGGAACCTACATTTCAGAGAAGAGGCTTCAGCCACAAAATCACTAGTCTCAAAATGCTATAAATAAAAGCAGGAGACGCAGAAATGATATTATGAGTGCACACTGCATATTGTTTTTAATCATGTTTCATGTCTCGTTATACTAGTAAAAGATAAAATCAAAACTAACCCCCGTCTCATCCGTTTGCACCTCAATTGAATGAGGAAACACCTGCATTTTAAGAGAAGAAAGGCTTCAGCCACAAAATAACTAGTCTCAATGCAATAAACGAAACCAGAGACATGAAAACGGTCTTGAGTGCACACCACTGCATGTTGTTTTCAATCATTTTCCATGCCTGATTAAACTAGTTAAAGCTAAAATTAGAATTTAGAGATATATGGCGGAACAATTATACAAAAGTTTTCCACCAAAGGCATTTGATTTAATGGAAAGATCCACAACTTAAAATTGAAAACTAACCCCCATCTCATCCGTTCAAGGCTCAATCGAATGAGTAACCTGCATTTTCATAGAAAAATTATACAAAGTTCTTGTTCTAAAAAAAATTATGCAAAAGTTCTCCAAAGAAAATCAATTTAATGGGAAGACTAAACAACTATAACAACATCACTAACACAACTCAAATGATCATCATTCTAATCAAGTACTTTACTTAATTTAGACAAAACAAAATCTAATAATTAAAACCAACGGCCAACTCAGTACACACTACTACCTAAGGTGTCACAAGAATGCTTCTCAACTATTCTGTTGTAGTTATTCTTATGCTGCTATGACAAACCTCTTAAGCATCTTATAATTCCTAACAATTAATTTTACTATGTGTCATATATGTATCAGCCTTATACTATAATTGCATAGAACTATCTCAATTATAAAAATAAGATTTTATGGATATCACTACTCTTAGTAATGAAATTATAATCATTTAATACCAGCTACAAAAGAGGTCCGTTAAATCTTCATAAATTTAATTTTAATCCTTTCAAAATAATGTTGCTACCTAAAGAAACAGGATTAAACCAATCGATTTGTATATAAAATAAAAGAGACATGATGAGGCAATTGAATCATATTACTGAAAGTGTATCACATAAACTCAAATCAAATAAATAAGTATGAACTCCCCGACCCATCATACATAATCATAAAACAAGAGGGAAGGAATAAAAGGCACTAAACCCATATTATTAAAAGCTCAGAATCTTAAAGAGAATGGTTAAACCCATATTATGAAATTGTGGTTAAACCCATCAAAACAATTGCATAAAACTGGTATGAACAGATTTACCAATATATTGCATAAAAATCACAGATTTCACATGAAACTAAAAAAAACTACCAATTGCAGATTCTATACACATTGTTGTTGCAATTGCAGAAATCAAAAAAATCTCATTGCAGTATAAACAGATGAAAACAGTTCTAAGAAAAACCTAAATCTAAGACCATAAGTGGTATATAATTTTGATCTGAAAAACCTAAATCTAAGACCTAAATCTATCAACAGTGTCATATTATAATCTTCAAATCAATTGCAGTATAAACAGTTCTAAGAGCTAAAACCAAGTAACAAACCATAAAAAACAAAGAAATCAGATGAAAAAGCTTCGATTTGGGCTTAGGGTTCAAGAACAGTAAACGTACTTGTGTGATTTTGCGATTTGGGAATAGCTAGGGTTCAAGAGAGAAGCTTCAAGAGATTGAGAGAGAGAGAGGACGGCTGAGTGAGAGGAGAGGACGACGGTGAGAGAGAGGACGACGGAGTGAGGAGAAGACGATCTCAGTCTTCTCAGATTCGCGAGAAAGTGAGGGAGAAGACGATCTGTGCAATTCGCGTGCGTATAGAGTGAGTGAGGAAAAAATTGTTTTTTTATGACTTATTGATTGATTCCAAAAAAACTATTTTTTTTTATTCAACCTGACTTTTTACATCTGAGTATATATATAACCAGATATAGATTTAATTTATATATTTTTCGTCATAATTACAAGACTGCCACCGCGTTCAGTTTTGTATCTGGTATACTGATATCAGATGTAAAAAGTGTTGTACATATATTTTTCACTTCCGTGACTATTGTAACCAGATGTAAATATCACTCCATATAGCTTTTCACATCTGAGATATCTTAGACAGATGTAAAATCCTTATGTAATATGTCATATTTTTACTAGTGGGAGTCACGAGCTAACTGTGCATCTTCATTTCTCTTCCTAGGCACCTTAGGATTCACACATTCATTTGCAAAGTGACCCCATTTTTAACAGTTACAGCATTGAATGTGTTCCTGGGATTTCTTCTTTCCTTTGCCATTACCACCCTCATTCTTTTTACTCTTCCACTTTCCTTTACATTCTTCTTCCAAGATTCATAACTACCACTTCCTTTTTTCTGAGATTGTGTAAACAATGTCTTCTCAGTTTCTTTCTCATCCTTCTTGACACCATCTCTATTCTTCAATATCAATTCATGAGCTTCTAAAGAACCTACTAATTGTTCCAATTTCAACGTGTTTAGGTCATTAGATTGTTCAATTGCAGCAACTAAATTATCAAATTTGGGTGTTAAACATGTGATAACCTTTTCAACCTTCAATGAATTAGTAACTGCTTCACCACAACTCTTCATCTGGTTGGTTAATACAGTTAACATGTTCACGAATTGTGTTACTGTCTCATTTGGTTCCATCTGCAATTTTCCTAATTGATGCCTTAAAGCCATCAGTGTCACCTTCTTGGTTTATTTATCGCCGGCGTAAGTTGTTGCAAGAACATCCCAAGCTTCTTTGGTCGTCTCATATTCAATTATCTTTTCCAAGACATTTGAATCTACACATCGATGGAGGAAGTATATCGCCTTGTCATCTTTCTTCGTTTGTTCACGGTGAGTTGCCCTCGCCGTCTCTGTTGGTGCTTCGTTAAGCGGGGTCACTCCACTGTGAATGACATCTAGAACACCATGATACCTAAAGACAACCTTCATTTGCGCTGTCCATCGTTCATAATTGTCGCCGTCAAAGATTGGAAGTTTCGCATGAATTTGATCGCTGGTTTTGAAGTTTCTGCCATGTTCGCTGTCGTGCGTGGCTGTGGATCGTCTTGCTCTGATGCCAATTTGTTGGAATTGAAATTTAACTATTCTAATAATTCACTAATGTTGTTATAATATCTTGGAAATAAGATGAAATGAAAGTAATATAATTTTCACACATGCATGCAAAAGAAACTATATCATTACATATTTTAAATTGTTATTCCAATATGTATTTATAACTGAAACAAAAATTGAAGTAATGATAACGCGTGATTTTATCATTACCGTTAAACACAACTTTTAATAACAAGTTTTAATTATACCTCACAATAGGTTAAACACAACTTGAGCCAAAATTTTAAGAACATAAAAAAAAAAATAGCTTCCATTACCGCAGCAGTTGAAGGGATGTCAGTTTGCCCAAGTGAACCATGAGAAACATCCATGCCCAAAATGAGAGTGGGAGCTCTAGATATAATAGGGGTTGAATGACTATGTTCAACGTTGCAGGAGAATTAAGCATTAATCTACGGCAAACCGATATAAGAATAAAAGAACATGATAATGGTTGCACATAAAATTCAAAGCGTGTGTGGATACACTAAGCTTTAGGTTCGATTCACCCACCAGTTTATGTAAACCGAATGCAAATGAGTTATATCGGTGAATCCCCTTCAGCATACTTTGGAATCCTTGACGTGACTTGCACATTCACACCGAGCGTATCGATCAATAGTTGTTTACAGAATAAAGTTTCTTTAATGACTCTTGTGCACTAGAGAAATGAAGAAATGACTTAGAAATATTTTAGACAGAATTTGATTCATGTGAACATGATGTTTGAATTTCTTTTTTTATCTGCCTCATGAGTATCTCTATTTATAGAGAAACTCATATCTTTTAATGAAGGGAAGCAAGCCTTGAAAGATTTTGTTCATGAATTGTTATATTGCTTCAATTGTAAAGCATTTCAACCTAAATGGTCTCTTTTAACCATTGCAACTTTCAAATATATTTTGGAAAGTTCTCTCACATTTTCCCCACCTATCTTTCTCTTTACTGAAAACTCATGCCTTGGTAAATGTCTTGAGGCGACAATTTCACCATGTTGCCTATTTGTTCCTTGTAAATGAACTCCACCGCATGACAGCAGGCAAAAGCGTAACAAGAACTACATTCAAAATTAATATTCAAAATAACTATTATAATTTTTGTCAAACTATTAGAATATCAAATATATCCAATACAAACTTTAACATATCTATAACAATAATAAAGGGAAGACATTAGTTTGGTGTAGCCTCTTTTGTTATTGCCAAATTTACCCTTGATTTCAAATTATTATGTTTACGGTTATTAAAAAAAAAAACAACATTCTAAAAAAAAAGATAACGGCATAAAACAAATCATAAAGGGAGAGAGGGGTTATTGCGCTCAAACAATCCAATTGGTTAAATTCTAATTTCTTCTCTCTTCTGCATCTCCACTCAACTTACCTTGAAAAATCATGGATTTTTTTGTAGTTAATCTTTTTAGTTTTTATTATGATTGATTAATTTTTGTCATTTTTTTTGTGTAAAGGGAAAGGAGAATTTCTGCACAATGAAAAAGATCAGGAGATATGAGAGTGAGAGAAGGAGCAGCGGTTACCATAATCTAAGAACGGTTATTTATTTGTTATCCCTCTAAACAAAATACAATTTGTTGTTTTCTAATTTCTTCTGGCAGATATGTCCTTCATCTTCAGGGTATAATTGTTTTCTAATTACTATTGAAACTCAAACCTGCTTGAATTTTGGACGGAAAGTTATTGCACAATGATGGTACTGGGATGCACTATATAGGCACTTGGTACATGTTTTTTTTCTTTTCTTTTTAATCCAAACAAATTTAATTTACTTTGTCAAAGGAAACCATAAAATTTCACTTATTTGCCACAAAGCAATATTATGCTATTAGATCAGATTCTCTATTTGCCTAATTTTTTAATTCATAGTTTTTTTCCTCCTTTTGTTTAGATGTCATGTCATTGTGTATGCATTTAACGTTTCTTTAATTGTTTTGTTCGCAGATTCTATGGACATGCTTCAAATCAAAGATAAAGATTGAAAGTGAAGAACTATGTTGAATTTTTATTTCTTCGAGTTTTCATTTTAAGGATCATCTTTTCAAAAATAAATTTCATTTGTGCATATTTATCTATTTGTGATTACAGGTGGACCACAATCCCGTAATATGGGAACTAATTTTGTTCAATTGTGTCAAATATACTATGATATACCTAAACTTTAAGGGTACGTCATCGGAGTAGCATATGTCGAGAGTGCAGCAAGAGGAAATTCAAATATATTACTATATTTTAATAATTATCATAATAATTTGTTCAATTAATTTTGAATTGAAATCAATTGTTTTATTTTGTTCATTCGTGTCCTGTTGAAGATATGTGAAAGGCAGCCCCAAATGTTACTACACATATACTACTAATGATTATGCAGGGGTTCGAACTCGGTAAACTCAATGTATTTGTTCTTTCTTTAGCAATTTTTATTAACTGTTTAAGCACAAATCCTTTTAATAAAATGATTTATATTTATGTGTTGGGTTGTTAATTTGATATTTTCTTAACACTCTTTACAAACTTTGAAAATTAATAAAACTGACTCTCAAGGGTGAGAGAATTGAGGCTAACTGTTAAGACTTCATATCAATGTTATTTTAGAGATGGTCATTCTTTTAATGATATGTTTATAGAATAAGAATTATAAGGATAATTTTGATTAAGATTTGATTACCATTGTTTCTTTTATTATAGAAGACTAATTTCATGCTTATTCAACCTTTTCTTGCACTATGAAATATTTGAATGCTTGCACTATGAAATTTCAGGACAATGCTATTGGATGTAAGGAGGCAATAAATGCTTTGTGAAATTGGGTGAAAGCTATTGTGGAAATGGTGTGACTATTTACTTTGATAATTTTCTTGCTGTAGTTATTTTCTTCGATATATGTTTTATGTGTGAATGACAGTAGGGATAGCATACTTATTTTTTGTTTCAAGGTTCAATTCCAATCACAATATTAATTACATATATTTGAAGCTTATAGCCAAGTTCATGAAAATCAAATAAGCACTTATATATTGTTCTCATTTTTTTCATCTTTTTCAATTCGATTTGAAGCAAATGTCGTTCCTGCCATTTTCTGATAAATGGTCAATTTTATTACCCACTTTTGTATAATGATATGTTCTTGATTGAATTTTTTTTTTCCATTTTTTTTTTTTTCTTTTTTCTTCATGTGTTTTCAATTTCATGATAACAAATAAATCATTCTTTATTTTTCAGAATGAAATCAAGTCATTTGGTTCATTGTCCAAATATATCATGTTAACTTACGAAGCAAATGAAACACGAGGAAACGAAGGAGGACAAAGTGCACTAAGGTACGAAAACAACGACAAGCATGAAGTAAAGGAAATGAAACATAACAGGATGACTGACCCCTTCAAAAATCTTAGCCACAATGTGTCAATCTTTTTTGATTTAATGAGTTGTTAATTTTGTTTGAAATGAATTGTATTTTGTATTGCCGGTAGACATGACATCAAAAGAGTACCATCGTGAAAGAAGAAGAATGAACGAAGGAAGAGGACGGAAGACACCGGGTCATAGGCTAGGAGAGGAAACAAGAAAAAGAAGAACGTAGTAGTTAAATATTTTACAATGGTTTAAAAAATAATTTGCTCCTATTTAGAATATTTTTTTGTGAAATTGTCTTTGTTGCTAATTAAGGGACATCACTTTTGGTTGAATTATATTGATTTGTGTAAAAAATGACTACCTTAAGAATTGAATCTAATGATTTTATAAAGGAACAGTTGGATCAAAAATAGAAGAAATAATGATTTCGATGTTTACGTGTTCTTTTTAACAAATTATGGGGATATTAAATATTAGTGCAAAATTAATGAATAATTTTTTCCTTCTAGAAAATAAAATAATTGGAATTTTCTTTTGCCAACGTTTTTAATAGGATAACATAACTTAAATAAAAATCAAATTTACACAAAATCATTGTTTACAATAGAGAATGTGGATCACACAAACGGGCACGGAACGTGCCCGTTTGGCCACTAGTATATATAAATGGGTTAGGATCATTTGACACAAAATGTCTAAATCATCTATTCATTTTGGTGTCAAAATAAATTTGACACTTCCTAATCCTATATATATATTGTATAAAATGTGATAGGCTTAGAAAACTTACTTCGCATGTTCTTGATCACGTACGGCATTTTTTTTTTTTACTAAATATAGCATTCATTCATTCAAATTGCAAATACATAGATCATTACAAATTCAAGATTGCTAAAAACTGAAAAAGGTGAATCTACAAACAAACTTGCAGCACCTAGGTTAATAGCATATAACGGCATCATGAAAGTGCCTACAAATATGACAAAATAAAAGTCACCGGAATCTTCATACTCCCGAATTTGCAACGTTGACGTCCAAGTCTTCAAAGTCTTCAGATATGTAATGAGTTGATGTAGATATGCCAATTTGAATCAACGAAACACCGTAATGAAAAACCAACAAACGCCGCACAAGACGGCCACAAACACAACGTCGCACAAGACGACCACAAACACAACGCCGCACAAGACGACGACAAACTTAAAATAAATAAATAAAATCTATGTGAATAATCACTTATTTAATTGAAAAGAAAAGGAAAAACAATTTAGAGGGGTGATTTTGGATCAAAAATTGACCTTAAAACCACCCCTCCTTAGTGGATGCACAAAGAGAATAAATTAGGATTTATGGGAGGGGGAGGCGGCGGTAAGCAACAGTACTTTGATCACGTACGACATTTAGATGGCCCGTATCACACAAATCTAAAATTTTTGGTATAATATCTGCATTGAATGGAACCAAATAAATACTAAATACCTTTTTTTGAAGCAAAACTTCATAACACAACTAAATACTTTTTCTATATGTATAATTGATACAATTTCACATATAGCCTTTAGATAAGTCAATTATTATATGTATAATACAATTGTTATACACATATATTCCCTCCGTAACACTTTATAAGCAAAATTGACTTTTTAGGTTCATTGTAGATTTGATGTATTTGGTTCATAATAAAGACCAGATACATTAAATCTATAATGAACCTAAAAAGTCAATTTTAATTATAAAGTGTTACGGAGGGAGTAGCATACAAGTATCTATATATGTATGTTATACTATATATAAGTATGAGTATTATAATTTCACATTGGTAAAAATCATATATTAACCAAAAACAATTTTACTTCTACAGAATATGAAATAAAACATGAGATTCCATGCCATTCACATATCACATAGGCTATACATTGAATAATAATGTGTTGAATTAAATCATTCTTTGAATATTTCCAAACAAAATCACTTTAAACGAAACATGAGTTAAACATTGAATTAAACATTACTACTACTTTAATAACGGGTCATTTGCTAATCAAATCAAATGGGAAATTGGGAATATGTAAAATGTGGAAAGTTACATAAAAAAAAAAATTATATCATTCCCATTTTAATTTTCAATTTTTTTGGTAGATTTATAATATATTTTAGGCATTCGATCCCTTGCCTAATTAATTTTTTTATTTTAGGTAGATTTATAAAAAAAAATCGAAAAAGCTAAACAAATAAATATATTAAAAAAATTAGGCAAGGGAATGCCTACATGAGTTTTTATCTTCCCAACCTCTCGTGTTCCACTCGTGAGTTTTCATATTCCCAAACCCCTCTCTCTCGTACAAAATCTCTCCGGCGGCGGCACATATCACATAGGCTAGACATTGAATAATAATGTGTTGAATTAAACTCTTCTTTATATGTTTCCAAACATAATCACTTTAAACGAAACATGAATTAAACATTACTACTACTTTAATAATGGGTCATTTGTTAATCAAATCAAATGGAAATGATGTAAAATGTGGAAAGTCACCTAAAACAAAAAAAAATATAATATTTTTTATATCATTCCCATTTTAATTTTTTTTGGTAGATTTATAATATTTTGTAGGCATTCCCTTTTCTAATTAATTTTTTATTTTTGGTAGATTGAGATGCCCTTATTACCCAGCATGGGCTTGAAGCCATAGTTGCAAACACAAGAGCGCTGCTTCTTGCCAGCTTTTTTGATAGGTGCAGTTTTTTTCTTCTCCGCATTCTTCTTGTACTCTTCAGGGGAGATAATGTTAACCGGTACATACCCTTTAATGATTAAGGGTCTATCGTGTGGACCCTTACAATCTTGACTAAATTTTCCAATTCCTTGATTGCCCCACTCCGACCGTGGGAGTTAAGTAACAACCAATATCTTACCTCTTTTCCATTAACTTGCTCAGTCCCATACCCATCAATAAGAGTATGTGGCCTACTACCTTATTCTTTTTTGTGTTTTTAAATTTGTAAGCGGTGAGTCAGTATATATTTCACTCTGTCATTACAAAAATTCAAATATTTATTTGTTTACTAAAAGCAAATAAGATAATAAAAATAAAAAAAAAGTAAACTTTTTTACGCCAATACATCCCATGACGTTAGGAATCCATGGGAGTCCGACGACCAAAGGACCTCTGGTCTCAAGGTAGTTCTCCATCTCAGTTAGGTGGATGGTATCCCAACGCTCAATGTGAAACAAAACCTATAAAGTTGATTAAAATGTTATTATAAAATTATGCTAGAAAACTTAAAAGGAAAAAAATATAATTAAATGTGAAAATCAAACATTTACCTCGCGCTTGATCGGTCTAGCAAGAGGTTCCTACGATGCTCGGTATGGACATGAGATATCAACGACACAACCAACCAAAATGTTTCATCCACCATATCACGCAAATCTAGAATTTTTGGTATAATATCTGCATTGAATGGAACCAAGTTAATACTAAATACCTTTTTTTGAAGCAAAACTTCATGTATTATATGTATAATACAATTATTATACATATATAGCATACATGTATCTATATATGTATGCTATACTATATTCAAGTATAAGTATTATAATTTCACATTGCTAAAAATAATATATTAACCAAAAACAATTTTACTTTTACAGACTATGAAATATAACATGAGATTCCAGGCCATGCACATATCACAGGCTAGACATTGAATAATAATGTGTTGAATTAAACCACTCTTTAAATGTTTCCAAACAAAATCACTTTAAACGAAACATGAGTTAAACATTGAGTTAAACATTGAGTTTTCATCTTCTCACCCTCTCTCTCGCGTTCCACTCATGAGTTTTCATCTTTCCAAACCCCTCTCTCGTACAAAATTTCTCCGGCGGCGGCAACTACGCTTGTCATTGTCGTCGCCGTTCGTTCTTTCATCTTTCGAACTCTTCGTCGTGTTTTCTTCTCTCTTTCTCATCAACGGCGATTCCGCCTTAGAATAACTCTACTGACCTCGATCTCACTCGTTCCATTTCTCTTTCTGCCTTGACATCGTTCGAATTCTCTTTCTCATCGGCGGCGATCGCCGTCGCTGTTTGTTCTTTCCCTTTCGAACTCTTCGTCGTCTTTTCTCTCCATCGACTTCTCTTTCTCATCGGCGGCGGTTCCGCCTCTACTGGCCTCGATCTCACTCGTTCGATTTCTCGGTGGCGATTCGGCGATCGCCGTCGCCGTTCGTTCTTTCGCTTTCGAACTCTTCATCGTGTTTTCTCTCGTTTTCTCTTTCTCATCGACGACGATTCCACCTTGTTCAATCAAGTTTAAACACTACCTAATTTCTCGGAAACAATAAAAAATAGAAAGAATAACATGGGTGAAAAGGAGAACCGACTAGGTTCGATGCTTCTTATCTCGTAACTCCTTCCTTCAATGTTAGTCTTCTTGAGCGTATTGTTTCCGTTTTCTGTGTGAGTTTGTGGATGATTGTGAGTAATGGATGTGAGGGTTTCTTATTTATAGAGGCTAGGCTAGGGGAGGAGGTTGTTTTGGTTTGGGAGAGTTTGTGGATGATTGTGAAAAATGGGTGTGAGGGTTTCTACTTTATAGAGGCTAGGGGAGGGGAGGCTTGGAGGAGGCTTAATTTTCGTTCGGAGAGATTGTTTGACAGGTTCAGGTGGTTCTGGGTTCAAGTCAGATTGGTTGACTAAGACCAAATCATATAACCAATCTATAATCTATAATAATAGGATTTTTTGAGAACCATTTTTCAAAGTAGAGTGTACAAGTGGCATTCACACATTCATTTTTTTCTCATATTGTTTTAGCAATAAATGAAATAAATGATTTTTTAAATTTGAAAACAACATTAAAAATGCTGGTCAACTATGATATCCTCACAATTGATTCCCACATTAATTTTTCTCTCATATTGTTTTAGCAATAAATATTATTTTAGCAAAAATGTATTATTAAATGATTTTTGACAGCATGCAATTAGCCATAATGATAGACGTATAATTAATGCTACAAATCAATAAAATACCATTAGCAAATTATGATGTTTTTTGGACGTGTAATATAAATAAAGGATTCTATCAGGCTACTTCACCAAAAAAAAAAAAATAAATAAATAAATAAATAAAGGATTTTTACGTACCAAAAAAATAAAGAGATTTTTTTTAACAGGATGTTAAACGGATGTTAAACCCGTGTATATATATATTATTATATATTATATTATTATTATTATATTATAAAAGGAATATTAGAAAGGAATAGGCTAAATTCATTGTGAATTAAATAACTAACCTTTATTAGTTAATTTATTAGATTGTTTTTTTTTTATACTATTAGTTTATTAGCCTTAACATCTTCTTTTACCATTTATCTTTGATATCATCCACACATCACCGTCAATTAATCATTGAATAGTTAATAATATTTTTATTGTTTCCATTATATTTCTATTAACCTTATTTTGCTATAAATATAGCTTCTAATGGTAAACATTTGTCACAAAATATTAATATTGCTTTAACCAATTTCATTTTTTCTTGCTCACAAATTTCATTGTTGTTTATTGTTTATTTTTTCTTGCTTGCATTTTTCATTGTTGTTTACTAATTAATTCTATCTATATCTTTTGTCAAAAAAAATTATATCTATGTATATTTTTTGTGTATTGATTCTTTGTTTTTTTTTCTCTCTTTCTTTTGAGTTTGTTTTTTTATCTGATCTTTTATTAGAATTTTCAAAGTTACGGGTTAAAATCGACCAACATGGTACAACGGAAGATCTATCATAAGGTAAGTGATGATAGTTTAGTGTGAAAAACAGTTATTATATGCATTAGTCATTAAATTAATCGTCACACTTTAATTTTGTTTTTGTTTATTTCAAGATCATATATCACACTTATCTAATTAGAATAAGAAGACGAAGAAGAAACTACTTTCTTTAATTAGTGATTTTGACGAACCTTTCTAATATCATTATAGATCATCAAGCGGAATTCTCATATCATAAAACGGAATTCTCATATTTCATAATTTTGTAAGGGGCAAAACTTAAAGATATGAGAATTTAGCTTGATCTAAGGTTCTTCTCCTACTTTTGTTATGCTCTCTTAAATTTTTGTAGTTTATATTTTTATTGTGATTTTTTATATTTTGTTTTGTACTTCATGTTCATGAATTATTATTTTATCTATTTGTCTCCCATTCTTCCCTTTTATTTTAGATTTCTATCAAGAAATGTTGACATTGTACGTTTTTTATATTTATTTTATAGAAACATGCATATATGCAAATACTGGTCGTGATGGTGAATCTGATAAAGCTTTGAAGTCTCAACACATTAACAACAAAACATAATTGTCATAATCTTTTTTTTTTTATAATAAATGTTGTAATCGTTTTTTTTTTATATAATTTTGCAATCATTTTATTCCTTTCTTTTACAAAATATAATATAAACGGGTGTGCGATTAAATTTATAAATAACGAGACTATAATTAAAAGTATTATCAAATACTCCTTAAATTATTAATCACTTTATATAATTATATATATTTAGGAGACCTTAACGGTAAAAAATGTAGGAGAACTTAAAACGACTTATATTATGGTACAGAGGGAGAAATTCACTAATTATATTAAATACAATTATACAAGTTAAGCAAATTTATATCAATTTTTGCTTGGTTCTGTTTATATTGTGCTTCTTTTATTTACCCCGAAGTAAATAGTGTCTGGCAAGGTTTCCTCTTCGGAGATACTAAATTTAATTCATTTTTTTTTCTAGCAGTTTAGCGACCAAAAATTTCATCTTAAAGATAAATAAGTGGAGTGTCTGAAATTCGAACCACGACTCCATACTATATGTGCGATGTCTCTACCAAATTTGTATTTCTATATGATAAATTTGTATTTCTCGGGAGGTAGGCCACGACTTGAGTTTCATAGTTGTTTTAATTTCTTTTATTTTTGTTGAACTTTTAATGGTTTAATTTAATATTCTTAAATTATTCTTGAAGGGTATTTCTGCGGAAAATGGTTTCACTAATGTACGCGATGTCAGAGACTTTCAATGCTACATTGTTAGTGAAACATTTTCCAAACCATGTTATGTTATCTTTACTGCATTCTTTACAACTTGAAATGCACTGTTATAGTACATTGGATTGATTATATTTTTTCTCAATGTTCTCTATGTGCAGGTATTCTCACTTTATTCGTTGCATTGTGCCAGACTTACACAAATTCTTCTCAACTTTACTTACCACTAAATTTGGTCTCGTGGATCCTTAGATTTATAACACGAGGATGAAATTGTACAAAGTTTTAGATGTGGAGTTGATTAGAAACATATTTGCATGTCATTTTTTGGTAACTACATTAGAGCATGTTTGCTTCTGCATTATCATGTGCTGAATGCACTGCGAACAAACTCTTCAAAGTGTAGCTTCTGTCTGTGATTTTGTAGTTTTTTCAAACTTACGTTTGATTGGTAGGGAAAGTCGTTATTATTGTAGAATAGTTACAAAAATCCAAAAATGTTGGTTTTGGTCTTAAGTTGTCCGTGGTTATAATCTACATACTAACTAAGCGAGGAGTGGAGACTCCTATTACATCCGCATCAAAGCGTTTGTTCCCTAATGCCATCAGGGCATACATCAAACACAACTATCCCTTTATGTAGAATAAAAGCCATGTTGGCTAGTCTATCGGCGCAATGGTTCTCTTCTAGGTAGATATGCTTAAGCTCTACTTCCCAATTTAAAGACAACATTTGTTGAATGCTTTGTACAATTTTGTGAGCCATTACATTCCCACCACCTCCATTTTGAATAATGGAAATAACGGAAACCGAATCCACGCACAACCGCGGTACATCGCCCAACATGCTTTGAGAATCCTCCTAACCATTCACAATCTGAACCTCTTATCAGTCCTCCACAACTTGCGCTTCCATCAGTCTTACACGCAACATCGGTATTCACTTTAACCCACCCTATACTTGGTGGCTGCCACTTCACTTGAATTTGAGTTTTTACTCCCTTATGCAACTCCTCTGTCATTGCTGTAGCTATTTTATAATCTTTCGCTATCTTCCGAATCAGCACCCATGCTTCCGGAGGTCTGGATACATTGCTGTCATGTGTTTCTTTATTTCTCCATAACCATAAATAATGACATGCTATGTCCCATAAAGCATTCCATTTGATACCATCACTATTCTCCCAATTATATAGCACATTCTGTTCAATCCAAACATCCATAACAGTAATAAAAAAAATTCCTTCTAACCCAAAATTCAACCACTTTTCTCATATCTTTATGTCTCCATCCATTCATTCTTGTATTGTATTGTGCTGTTTTTCAAATTCAACTTTTGAACTTGTATATATATACTAAACCCTCAATTTACTCATTAATTATAATTAAAAATGAGTAACCAAGTGATTGAACTCAATTGGTTAATAAACTCCTATAGATCGTTTAGGAGAATCCGAGTTCAATTACTGGGTGAAACAATTAGGCTGCGAGCTAAATAAAGTGTGGCAAAAAAAAAGTTTTTTTTATGTTGCCCAACTTTATTTATCTCGCAGCCGAACTCCGGATTATCACCGCATGGTTAAGACCAAAAAAATATATTAAAAATTGAGTTTTTGTTCTCCTTGTGATGGGAATGTTGCAGATAATTTGCAACAATACATTTGATGGTAACCAAGGAGAGACTAATCTTTGGACTGATCTTGACACTGATCTTTATCATTGGACAAAGGTTTTACGTCCTGTGCAGGTATTTATTATGTGCACTTGTGTTTGTATGTGTTGGTTCTTGCTTCATTTCCAAATTTAGGGCGCTGATGATTATTGCTTGGTTTGGACAGTGGTTTCCTGGTCATATTGCAGAAGCAGAAAAGGAATTAAAGGAACAGCTTAAGTTGATGGATGTTGTTATAGAGGTACGAGATGGGCGAATTCCGATGTCTGCAAGTCATCCACAGGCAAGTTAACATGAATAATGTTCATGTCATGTGTATACCTTTATTCTCTTTAGTGTACCATTGTTGTCTTAAACCAAAACACTGTTTGGATAAACAACTAAATTAAGTGCTTATAACTAACATAAACACTTATCGTAAAAGTCCCTATGCATAAACTATTCTCATAACAAAAAACAAAATAAAGTCAAACAATTTTCATATAGGTTTTCATAGGATACACTCAGTATTTAGGTCTTTTGTACTAGGACAATGAATCTTAAGTTTTCATCTAGCTCTTACTCATGCTTTTGCAGATGGATCTATGGCTTGGTAATAGAAAGTGAGTTTTGGTTTTAAATAGAGAAGACATGATATCAACTGCAGATCGAAATGCTTGGGCAGAATATTTTACTAGGCGTGGAACAAAGGTTGTCTTCTCCAATGGACAGCTTGGAATGGTATCCAAACAAGATCTTTTCTCCTCCATCTCTCCTTGTTATCAAGTTTCGTGTTCAACATATCTGATCCTACGTTATATGTACAGGGCACAATGAAGCTAGGCCGGTTAGCAAAGGAGTTAGCATCTGATGTAAATGTTAAACGGAGAGCCAAAGGACTACTTCCTCGTCTGGTAGGTTGCTTGTTGCAATTGCAAACCAATTTTGGTTCCGATTTGTTTCTTTCCAATTCTTGTGCTAATATTCTGATAAGAGGACGGCTTTTCTATCTCTAAGAATAAAGAAACATATCGCTTATCGGTGAAAGAAAAATAACTTATTCCTGTTTGCATATACTAGTTTTCGCGGCTCAATTTTGACATAAAGATGACTTTTCCATCGCTAAGAATACAGATGAAAAGAACTGAATGCACACTAGTGTTTTCAGGTCCCTTTCTCTCTTACAAATTTCCTGCAGCTCATCTGCTCACTGATATAAACTATTGTTTTGTAAATGTTATAATGAATCTAAGTTTTTCTCGTTCCTTTTACTAACGGTACAAGAGGCCACGGAAATAATATTTTGACGAGATCTTTTTACAATCTTGCTCTTGTGTCTGTCTTGCATTTCTTATTTTACAAAAAAGGGCCATATGAGGTTATCATTTAGTTGTACATGCTATAATTTGTGCATCTTATTGAGTTCCCTGGCTAATATTGGATTCTTTAGTGGATTATTCATGCCACACTGTCTTTCGCTTTATAATTCTATTCCGAATTTTAATTTATCAATTATTAATGTGGTTATTATGTACTATGGAAGTAGATCTTGTGGTCAAGAACCTCAGAACCTGTACACGGAAAGCCTTTTTCATTAATTGATAGTAAATCATTGCAGTTAACATGTAATGCACTAATGATTTTGAAAATATTATTGTTAACATGTAATACACTAACATTACTATTGAATAGGTTCGAGCTGGAATTGTTGGATACCCTAATGTTGGAAAATCATCTTCGATCAACTGTTTATTAAAGCGAAGAATGTGCCCAGCAGCAAGGCCAGGAGTTACAAGAGATTTGAGGTGATTGATTCATTTTATTTACCGTTTTCTACAACCTATTTTGAAAATAAATTTTCTGATTTTATTGGTGGCACGTCCTCTTGAATACACACACACACACACAAAATATTAGTTGCCTACTGTTGCAACTAATATTTTCATCAGAAGAATTTACATCCCAAATGCTGAAAATTTAGCTTCTTGTGTTTTATTTGTTCTCAAAGAGGATGAAGTTAATGGTGTTGTATTCTGTTTAATTATTAATAGTGTCAAATCAGTTTCCTGCAAAAGTTTATCACAGTTAATTTGTTCTGGCTAGAAGTTGGAGCTCATGCAAGAACCAATGGTGGATCTCTCATAACATACTGAATACATGATTTACTGTATTATTTTCTTAATATGAAAGGTGGGTTCGATTTGGGAAAGATCTTGAATTGCTGGATTCTCCCGGGATACTTCCTATGCGAATCCGTGACCAGTCAGCGGCTATAAAACTTGCAATATGTGATGACATTGGAGAGAGGTCCTATGATGCGGCTGATATTGCTGGAATTCTTGTACAGATGCTCACAAAGTTTCCAACAGTAGGTAGGTGTCGTCGTGACATGCAGCCATTGAATAGCTGTTTTCGTTAACGATGTCAATGTTGAAAATTTTACAGCTTAAATCTCCCACCCCGCCAAGTTCAAACTTACAATTCTTAACCTTTGTTCATGCAGGTCGAGACATGCTTTGTAAATGATACAAGATTGACGAAGACAGTGAATGTGGGAAAATGTATGCCAGCCGGTTTTTTTTCCCAAAACCAAACCTTTTATTGATAATATATTTGTCTTGCTCTTAAGAGTTCAGACAGTACTATTGCCTCTTAAATAATATGATCACTTATAAGTAATTTCTGCTGAATTTGATATCATGTATTTATCTAATTGTAGATTCATAGAGAAGCTGGCCATTCACTTGTTCAATGGAGATTGTTCATCAAGCAGCATACCGTGTCCTGTCAGATTTTAGAAAAGGTAGGTTTAGTTGGACTGCATTGGAAAGACCTCCTAGGTGATTTCAGATGTTTGCTTTTAGAAGCAAGACTCGATGAAGGTGAGAACTGAAAATCATGCCAGAGATCTCCAAAAATAGACAGCAGAACTCAATCCTGCATGCTGATATACTATGATTGTGAATGGCATCAAGAAAGGAAACGTCAAGAATTTTCGATGAAGATTTGAGGCACACTAAACAGAGGATTTGAAGCTATAGACGCTCGCTTCTTGTTATTACCATGTAATTATTTTTCGGTCTGATGTAATGTAACATAACACGCTGTGTCTGTATACTAGTCTTGTAACATAGGACATTGTATGCATCATGCTAACAGTATTGTTATTGTGCACCCTTAATAGTTTATTATAGTGTGATGATGAATTATGCGTCTCAACAACCTTGTGTCTGTCCTCAAGAAGTTATAGAATTTATGCTTTGCTTTGAGGAGTAACAAATTTTGCATCAATTCAATTTTCCTAAACAGACAAGTTTCAACTGATATATTGCTTTTAATGAAGACTATGCAACAACCAGGGCCGGTCCCGACTATTTGGTGGCCCGGCTTAAATGTTAAAAGTGGGCCCTAATAAATATATATAAATCCAAAATAATAATCATCATTGAAGTTAAAACGGATTAATAAACAATGTTGAAGTTTAACTGAAAAAATATTAAGAGATAATTAGCAATTATCAAATACAATCATGTGGAAAAAAAATTAAGAGATAATTAGCAATTAGAATACTTGTTCAAAAAAAATTAGCAATTAGAATAAAAGAAAAATCGAGTAAGTAGCAAAACCGTTCCAATTAAATTAGAGGTCCGACTTCCAACCTTAAACTGGACCCTTAATAAAAAAAATTATAAAAGACCAACTTTCTATTTAAATTTAAAAAATAGAAAAAATAATTTAAATTATAAAAGACCAACTTTCTATAGAGCTGTTTGCACCTCCCTAGGGCCGCCCCTGGCAACAACACAGGTACTATAGGAATCCCGAGAATAGAAGGGATAAAAATTTCACCACAATCTCTATTCGGTTACATGATTGCATTTACAAACACGGGCAAGACAAAAAAACAGAAAAATCTACAGAGAAGGTTGTGTAGTTTACTGGTTTTTTTTACTTTAAAAGAGAAGGTGGACACGTGGCTGAATGAGGTACATTAGATTGATCAAATGGACAACATTTGCCGAAAGTTACATAACTTTCCCGCGCAAAAGTCAGAGAATAGCTGTCCATGCATTCGACATTTGTTTCCCACCAGCGTATTATTATTTTGGGTTAAATATGTTTTTGGTCCATATAGTTTCGCAGAATTTCGTTTTTAGTCCCTGAAGATTTTTTTCACATTTTTTAGTCCCTGAAGTTTTGTCGGTCAGTGTTTTTAGTCCCTACTTTTCAATCAATTCGTGCATATCATCTGAAATTTTAAATTTTTTTCTGCAGTCATGTTTAGTACATTATATGAATCTCTCTTACAAAAGTTTACATTTTTTTAACGAGAGAATAATTAAATATGAATTTTTTAATTTTTCGCACATAAAAATTCATAGGTAATTCATCTTAGGTTAAAAAATTCTAAATTTTTATAGGAGATATTCTTATAATATTATAAACATGAATACAAAGAATCGTTAAAAAAATGTGAAAGTATACAAAAGTTTGATTAAAAGTAGGCACTAAAAACACCGATTGACAAAACTTTAGAGATTAAAAAGTGTGAAAAAAACCTTCAAGACTAAAAACGAAATTCTGCAAAACTATAGGGACCAAAAACATATTTAATCCTATTATTTTTAAATTTATTTAGTATACCTTCCTTCCTCTTCTCTCTCAGTCTCAGGCACACCTCTCTCCTTGTTCCTGTGTTTTTTCTATTGTGCATTATACATAGCACTTTCGGTTCACAATTTTATCAAAAATCTAAGAGAAACTAAAGCAATTCTATAACACCAGGTTTTTGGATTTTATTTAAGTTTGTCCTCAATTTACTACGGATGCAAACAAACCCATATATGAATTTGATGTTTTCTTTGTTTTAACAATGAAAATTGTAAGGTCGGTGACAAAAAATAAAGCTTTTTTTACCTAAAAAATTACAAGATTAGACAAGAACAAATAATTTTTAATTGATATAGATTGAGATAACAATAATTTTGCCCAGTTAGTTGAATGAAAGTATCGGGAATAATCAATGGAGGGGAAAACGTTTCAGCGTTCCAAATGACGAAGAAGATAAGGTTAGGAAGGCAGCGTAGAAAACAATAAAAAATCGTGTGCGATAAAGATCTTTTGAAATGTACCATGTACTTTGATGGTCATTTTTTATTCCTCTCATCTCTCACAATAAAAACTCCTCTCACTTAGTTCCCCTATATAGGATCTCTAACAATGACATCGAAACCCTTCACTATCAATTCCAACATCTGCCAAAATAATACAAAAATTGTTGTTTATTTTTTAATTGGATTATTCTTAGCAAATATTGGCCACCATTATTGGTGATTCTTAGATATAGTTCAACAACAAAACAAAAACTCTAAACTGAATTCTAAAAAATTGATTCTGGAAATGTTCTCACTTAGGGGGTGTATTCGATTGAGATTTTGAAAGACTATTTTGACAAAAAAAATCTTGAAGATTTTAAAAGACTTTATGAGATTATATTGATTTTAAAAGACTATTTTAAAAAACAATAATAGTTAGATGGATGCAGATTAAAATGTACTTAATTAATTTGTATTTTGAGATTAAAAAACAAGAGAAAGCCAGAACGAAGATCGACGAATAAACGCAAAACTCAGAATCGCAACGAAGAGGTCGATGAACAAACAGAGAAAACCAAACCCAGAATCACGATCGCAAAAGCCAGTGCAGGAAGATGGCCGGAAACAGCGACGACGCAACGTTGTTATAGGCACAACCTACGCTATGTTCTCCGGAAAACGCATGACAACAGAGAATTAGAAACACACTAGACAAACGATATATGAAGATGCAGATTTGCGGTTATGAACAGTACCCGAGATGTGGCCGGAAACAGCGACGACGCAACGTTGTTATAGGCACAACCTACGCTATGTTCTCCGGAAAACGCATGACAACAGAGAATTAGAAACACACTAGACAAACGATATATGAAGATGCAGATTTGCGGTTATGAACAGTACCCGAGATGTGATGTGAATTGGAGAAGATGAAAGGGTGAATGTGTTTATGAAAATTGTTACGATAGGGAGAGACACATGTGAGGGTATTTAAATTTAAACCATCCATTTTATCTAAAGGTTGTTATTCATTCTTATCATTCTCATATGATATATATATATAAATAATTAATTTTATAAAATTGAAATAATATCTGGCACAAAATATATTTTATGACCCTTTTGGTAATTTACACATTTAAAAGCAATTTTTAAACAAACAACATCAAATATTGAGAATCACTTTTACGTTAATATGTCCAAACATAAATCAATCTAGTTCAACTCATTCCTAACCAAAATCAATTTTACCAAAATCAATTCTACCAAAATCAATCATTTCTTGTGATCGGATCTCTTCTGTTTGGTACCGTGTTTCTAGGTGGTTAGGAGTCGAGTATGTGTCTCCCAATAGTACTATGCAAGTTTTTGAGAGTTTCTTTGGCTTAGGTGTGGGGTGTCGGGTTCGGTTAGGCTTCATTCTAGTGTGGCATGCTGTTGTGTGGACTATCTGGACCTCCCGGAATGATATCATCTTCGCCGGTGGGTCTTCAGCGATTGATAATATTGTGGATAGGGTGAAACTCTCCTCCTGGAAATGGTTTCTAGGTAAAAACCCTGATAGCCCCTGCTCCCTATACGAATGGGAGGTGCAACCTCTCTTGTGCTGGTCCAGTAAGGTGAGGTGAGAATGTCGTGCCTGGTTTTTTCAGGTTCTGGTTGTGTGGTATCTCTTGGGGTGCCCCTCATAGTTGGTTTTTCCTCTCCCTTTCTTAGATGACTGCTTTGGGTGGTTTTGGTGGTGTCTAGCCTTTGCATGTCCGTTTTTGGTGCTTTTGTTTTGTACATTTTTTATTACTTTGTTGAGTACTTCTGGTACTTTTGATTTGTACTCTGACAACCGATTTTTTATATTTATATTTATATATATATTTGCCATTCAAAAAAAAAAAAAAAAAAATCATTTCCGCAGAACCAAACACATACATAAACAACTACCTAGTAGAAGTGGATCAAACTAAGAAAGAACCGAAGCTAAAGATCCAAGACTACGTAGATTTATTATATCAACCATGAGAGATATCATTCAAGAAACATACTAGGTTAAAATCTCGTAACGTTCTGGCAGATATACTATCCAACTACATAAACATCATATTTAATATACTACGCCCAAAAGACTCCTCAGGCTTGCTTTCACCCCACTTTTCTTTCTAACACAGCCAAAACCATAACCATAGCAACCATAATGGACATGATTCACTGCAAAAGGAATAAATAATTAGGGTTAGGGAGTAAACAATGGAAACAATGAAATATGCACGGTTGTCATTCACAAAAGTAAATTTAAAAGTGACATGTCACTAAAAGCCATGAATTGCAGTGCCAAAATTAAGATTCCAACTTCAAAAAATAAAAAAAATGGAGATACAAACAAAACAACCAACAAGCCTGCCTTATCACATTAAGTGGGTCGGAAAATTATGAAACTATAATAATTTAAAATGACTCAGCTATCCAATGGCATGTAAGGTGGGTGAGGCACCCATTGAATGCTTCACCGGTGGATCAAACAAAAAATACCATTAGATTTAGCGAGTGGACTAGATTTCTTGAAAAGAAAGGAAATAAGAACAGGTACACATTCACACATCTAATGCTTCACTAGCCTCTTTTCCCCACCTCTCCGATCAATAAAAAAAACTTGTAGACACTGTGAACGAAGCTACGTCTTTAGACTTAAATGGGGGCCACCACATACCGTATCCAGCTAGATCTTAGAAGGCGCAAATTGTACTCCTTTTGGTAAGGCAAGGCAAACGCGGATCTCCAAAACCCGATGTCGTAAACAACTCATGAAATTTGACTAATGGTCGCATTGGATTGGGATGGGACTATGCAATAAGGAATTCCCTTCTTTCATTTCACTTCTTTTAACTTTCAAGGCTGCTTAGTTCGTAGTTGAGGTTTTAACTTTATTATCTTTTGTATAACTTTTTACCCTGCATTAAACAAATTCACCATGCAAAATTTGATGGTTGCTTACTAGAAAACTAGTTAAGTCCTTTGCCTCAAAGCCAAAAGCTATATACTATAGGACCAGGCCTAAAAGTGCACTATAGATTTGTAACATCGTTTGCAACTGCCGCTCCATAGATTCCAATTCCATATTTCTTTGAAGTAACAAAGTAGATACTAAAAATTTAAAAACATATGCCAATAGGGAAGGAAGGGGTGAAGATTTGCTTTATCCTTTGCCACGAGGGGAAGAGAGTGAAGAGACAAAGTGTCAAAACACATCTAATTTTAAGATATGATTTATCCTTTCTTGATTTCGGGGTTTCCGCTCTGAAGCCCCATTTAATTCCCTCCCACAAAATCCTCAAAAAATAATCATTGAAAGCATAACTTTTTTTTTTTACATGAAATCATGTTAATCTAATGATCAAATTGAGCGGTAAACCGCGGAGGGACTTAGTCGAGGTCTCACCTTAGAAGCAGCCCAACTACCCTACTCAAATAATTCAAAGATAAAGGTGTTATAAAAACAAAATAATTAGGGACATGGGCAAGCCAAGGATGTAATAAGTCCAAAAAGTGAGGTTAGAGTTTCAACAAAGTAAAATGTCTTAAATTAGCAAAAAGTTGGGGCAGTGGTTAAGCATTACGTTTTGGGCAAAAATGTGGAATGCAAAGGTTGAAGCTGATTTCCTAAACTTTTAGATTCACAGAAAATGGTAACCAATACTACACCAGCAAACAAATACCGTAACTTTAACGCCAAGAAAAGATTAAACATGTAAGGATGGAAACATTATTACCTCGGTGCAGATGCGACACTCTTCAACAGAGGTTGGCTTATCTTTTTCTGCCAACTTTCTATTAAGTTCATCTACCACTAATTTGGCCTGGAAAGTTTTAGGGCTGCTAGAAGGATCTCCTTTTGCTTTTGCTTTAAAGGTAATGTAATACTTCGTAGGATCAAAAGGATAATTATTACCGGGAACATATTTAGAAGTACAGGAATCAACCCAATAGGTACACTTGACAAGGTCATGAAACTCATAACTTGCACCCTAATAATTAATAAGAAAGAACAATTAATTGAATTGATGAATAAACATACAAACAATATTCATTAGCATTGTATAATCTATTAAGTATCGAACCTCCTTATCTTGGTAAGAGAGCAAGGCAAACTTGGAGAGATGTTCGATATAGGTGCGATCATCATCATCGGTTAAGTCAAGGATACGGATAGGGTTACCGCCCATTAATTCTGAATTTGGTGGAACGGCGATAGCATCGTAAGGCTGCATTGTATTGTCGAGAATGAAGAATCAATAATCAGAAATTGTAAAGGGAAACGTAAAATTGATTATTAAATAGTTAAATGATGCTTACACTTAGGTTTCTAGATATCTTTAGATAAAGAGCATCTGCTTTCGTAAGGAAGCGTTCGTTTTCCGAATCGTCGTCATACTCATCGGAAGAATCATAGGAGTCTTCCAATTCCGATTCCGATTCCAGGTCTGGTTTCGGCCGTGTGACTTCGTGCAAAACGGTGGTAACTGATTTCAACATTCTGCAACACCGAAGGAAGAAAATAAATCGCAATTCACGTTTACCTGAGTAACCCTAAAACGAGCACACCATTCCTCCTCTTTATTTATAAGCAAAAAAATATAACTTTTCTTTTGGGCCGCTCTTCTTTTGTTTATGACCCGCCCAGGCCCGGTAACAAACCCCACATAGTTTTTTTTGGATTTTATTTTATTTATTTACTTTTACTAAGAATTAATAATCGGTTCCATTCTTGACCAAAAAAATATAAAAATAATCGGTTCCATTTCAGAAAATTACTAGTTACACTATTAGATTATAACTAGTATCCGGACCCGTGCCAAGCACGGTTAAAATTGCGTTTATAGATTTATTGACTTATAAATAATATATTTTAATGTATTTCATTTTAAATTGAAAATTAAAATTTTAATTTCTAATGGAAGATTATACAATCTTATATAATTTAATAATTAAAATAATACTTGTAAAATTTATGCATAGTGTCATAAATTTTTTTAGGGGAGATTCTTATAGTTCATATTTTTTTTATCAAATTAAAAATATATCATAGTTGTTGTTTCTATTATTCTCCACTAAAAGAATTATAAAGTCGATGGAAAACAATTTTTCAATGAGAAATATGAAACAGACTTTGAGGTTTCGTAAAAAAAACTTTGAGGTGGATATGAATTACAAAAAAAAATGTTTTTGTATCAATATATGAGTAGAAATATATACTACAATATAAATAACAAAAAAAATTGATCCCCGTATTAATATTTAAATAGAAATACATGTTCCCATTGAAATTAAAAAAAAAAATAGTCTCTCTATTAATATACTAGCGGGCCAGACAGGCGCGTTCCGCGCCTGCCTGTGTCTAACTTATGTCCAAAATAAATAACTAAAGACATGTCCATATGGTAAGTTTGTTAATAAAAGATTTTTGTTGCTAAAAAAAATTCAAGGGTATTATTGGTATTATGAAAAGTCCACACCAAATTTTTTTTGTATCCTTTTTATATATAGTATAGATGACTAAAAATATATATTCCATAAAAATTATAAAATAAATAGTATTCGTATTAATATATCAGTAAAAATATAGATCTAAGTAAAAATTGTAAAAAAAAATTCATTTGTATTCATACATAAGTAGGAATATATGTTCTCCTAGAAATTACAATATAAAATATGCCCCGTACTAGTGTATGCATTGAAATATATAGGCCACGTAGAAAAAACAGAAAAAAAGCTTTCCCGTTAATATATGAAAATCTTGTGCAGTACAATTCGTTTAGATTTCAACTTCAAATTGATTACTGTCATTATGTTAACGATTTATAATTTTATTTTGGTAGTAAATTGATAATTTTACCTTAGAAACTAACAATAAAGAGGCTATTAATAGGTGTAGAAGACTCATTCTAAGGAATTAATAGAATTACCTTATGCCATAAAAATTTGATTTTTTTTTTTTAAGGAATTAATAGAATTACCTTATGCCATAAAAAATTCTCATAAATAATGCATTCGAACAAACATTGAAATTAAAGAAAAGTTATATATGTCTATATCATAAATCAAATTATATTACATTGCAACAGCTCAACATAAATCTCCAAAACGCAGAAGTAGCAAATTGAAAAGACAAACACAACTAAAAAAAAAAAAGTAAAGAATTATTCTTCAATGCCTTGAACTCATGCCTTAGATGAGACCGTCATTCTACCAAAATAAAGTTCTAATGTTCTTTTCAAAATAAAGTTGCAAATAATATTTGATGAAATCACTTACCAATAAAAAATCTAAAAATACATCTTAATTCCCTGCAAAAGAAAAAACAAAGAAAATGGTGAAAACATAACATATTCACTATATAAAAAATTACATTGAAATGACATTAAAAAGAAAAAAAAGTTTCTAAATTTCAAAATTAAGATGATGGAATAGAAATGTTTGTGAATAAAATTTGTCAATTGATAGTACTATTTATAGTACTAATGTTGTGTTGAGACTTGAAAGGATAATCAATTGGTTTTAGTGATAATTGGTTATATTCCATATTTATTTTATATTTGCATAATTTGTGTAATTGTATCTGGTATTTTAAATTTTAAATGAATAGAATTCAAAAGATATCAGGAACAATATAAATTAGTGAATTTAAATGCTAATTATTTACATATAGTTAAGAAAAGAAGAGTACTCAGCAATTTTCAGGTAGACATTGCAACCAATTAAACAATAACGGTAAAAAAAAACAATAAAGAGTGATGAAAGTAAATATGAAGAAGAAGAATAAGATTATAAGAAGATGGAGAACAAAGAGACATACATAACAAATCTAAAATGTAAAAGAAAAAAAAGAGAAGAAAAAAACATACCATTGAAATGTGATGGAAAACAACCTTGAAAATATCACTTAAATAATATTTTCAATATGTCAATGAAATAATTGTCTAAATTTGAATTAGAAAAAAAAAACATCACATTTAAGTAATGCACATTTTTTTTTCCCTTCTTTATTACCATTGAATTTGATTTTTAATTACCAATTAATTAATATTATAGAAATTTATTGTAATAATAGTATTTAATGTCAAATGCATGAGGATTGAGAATGAATGAGAGAAGAGGAATTAGAAAGAGAGAGAAAGATAAATAGGTGTGGCTTATACATATTTATAGATAAAAAAAATTACCAAATTTTTAATATATATATATATATATATCACTTTTTTTCTTCAAAGGATAATAATGTTCATGTATTCTAAAAGCTTCTCAATTAAAAAGAATAAAAGCAGTCCTATGAACTTAGTTTAATTGGTAGGAAGCTCGTCTTCTTCATCATTATTCTTACTAGGAATAAACTTGTGCGTTGCACAAGTTCGATTAAAATATTTGTAATAGTTGTGAGAAGTATATTTACATATAGTTAAATGATAGATATTATTTTAAAATATGATTATATTTAACATAGCATATGTATAAAATTAAAATAAAAAGTTGTTTGTAAAACATTTTTTTTATCAATAATAATATTTTTATATATATAGAAATATTTACACATGAACCAAAGGTAGACGGGCAACAAGCTGCGCCGCTAAACTTTTCTGTATCGCAAAACCTAATCTTTGAAAAACTACATTTATAGACCTAGGCGACACAACATTACTATGCATGACCTTTTGAACTCTTTTCAAAAGGTTTACCGCCTCTGGTGCGAGAAAACCAAAAGTGTCAAATGCAAACGGTATAAAAACGTGTTGATTATCATAGCACGCTTTCTCATATTTGCTCATCTTGCTTGAAGCAGCTTTGAGGGTTGCCCGTCCCACAGTAAAATCCTCGACCCCCAGCCCCACGAGTAGGGAAACTCCAGTCAAATCTACACAAGCATGTTACCCACCTACCCATCTATACACTAGAACATCCGTTGGGCGAAGTGACGATCTCCCTTCTTGTGGGTCAGTCAAAAAATTCACAGATGCCTCTTTCTTCATAGAAATTCTTGCACGCCTAAAAAAACAAAAAGCACATCTCTGACCAAGTCATGCCTGTATTTGAAGCCTAGAAGCTCCTGACAATGAATTGCATGCTCCCCAAAAGTGTCGAGACACGCTTTACGACAAATATGGCAAACTTCATCCTCAGGGAATAACAGAATCATTAGGCGGTACCTAAGGATGGTGCGATACTCAACCGGAGACATTATTTGGTCCAACCCATCAATGGGGATAGCGAAGAGAAAATCTTGAGCATGTGCCGCTTTCAAACACCCGAAGACCGCTTTTTGTCTTCTGGTCATTACAAAATCAACTTCCATGTCCTGAACAATTTTACTAAAAAGAACACTTGCCAAAACATGTTGGGCTTTAGGGGGACAGTGTCTTTGCTAGCAAAATTGATAAAGTCAAAAGTTGGAATTGCATCCCAAGTAGTGATTCTCCATTGAAGATCTCCAAAGAACGGATCTCCCTCAACCACGATGTTTTCAACGACCACTCTCAGCTCTTTATCAAACAAAATAGCTGCCTCTTGCATATAAATTGGTTGGCACGTCCTAAGACCAAAAAAAAGTTTGGCAATACCCATGCATGATCGAATTAGAAGAAGCTCACTTTGTGGGTCTCTTAGCTTAGGAAGAATATGCATTAACTCAACAACCCTGTCAACTCTCTTCATGGCTACCTCCTTAATAAAACCTCTATCTCGACTAACAGCACCTCCGAGCAATTTTACACCAGACAACGACCTACAAATGTCCAAAGAAAATAACCCTTTACGAAGTTTTCTTCCATCACAAGAAGGCCAAAAGATCTCTGTTTTACGAATATTCAAATGAAGACCCAATCCTGGACCCGTCTCTCTAATGTATCAAGAGATTTAGCCACTTCCTTTGAATCCTCTATGATAGTCCCATCATCAAGATACCAGGCATAAAAAAGAAGGTTGCAGCTATATCTAATTTTATGAATGAGAGGGTGTAGCACAAGAGCGAAAATGAGTGGTCCTAACGGGTCACCTTGTTGCACTGCAGTGGCTACCATAATATGTCCATCCCCAAGGTACAACCTCGCTGCTTAGCCATAAAGAAACTCAACCCACAAAGAAATAGATGGACATCTCACTCTCACCTCTTGTAACAATGCCGATCTATCAACCATGTTGAAAGCATTCGAGAAGTCAAATGTGAGCATAGCTAAAGAACCATCTTCATGTCGCTGGCTTAGAACCCTGTTGGTACTGTGCAAAATTGCCTCTGCATCGCTTGGTATTCCATCCCCAAATTGAAAATCATTGAGATATTTTGTCATATCTTTTCCAACTCCTTTCATAGCGACCTTGGATACTAAACACCTCCAAATGATACCTACTGCAATAGGTCGTATCCCACCATCAGGCTTTAATAACGGGGTCAAGGGTGCAGACGCTACAAACTCAGACAAACTGACGGGGCATCTCCCTCCCAACCATAAGTTAACCACTAGTGTGATAGCATCCAAAAGGTCTCTAGCCACCGGAGAATCTTCTCCACACATCGCATCTAATAAGTGTTGGGGACGTAATCCATCTCTACCACATGACGTCCCTTTAGGGAATGATTGAACACACTTGAGAACAGTGGCAACTTTAACCACAATGGGGACTTCAGCAAACATGGTGGTTGGTGCAGAGGGAGGTGGCATGTACGGGTGTTTTTCCTCCAAAACTTTCATGGTGACTTCATTATAGGGTGCCACTCCGGATGAACCTAACACCTTCACAGCGGTTGTGAAGTGTCCATCTGCAACTTTACGGAGACATTGTTTGATGTTAGTGTTCATCTTGTTATTCTCCTCCTCAACATTGCCTCTCCTATGACCTAGACTCTTTTGACCATAATTGTCCAACACACTATCAACCAATTCGGCAAAATCATTTGGTTCGCTCCATGTAGCCAGACCCTCCAAAATGTGGTGTTGCTGCAACGACTTCCTATTCCCAAACCTGCGATCTTGCCTAGTCCGAGGCTTGACCATCTGTAACGTGCACCGAGGAAGAAGTAACAATTGAACCCAAGCACCTACAGAACCGGGCGCATCCACCACCTTATAAAGAGATGCTTTTAGTGCCCGAGAAAATGCAAGAAGACAACTAGGAGGTATACTCTCCACCTGTAACATAATTTTTTTTTATTGATTTATATCGTAGTTTTGTTTATTCCTAGCTCAAATAAATTCAAACTCAAATTTGAAATTAAATTTAAATTGATCTTCAGATGCCAGTAGCAAACAAATTCTAAGAGTATATTTAAGAATTGGAAAATGCCTAATAGTATGAATGTACCTTTTAACGAAACAGCGAATAGTGTTGGCAAAGCAGAAAACGAACTATTCACACCCTTTTTTCTTGGTTTTTTTTTTGTTCTTTATTTTTTGTATACCAATTGCAGATAAATAGAGATACACATACACGGTACATTTAAATTGTTCATGACCTTCATCTTTGATGTTGCATTCAGCCAACTATCCAAAAAGTGAGATGAAAGGTGGTTATGTTGACATTTGTTATTTGAAGAGATCATTATGCTGACAAGTGGCATGTTTCTAGCTTGAATTAAAGGAAGTTCAACACTGTTAAAAATAAAAAAGAGTATCTAAAACACAAAAAATGCATATGTTGTGGTTTACAAACATGTGAGCACGCGAGTTCGTTGTTTTCGTTTATCATAGCTTCGTACCATATAGCATTACTGTTAATAATTTCCTTTACTTTGAAGTTTTGTCTAATACTTGTCCCATGGAGAAGAGCTTTATATAATTCTCATTTTTGGTTTTGCTTGAGAACTTACATAAGTACTATATCCAATACTCAAGGTGGGACTACTGCACTCATATTATTCATCAACACAAAGTTCTTCTCCATTGCCTCAACAATCGACCACTGCAATGTGAGCTTTCAATTCACCTCTCTATTATGATTATTGTATCTCTACCAGCTTAAGCTATAATTTCATCTTCTGCAGCACAACCTTGTCTCTGGTTTAACTAACTCCAACACTTAGGCATTAGTATCCTAAAAGTTGAGAGTCATATTCAAAACTCAATCTCAATAAACCTTTTACTTAAGTAAAGTTGTGTTTGATTATGGAACCTTAATTTGATAATGTCCAGCATAGATAAAATGTCTTCAAGTGTTTGATCATACTTGAAGTTGGGTTTGATTTTGAAGGATGCATTTTTTGTGATATTTTCCTACTCAATTTACCTCTCTCTCATTCTGATTCTAATTATATGCTTATTAGATTTTCCAATTCATTTATTATCCCTTGTTTTTACCTCTATTTTGAATCTGGTAGAATGTGGTATATAATAAATATACTGTGTTTTAATTCTATTCTTTTAACTTATTGAATCGACAATACTCAATATTTTCAGTACATACACAAGGCTAGAAGATTAGTTTAATGCCTACAATAAGTGAGTGATATAATTAAACTTCTAAAATTTCAATGTAACCATATAAGATGACTCTTGTGAAGTACTTTTTCTATGTAAACTGAATGGGAAACCAGAAGAAACACAAGAAAAAAAGTTACTACTACTGCTAATAGCAGGTGTTATCAAAAAGCGGCCGTGGTGGATTTTTGCCAACCGCTACGGTCAATTTGTGAAGGACGGTGGTGTCGTTGCGTTTTATGGTGTAAATGACGGCTTAAAGTGGTGGACTTTTGGCCTACCGCCATCCACAGTCGATAATTAACTAATAGGTTCCTTTATATGTTGATATTGTTTCTTTTAGGTGTTATTTGGACAATAATTAGATGTATCTTGTCTCACGAAGGACCCTTACAGTGTTAAACTATTTGATGGACTTAAAATTGTTGATGTGGGTTGGGAGGTGGAATTCTTTTTGAGGTATAAATTTGTTTCGATTGCGCATGCTGCTTCAAAATTTGGTGGTTTCAAATGAGACAAGTCTTTTACCATACACAAGTTTGTTTTCACCATTGAATCAATAAATCTTATTGTTGGAACAATATATTAGATCACATCTCATTCGATTCAAATGGTGAGACTTATTGATCCAATGAAGAAAACAAATTTGTGCATTTGTACACTATAGACTTAATATAAAAGGTTAATTGCAACATTGGTTGATAAAGTGACTTCTACTAAAATAATGATTAATTTTTCTGATGTTGAGAGTAATTGTACTTTGCAGGAGGATGAATGCCTAAGGAGGTGGAAGGAGAAGCTTATAGGTTTGCTTAGAAATTGATTTAGATGGATTGTTTAAGGAACTTGTGTATGATACTTTTTTTTTGTAGTATAGCAATTTTTGCTTGGTTCTATTTATATTGTGCTTTTTTTTATTTACCCTGAAGTAAATAGTGTCTAGCAAGGTTTTCCTCTTGTTTCAGAGATACTGAATTTAATTCTTTTTTGTTATTGTTTAGTAGCCGAAATTCGAACCTCGACTCCTTTATAATATATGTGCAATGTCTCTACCAAATTTGTATTTCTATATGATACAAAATAGAAACGAGAAACTATATTATACATGATGACATTGACACGGTTAAGTTTAATTATTGTGTTTAAATGCTGACATATATCATTATAAATTGGCCACATGCTAATGACCATGATTGTCAAACTTTCAAGTTAACTTATACAATTGAATGAGCTTGTGAACTTAGATATCTAATCAAGTCAATTTGTTTACAAGATTGTTTTTGTGTAAGTTTTAGTAGTGCCATAGAGAATCACAATTTTATTTTTTTCTTAGAGAAATGAGATCTAATAATTTGGATTTCAACCGTAAAGATAAGTAAAGTTTGGCTAAAAAATTTGTTCCATTCAAAAATTAAATTTGGATTCTCCCAAACAATCCGTTCTTCGATGAAACTCATTAATCTCTTGAGTCCAATATCTCAATTGAATCACGAGTTTTAGTAGTGTAAGAGAAATATTAAATATTCTCACATAAGACTTTATCTGAAGTGTCTTAGGGTCTGTTTGGTTCAACTGAGAGGAGGGGAAGGGAGGGGAGAGGAGGAGATGTATTTTTATTAAATAGTTTGGTTCAAATGAGGGGGGATATATTTTAATTAAATATATATTTGGTTCACAAGAGGAGAGATGATTTGAAACTAATGTACCTTTTTTACCCTTAAAATTTGATAACACACATCTTAAAAACAAATACCAGCTATAACACAAAAGAAATTTCCCGATCTTGTTAATGTATCTAATCCTATAAAATATTTATAAATCAAGTTCTATATTATATATGCAACAACTTATAAAACAAATAAATATATAAATACAAGCTTAATAATATTTTGGTAATAAAAAATGGAAATATCAATATAATAAGATCAATATACAAACAACACACATCAAGATTGAAAACGTGATGTTACAGACATAAGCTTCTTTTTTTTTATGCATAAGCATGTGATTATATATAATCGTGATCTTCTAGCAAGAATAAAAAATTGAAAACGTGGTGTTCCAGAGGTAAGCAAAATTGAAAGCATGATATTCTTATAATTAAGAGACATATACATATCGGAAAATAGACAAGCAGCAGTAGAAAAATAAAGAACACAGCACCAACGTTCAACAAGTTGTAAGGGCAATGAAAATAAAACCTAAACTTTTATAACAAGGATAATTTAGTATTTTAACAGAATAATTAAGGGTAATCATGTCAATATAATAATTTATATATTGGTTTCCCTCCCCTCCCCTTCAAATCCCCCAATTTAAGGGAAGCAAAAATTGCTCAATATTCCCTCCCCTCCCTCTCATAAAAAATTGAACCAAACATAAAATTTTAAAATATCACCTCCTTTCCACTCCCCTCCAAAACCCTGATCCCCTCCAAAACCTCCAACCAAATAGACCCTTAGAGGGAAGTCTCACTCCCAATCCAATATACGACTTCAACATAGTCACACTCCCCGTATGTGACTTTCGAACATAGTTTAATCACTCTATATGTATGACTTCACATTAAAAAGTTCACCATTAATTCAACAAAACCCTAAAATCAAAACAATTTTTTTTAATTTTCTTGCATACAACATGATACTAATGGTGTGAAGATGTTCCACAATGAAGACGTCTTCTATTGCAATACGGTTGAACCTTGTGTGGTTGCTTTTGAGCTCAACCACCTCTTCTCAACACGCTGCCGCTTCTAATATTCATACCTTAGTCGTCGCCAACTCACCATCACCATAAGTGTTCAACACATTCTTTTGATTGTGATATTGTGTGACGGAAAAGGGAATGAGGAGGTCATAAAGACTCGTTGAGAGAATTTGACAAATGAAGAGTGAGAGGGTTAGTTGTTAACAATGTATTTAGTTGCATGTAATACAGTAGTTATCAATGCGGAAAAAAATCATTTAAATAAGTTATCTTTCATATGTAGAGTATGGATTAAAAAAAGTGAAATAAAATGTTATAGTTGCATTTTGTATTTAAAAATTTTAACTTTTAAATATAGTTATGAAAGCAGGGCAACATTTTTCTCCTTGGTCTTTGGAACCACCTGTTAATCCTGTTATCACGTGAAAAACATGCGGCAACTAGCCACATCAGATGCCACCCAGGCCTCGGTTAAGTGTCCACTATAGTCACATTTTCAGAGATAATTCCATTCCCATGTTGAAGGGAAACAAAAAAAGATATGGTAGACCGTAAGCCCAAAAGTCAGCAGATATATGAAAAAAGAATCTTAAACACGAAACATGTATATCATAACACTGCAAAATTGTTTTTCCTTTCTCTGGGAAGGGACTTACAACATCAAAGAAAACGATTCAAGACTTGATTATCGGTTTTTGAATTATACAACTATCATCTTTGACAGGGCATAAATTCCAGCATATGTCTGTGTTATAAATCTAAATTATGAAGAAAGATAGTAAACAATGGCAAATAACATATAGGGAAAAACTGTTGTGAAAACAGATAGCAAGGAGTTTCTCAGCTACACTATTATCGTCTATATTATCTACGTACCCTCATTTCCAATATCAACTTTTTCTAACAATGGATTATACATATACTATATCTCATATGTTTCCTAAATGAAGAACATCGTCAACCAATTGACAAATAATGATGTACAAATCCACCAAAATCTGGCCTGTTATTTCTCGGGATGGCAAAGTGGAAGCTGGTTACTCAAGTAACTAGCAGTAAATAGTTGCACCTAGCTTAATAGTAAATAGTTGCACCTAGCTTAATAGCAGTATAAATTGTAGTATTTCAACAAACTAGAAGGTAATAACCTGAATTTTGTTCTGTCAAGTATATGATAACGAATATCAGATGCCGCCAGTAATATATCAGTGGGAGATGCCTCATGCCTGCTGCTAGGAACAGTAGAATACTACATTGACTAAGTTCTGCCCCGAGATATATACTGTACAAATTGTGAAGTGGATAAAGAAGGAGCTATGAAGTTGGGCCAAAGTTCCAAACAAGCAAGCAAAGAATTTGCCAGAAAACAGTGGCGTAGCAAGTCTAGGTGCAGAAGAATGACCAAATTCCAAAAATCAGTTATTCAGAGGATGAATTCTGATATTCAAGTGTAGCGTGTCAACCAGGAGAACAACATGATCCCACCAGCATCTGAGATTCTGACAAGAAAAAACAGAAATCTTGTCATAACAGTAAACTTACTGCATATTCCCATATACCATATATAGAGTTGTAAACTTTGACCAACTACATTTTTTATCTCTGTTCTATTGCATTGCACTCAGCAGCTTAATGTGCATTCTGTCTTAGATTCTGAGTTTGTGGTCAAATAAATTTTCTAACATCAAATTAAGCAAGTTTACTTCAGGTGTGTAAAATGTATGAAGTGAGAACAAGAGATGAAGTATCTAATAAAGGAATTGAATTAGGAAACTGAATTTATCTGAATGAACAACTAAACCATACTGGGTAGTGTGTTTTTTTGCTATCGAATATGTTATGCTAATACAAGCTGTGAATTATTAACAGAAAAATAACAAACTCTTAAACACCCAGCTTTCTAGCCAGCTCAGCATATATCTTAATATAAATGTAAAAGCTAAACATGCATTTATGCACATCGAATCTATGATTCAAGCATATCGGTAACAACTAACAACAACAGTTAGATTAGTCAAGAGAATGGCCTAGAAGGAGGGAACGGTCACCAAAGACCAAATAATTGAAGCAATTAAGGCATGGACAGAGCAAATCTAAGAGTCACGAGTTACGACAACGAGCAATTCACAAATGTCATACTTTTAAGACTACCCTATTCAATCGTTCAAAAAAAAAAACGCTACCCTATTCAAAATTCTATTTAAAATCATATACCAGTGCATAGGTCAGCCAATTGTACGAGGCTCACAACAGGTGGAGGTGGAGTCTGGAGAGGGTAAATATACACAGTCATTCCCCCGCAAGCAGGGAGAATGTTTCTAAGATTGAACCCGTGACCTTCAAATCACAACGCATCAAACATACTGTTGCACCAAGGCTTGACTTCGGTAACAGTGTATGTTCAAGCAAAAAAAAAAAAAAGAGACAAACAAAACATGCTCACAGAACATGAAAGAAAGTACCTTCTTATTTACAAATAATGCAACAACAATTCAGCTGCAGTGTATCTCAACCTGCAGCTTTGTCCCAAGTGAACATCACCAAAAACATACCTGCATTATGATACATTTGACATATTAAAATAGTTAAATGGAAAAACATGTAAGCCAGGATAAGATAGGTTACAGAGAATTCCAACTTAGGAAGTCTTGTACCCATACCCGCTCTTACGTTTTTATATTGGACTTAACTCAACCTTACTTAAACTTGCAAAAATTCTGATATTTCATTATAGGACTTCACTTGCAAACATATTTTTAGACCATCTCTCATCCAATGTGGGACTCTTAACACCCGAACACTTAAGAAATAGCCATATACTTGGACAGTTAGACTCAAATACGCAGAGGTAGCAAACTTTAATGTCTATACTCGTTTACCGTTGTTTTTTTTGCTGCTGGCCCACCATAATTAGGGTCTTTAACCCCGAATAGACACTCCAAGGTATCTCCACGACATAGGTTTCTTCGAACCCACTATGAAACTAATCCTCAAGTTGGCAGAGGGATGTTTACCTTTGTTTTAGTTAAATTAAAAAGGTTTCCTCTTTTAAAGTGTATCTATTGACAAGCTTTTTTATCTCTATATAATGAAATATTTATAAATAAAAAAACAACAAATTTTTGAGTCATAGACTTCTGATTAATTCGGCTAACTCAACGCCATTCAAATAAAATAAAATCAGCTAACTCAACCATCATCCATTTTGTGAACCTGGAATTATAATCTTGCTGAAAAATAACTTAGGCCTTAAATAAAGAGAAAGAAAATAACCTATATTCACAATAATCTGGCCATGCACAGCGAGCTTTCCCATAATCCCAATAGCAGTCCTCGTCTCTTAAAGGTCCACGCTTAGCTGTAATGGCATAATAATTGGAGATTATCAGCTAAATTGTAGAAACTTGTTTATAAATATAGTATGACATACCTTTTGTGACAAACTCTGATTTTGCGTCAGGATGTATATCACGCCACATCTCAAGCCATAATTCCCTCATTAGCACTGATGATCTAACAATGTTCCTGTGATTTGCTACAAGAATATAGTGTCAATTTACTTGTATGTAAATCTTATAGTATATGATACTTGGGCGTTCTGACATCATAATTCCTGCTCATCCATAAAAAATAATAGCAATACAAATTTATAATTTATAGTTTGTTATGACACTGATAATTAGTGACAAATAAATAAACTTTTCTTGGGTTAATGCATAACATCTAACTAAAATCTCATCAGTTTAATATTTAATTCGCTAATTTGAAACCCTAAGGGTTTATTTCGTTCAAGCAATTGGAGGAAAGTGGAAGAATTTTAATGGAGCGGGGGAAAGGGAGGGAAGAGGTTTAATTTGATATTTTGTTGGTTGAGTTGAGACGAAAGGAGGGCAGGAGGGGGATTTTAATGGAGGGAAATAGCGGATATACTTTTTTCCCTTGTAATTTTTTATAGTATATTTTAGTCAATATATTTAATATTTTGCTTAAATTACACTTTGGGTTCTAAAATTATTTTTAAGATTCACTTTGGTCCCTTAAGTTATAAATGTTAGACACTTTGGTCCTTACTGTCAGTTTTCCATTTGAGTCCGTCAGATGTTTCCTATGATTCCTTCTTCTTGTTGAGTCAGATGCCTATTCACCAAAACGCAATGCCACGTAGGAAACACTTGACAGACTAAAATAGAAACAGTGACAAAAAAATATCAGTGTGATAGGACACCAAGATCTAGTGTGTTAGCTGGCCCAATTATTGGGCCCACTTTACATGAGCAATCTTTCTAGAATTAATTAGAATGGGGGAGAAGAAGAGTTAGTGGCATTTTATGGAAATTAGTGGGGAAGATATCAGTTATAAAAGAGAGAAGAAAGGGAGCATTCAGAAAGTTGATAAGAGTTTGTTTAAGAAAGATATATGCAACTCTGGTTTAGTCTATGCATTTCTTTCCTATCTTTCATCATTGTAGAGCTTGGCTCATCATATTTCCATAAATAATATAAAATTTCCTTTATTGAAATTCTGGAGTTCTATCAGAGTGTCTAACGTTTGTAACTAGAGAGACTAATATGGAACGAAAAAAGGGTCCAAGGTACCAAACGTTTGTGATTTAAGGGGTGACTTGAGGAACCAAAATGAAACGAAAGAAACTTAAAGGGCCAAATAATAACTTAAGGAACCAAAAGTGTAATTTAGTCTAAATTTTAAAAACTCGTCTTCTCTACTCTCCAAATCTCCCCAATATTGGAGGAGGGTCCAAAATTGAGTGAGGAGGAAATTTGCTCCACTTTCCTCTCCTCAACAAATTGAACCAAACAAGCAATTTCAAAATTATTTCTTCCTTCTTCTCCTCTCTTTTTCCCCCCAACCAAACACCGTGTTTTCTTTTGCTATTGAATGAGTTCTTTAAGCAGTCGTAAATTTTTTTGAGCATTGACTTCTAGATCAAGTCAAAAATTGACAAGATGTGTATACATTCAATTAATACTATCTATGTAGCCATCATATCTAGTTAGCCTTATTTTAGTCATAAATTAAAGCATTAGTTAGTCCAAGACAACTAGGGACAAGTCATGCATGCACCTTTATCAAGCTCCCAAACTGCTGTCCTCTTTCCTGGAAGACTTTCAGAATCTTCATAATATGTTATGTACTTAACCCTAGGAAGTCTAGTCATGTTTGGAACAATATCTTCTTCATCGTGATGTTCCACATTCAAATCAATCTGTACATCTGAGCCATCGTGCTCTGGCTGAAAAGTTAAAACAAAGATAAAGAAGATATTGTTACATAAGATTTATTTATATTAAAATCAAAATTTATCTTAAATTTGATGGTTTCCCTTTTGAGATGTTTGTTGAAGGAAATTGTTACATAAGATACTCAATATAATGACTGAGAGTACACATAACAATTTCAATGACCTTTTACACATATGACATATCATAATGAAGAACTAACATGGTTTTGCCTCACTTCTTATGGGCTTAGAACTGATGTTCACACACCCATATATCTCAAAGACTAAGACATATCAGGACATGCAACATCAATAAAATATTTTATGCCCTGACCAACTAAACCTTAACACATTTGCAGATCAATTGAACTTAATATAAAACACACTGGGAACAGAAGAGGTGAAATTTTTTATTTTATTTTTAAAAAAGAAAGAAAGAAAAACGTTGGCACATCTAGACAAGAATACCTGAGGAGCTCTTGTGATGTTCACCTTTGGTCCCAGCCAGTTTTTGCACCAGGAAAGGGAGTTGTATGGAACCTGCAAAGGGTTAATTTTATTGTAATCCAATTGGGGTGATCGATATATCATAAAAAAAAAAGTAAAGGAAAATAATTTAAATTTACCGTCTCATCACCACTTATAGCTCCAGGGTTCCCTTCAACCAGATTCCCTGACCTGACAGTTATGACTTGTTTAAGTAGAATATCCAGAAAATGTCAAATAAAAACTGTAATAGTAGAACCACTTCCCAACTATACATAATATAAAACTTCTTAATAAAAAGTTTGGAATAGTTTTGCAAAATTAACGCCAGATGTTTTTAAGCAACAAATCGTCCCTACCCGCAAAAAACTAACAAAAAAGGATGATGACTGATAGAAAAGAATTGGTTATGATGAAATGGCACAGCAACGACCTAGGTGATTGTAGTCAATATCTTGAGAAGAAAAATATGACTTATTAATGAGGTGGCAAACAAGACATCAATATTATGCAAGACAACAGTAAATAAAGAGCTAGCAGTGTCAAAATATTATGCACACGAGTTCAACTATCAAGATAAATGTGTAGAGTTTTGTGTTAAGTTGTTATACTTTAATCATATTTTCATGTACTGGTTAAGGGTTGAAGTATATCCTGTATAAAAAAATTTGCTTATCAAATTAAATAAAATGATTGTCTCTTAAAGTTTATATGCTTCTCTATGAATCCATCATATACACCTTCCCCTTTCCCCTGAAAGGTAAAAGACCAAAAACATAGATATAAAAATAGAATAGAGTAAAATTGAAAATGCAGAAGGAAAGAAGAAGTATTTTGCTAGTGCCCATGAATGATCATATTCATATGGGCACAAATATATAGTGCAGAAGAGACAAACTTGTGTAACTTTATGTAACATGACAAGCTCCTTGAAGTACAAATTAAAAACGAGATACACAGATAGTAATAGAATTTTCATTCTGTTTACATCTAAAAAAATGCCATTACATCTAAATGACAGTTACCTTGAGACTAGAGTTCCTTCATACTCGGAAACGACATCCGTAATGATCCAGTTATCAGGGTACGGCTTGCCACTAGGGGCAAAGTAGTAACCAACCTATTTTGATAGTTATGCAAAAATTATCATTCACAACACCACAATATCTCATAACAGACTCCCCAAAGATTGATAAATAAAGAATCAGTCTACAATAAAATGTTGATATAGAAACAACTGGACGGTTGGCATCATTTGTGAACTCAAAATAATTTAGATATGAGAAATGCAAGTTATTAAAGCACCACTAAGTCAGTGTCACCCATATACCACTAGAAAGTATCAGAATTCAACAATAAGCACAAAGAAGCAAATACCAAAATATAGCACAGATAAAAGGTCTCTCTATTCTCTAGAATGTAAAGTGCTGCTACCTGGCTAGTACAAAGAAACAGACATGAATGTTTTGAAAGCTTCTGTATAATTTAAAAATAATTGAATTTTCCGAGTGGTCAGAATAATCTTTCATTATTCCAACACAATACGAAAGGTCTCTTTATTGTACATTTCTACACATAACTAACTATACTGAAGAAAATTAATAAGGTAAAGGCTTGCAAATAAACATGAAGGGGTGTATAAAATGCGCAAATCACAAATTTTACAAGTACAAGTGATGGGACTATATCAAATATTCCATACTAAAACCAAATAAAACACATTGTTTATGTGTGCAGGTGGCCCATACACATAAGCCCAATATTTGCATCTTTTACGGAAAAAAATAAAGAAATTGAAATAGCAACTTCAGACATGGTAAACTAAAACAAAACTGACAGAGTTCTAAACTAAAATAAACTACAGAATGCGGTGCAAATGAATAATATAGATACTTTACAACTTTCAACACTTCCAATTCCAAGTTCAGGATTTCAGATTTTTTAAAAAAAAAAAAAAAAAAAAAAAAAACCATTACCAAACTTAATTTAAATGGAACTCCTTAGTATTTGCGGTTGTGGTTGACACTAGAAATAATGCTAATATACCTTTGTCTTTGAATTAGTGCCATAAATGCAGAAGACATTTCTTATTGGTGGTCGGTCCCAAGGTGTAAGTGGATTAAGAACAGGGTCACCAATATATGATCTGAAATATTAAAGTATTCAAAGACATGCCAGTTCAATATAGAACTACATACAGCAACATAAAGTTGCATAGCAGTAAAGAATGTGATAAAAACTAAATAATAAAAAGTAGAAATTTTATAACATGAGAAAAATCGCTCATAATCATAAAATTCCTGGTAAATGAAGCCACCCTATTTATTTATAGTTCCTTTTCAAAGATTATAGTTGCAACCATATTAAAACTAATGGGTTAAAAATTTGTTTCTGTTAGGAAGGGGAAATTTAGTTGCTAATTTCTCTTTTTCAGAACAATAGTGTAGTAAGAACATATGTTCAATCAAATGACTCCTTTTGGTGTTTTAGTCTTTAAGCTATTAAGGCTTTGTTTATGAATTCAGAGGGGAGGGGAGGGTTTTGATAAAAAGGAAGAAACAAGTGGAAGGAATAGAGGAGTTTGGGAGGGGAGGAGTAAGGAGGGTTCATTTTTTCATAACACAAGAACCTCCTAATTTGGCATTTCATGTAGAACGATCAAAATGTTCTATCAAAATTTAATGAACAATCATTGAGATAACACTCACTTCTCTAACTGGTACAAGAGCCTCTTGCTGTCTGGGTCATAATCTTCAATTGCCTTGAAAAAGGTGCCATCTGCTATTTCACGAGCTGAGAAAGATAATTGAGTAGGTAGTCCACATTCCATTCCGGACAAGTTGGCCTCAGGTATTTCTGAAAATGAGGGATATGCTTCAAATCCTGCGAGCAGAAGATACAAAAGGCAGTTGGGCACCATAAGCAGCATAACAAGATAGCTCACTAGCAAATGCAAAAGTATCATCAACCTCACCTCGGGTTGAGGGAATTTCAATGTTGATTATCTTTGTTGGCCATCCAGATACGTTTGATTTAAACTCCTCCTCTTCACAGTGATATGTATGGGTACCTGCTTGCTTTCCTCCAGAAAAATGCTTAAAATATTTATTACTTGTTCTACAATACTTGGAAAAAGGCATCATCCACAATGACGAAGCAAATGAGTTGAACATCAATCGAGCTGTTCCCTGGTACCTTAAAAAATTTATTATAAGCATGTATTAAGATGGGAATTAAACTGCATATGCAATTTTAAACATGGATCCAATTCAATTTGTCTATTAACCAATAGCAGTTGATGTTTATCTAGGAGTTGACCATCGGCTGGATTTGTAGGATGATAGAATAACAAGGTACCAGTTCAATCATTCCTGACAATAAGGCATGATACAATGCACAACTATGAACTCAAGCTACTATTTTCTACAAATATCCAGCTTGCTGTTTAGTTAAGTGTTTTCTACTTGCTTTATATATGAATAGTTAAGTGTTTTCTACTTGCTTTATATATGAATGCATGATACCCAGTTAGCAGACAAACAAACCCAAAACAAAACAAAAGTTACAAAAATTAGAAGGTAACCTCAGATACTGGAAGACCAAATGTGAATCCAGAAAGTGTTGCTTCAACAGTTTCGGTTGCACCCAGAAGGGGAGCAGCTAAAACAACCAATCAAAGAAGGAAAATCAGCACATTGATATATAATTATCAGAAATACCTTTAAACTGTAACAGATGCACATAAGTAAATCATACCAACAGCAAAATAGGCATGAATATGTTGATCCAGCCATTCGATATAATGTTTTGGAGCAATTTCTAGCTTCAACCACTCCAAGAAATAACGAAAAACATTATTGCCCAATGAATGAGCAAAAACTAAAGAGGGGCCACCTCGAAGTTTGAAAGCAGTCTCAAATGTCAATCTGCAAAAATAAACACAAATTGAAAAATGTAAATAACCTCAATGCAATTAACAAACCAATTTCACCTAACTGCCTGACATTTTGAGAAAAACAAACTAACTCGATTTTAAAGGTGGATATCTATATTCTGGTGTACAGATATTATTAGAACTTTTTCCAGTGATAATGAACCTCGGAAGGAAAAAAATACTCAAAGACATCAAATGCAATTTGAACACTTTGCCTCTTTACCAAAAAATATTGTAAGACAAGATGATGAACTATTGAATTATGCCTTTCACCTTCAACCCATCCCCCTAGTTGATGATTATCAAATAACAAATTGAATTTATTGTACCAGACATGTCCCTTTTCATGTTTAACCCAGAATGGAAGTGTTGGCTAGGTTCCAGAGTCATGTCCAAGTTGTGTCCTCAACATGTCAGAAAATTTTATAACCTGTGACTTGAATGGAGTGTAGTATGAGTGTTGAACACTCACAGGAGTGTCCCAAATGTGTATGTGTAAATGTGTCACGATGCTATGTACAGATGGATTATTATACCATCACTTTTTGGGGGATCTTATTCCTAGCTTCATTAGGGTGGATTTTTCAGAAATAGACTAAATCTTCCTAGGTCCTAGCTACGCTCTTGTTTTCTGATTTATATTTTTGAAGCGCTGCAATTGATTGTGAGGTTTTGGGAAGTCAACATGATTGAGATTTTTTTTCCTCTTGTAAAGCTTTTGTGTCCCATTAACCTTTATCTAAAAAATATGGATTATTAAAATAACCTAACATCGAGGTTGACAAAGATGCATCATGAATAAATTAGAGTCATTAAGAATACTCTTAGTTTCAAAAGATACTACATTCTATTTCTCAAGTGCTGGCTGTATGACTGACTAATTTACTGTGCCAGATTATTAGTGTGTTGTGTGTGTGGTGTTTAAATTGCATTTAACTCTTAGTTTGTTTAGATGAGGATGAAAAAGTGATAGGAAGGAAACAACTCCCTTATTAGGGAGTTCAACAATTTATAACAGGAAGGGAATATGGGGACTGGTGAGAACTATTCCCCTTCAATCACTTGCTCCCGTCCAAATTGAGAGGTTGATGACTGGACATGGTTTTATATTGTCTTAGAAAATTTAGCCTTTTCCCTGTAAATATGGTTATTTAAACAAAGCAAGCATACATGGCTATAGTAAAATTTAATGATTACAACCTTTCTGCTTTGTTCCCTCATTTATCATTGAAAAATATATGGAGAATTAACTATTTTCAGTTCCATCAGTTCTTTCTATTTCATGTCATTCTCTCTTAAACGTTCCTTATACTCCAGGTAGAACAAAATATAATATTTCTTTATTTGAAGTTTGCACAGACGCAAGTATGCAATTTTACATACAATGCAGTTAGATAGATTACCGTCACTTACATGTTTAGGTAAACTTTTAAGCAGTCGAAAATTAATTGCTGAGCAAAAACAAACTGGCTCCTTGCCAAAATGTACAAATCAACCAAATGAAAACATTGTTAATGTTAATGTGTTATAAATATACTAAAGTGATAGATGATCTTGTTAGACACTACAATGCCCATTTCAATTTTGAATACAATTCGTAACAAAAAATCATTTCATCCAAATAATAGCATACAATGACAGCAAACTAAGTGAGGCAGATGCAAAGATGTAGTATACATACTTAAGTTTATGGAAGTAAAGGTCTCGTTCTTCAAGCATAGACGGTGCCAGTCTCCAATCATAAGGAACAGCAATTATTGCATTAGCTTCTATGCCAAATTCAATACACCACTTAATCCATTCTTTCCATACAGACGAAAGCGGTCCTGCAAATAAAAAAGAAAGAACATCATCAAACAAACAAAAACCAAAAACTAGGCCAAATGCATGACAGAAACACAGTTTAGTCGTGAAATAGAGATACGAAACACACCTGTTATATAACCTGGATCGAGTTCAGTAATTCCAGAAAGACCGCTATCAGGACGGGACTTACAATCAGGATGATCTGTCTGGTTGTAAGGGTCTAACAACATGCACTTAAGCCAACAATTCACAGCAGAAAGAAGCTGCAAAACGAATCAAGTCTCATATACAATAGTCCTCCTAACTAACTTCGAAACAACTCGAAACTCATAACTCATAAGTGCTTATTTCAAACGCATAAAAACAAACAGAAAACACAACAGTGCCAGAAAAATCATGTTCAAACAGAGCAAATAAATACGCACAAATTAATCCAATACGTTACAGAATATACATGTTCATCCGCATATAACTGAATCGATCATCAAAACAAAAACAAAATCATCAACAGCTAAGAAGAGTAAGATTGAATCATGATGATACAGGAAATGCAAAACGACGTCGACGTACTTTTGTAGTATCGAGCCAAACCAAATCGAGAGGATTGAAATCGAGAGGAGAGTAAGGACAGTCAAGAATAGACCATGCTCGGAGTTGAGTAGAAGCGAAGCCAGGGATAATAATGCCGGAGAGTTTGGAGTAGTCGAGTTCGGAGGGTTCGCCGGAATCTCCTCCGGCAACGGCGAGAAACGTAAGGAGAACGGAGAAGAGAAACGGTTTGTTAGGCATTGCGGCAGCGAGAGAGAGACTATGGGAAGAAGGGAAGTGTGAGTCTGAGTCTTAGCATTGATTACAGGTTGGAAGGAGAAGTTGTGAATAATTGAATAATCATTAATTGATGAAGATGGCTTTTTCTGTTGAGTTTGACCTTTCTTAGTTTTGAACGTTGAATTATTATGGCTAATTTTTTTCTAGTTCTTCTAGAGTACTAATATAACATGTGTCTAGAATGGTCATTTAAATATAGAAATATACTCCCTCCGGTCTCATATATATAAGCAACAAAACAAAAAAATTTGAAGTATCAAATATAAACAAAAGCTACTATAATCATTATATTTATTATCAATATTCCAATTTTACCCTTAGTTTCACTTTTACCCATAATAAATAATAATTTAATTTAAACAAAAAGTAAGGGTAAAAATGGAAATGACATACTTTTCATAATCATTTACTCCACTTTCTTAAAGGGTGTGCATTTTTTTTTTTTTTCTTATATTCAAGACTAGAGGAATAATATATTATGTTGAAATCTGTGATTTTTTTCCCAAATAGTATTAGATAAAAAAATATCACAAATGCCCTACTTTTTTAAATCGACAAACTTAGGTACCGCGTTCTAAGTCTTGTTTGTATTGTTTTCCGGTTAAAACATTACACGTGTACTCTTTCCAATCAAAGGCAAAGGCTTTTCCAAAATTCAATAGGATATTATAGTTGAACGGTGGTGTTCGTCTTCATCTTCGATAAGATATCATTGTTTCTTATGTTAAATTGTGTGAGACTCTCAACACAAACATACGAGATCACACCACTGCATCTGTAAAAAAAATGTACACCTCATAACCAATAAAGCGAACCATCATTGCAATAAATCTGACATGATGTGACAGAAGACAAAATTGCGGTTTGTAGTGGTGGTTAATCTCTAAGATTGCAGTCGCAAACATGACAAAGATAAGATGAGAAGCCGTTCTTGGTGGATTGGGGGTTATTCATGAGAGTTTGTCTCGGGTGAATGGAGGTATTATGTTAGGTATGTGTTCATTGAATCATGGTTGAGGGCATCCATTATAGGTAAAAGCGTGATGCAATTAGAAGGGTGGATTCTCCATTGAAAAACCTAAAGCTTTAGCCCAACGATATTACTTTTTGTAATTTTTTTAATGAAAAAAGAAAAATACACGTGTAATGTTTAATTGGAGAACAGTATAAACGGGACTTAGCGCATTGTACCTACGTTTTGTCCTTTTTAAATATTTTTTGCACTAATCCATTGAGAGTGACGTCATCCCTTCTTCCATGGAGAGATTGGCAGTGACACCATACTGCCACCTGTAGAAGAGTGCAGAAAAGTGGAGCAGTGCAGGAAATATTTGAAAAAGTAGGACACTGTGGTATTTTTTTATCCGATAAGGATGTTTGGAAAAAAAATTTGAAATTTGTACATTTAACTTTTAAAAAATAAATCTTTATTTAATGCAAAAAAAATTGTGTTTAGATACTTTAGTATGTACTTGTTCCTGCTAATGATACAGGGGGTGCGTATTTGCTCTTAGTATTAGTCTTAGGTATGTATGAATTTGGAACGTGTCTAGTACTTTGGATGTAGATGCTATATATAAACCTTGTATGGTAACGGTTTTTGCCATGGAATCCTCATTTCCACGTTTCCACAATGCCTTGAGGAAGTGGGAACGTGGGTTTCTTGGGTTCCCGCCTAAAGTTCGTGCTCCTTGAATCTCTACTTGTCTTTGGTCGTGGGTTGGTCTTGTCACGTGTGTAGGTATGGGCTCACCCTCTAGTTGGATTGGGTTATTGGGCCTTTAGGTGATTTGGGCTCTGACGAGCTCGGCCAGTCCAGTACTCATGCAACATAGATTAACATGACTCATATAAAAGTAAATGATTGAGTTCACCAAAATAAATCACTCGAGAGAACTCAAATGTGTTGAAACATACATTTTAAAGTGGAAATTCTTAATTTATCTCCACAAATTTTGTATGCTTTAAAAGCTGTTTAAGATTGATTTATTTGTTGTTACTAATTACTTATGATATTTAATTTAAGGACTAAATTAAAAATAGTGACGATTTAAGAATCAATTGATAATTTTCTTTTTTTGTTGTTATAGATCTTTTTTGTCTTTTGGGACTTTTTGTTCTGGAGCTAGAAAGGGAAAAAGAAAGTTGAGGAATGGGCAAAACAGGTAATCGGAAAGTTGTTGGAAGTTTATGCAAGAAGGAACCAACTAAACAAACAAGTAAGACTTTCTCTTCTTGTTAGTATTGGGTGCGGTCGTGTCATGACAAGTTGGATGGAAGTTAGGGAATGGGACCATTTTGGATTATCATCATGGTCTGTTACGTCGTTGTTAAAAGATCATTTTTCGACCAATAATAAATTAATTTGAGTCATAAAAAATTCTATATTTTCATTATTGTATATGGAAAAAAAATTCAGTTAAGAGAATAAAATATATGGTTAAATATATTTTTGGTTCTATATTTTGTTCGCTTTTTAACAAAAGTCACTACATTTACAAAAATATTTTTAAGAACCTAATAGTTTATTAGTTTCACCAAATTTATCCTTATCTATTTATTTTCTTAGACAAAAAGTTGATGTGGACTGTAATTGGACCGGTTTTGAGTGAATCCAATGTTCGAACCATCTGAACTAAACTCATCGGTTGGTTTGGATACTTTAATCGATTTTACATCGCATTTTTTTCGATGTATTTCCATGTTATTTGTTTTTTTTTCCAATATATTCTTTTTCCATAAGTTCATTAAATAAGTCCATTAAATACAAAATATAATTCATTAGATACAAAATACATCTCTTTTCTCATAAGTTTATCAAAATATAATATTATCATTAAGGAATTAACAAAAAAGATGTTTGAATATCAAGCACTTGGTATATATTCTTGGTTCTAGTCACTTCTCTAATGGGGATTATTCTTAGGAGTGTAAGAAATATAAAAAATAAAAAATCACATGACATGAGAGAGATAAGAGCAAAGCAGCTCTTGTGGTCACAGTAAATCGAAACAAAGAAGCTTGAGAGTAAATTAGTCAATTAGAAATCACAAAAAGAAGTTTGAGACGATGAGCTTGTGTGTTATAGGGAGGGAGAGAGTTTATAATTTAGGGTTTGTAAGAAGTGAGTGAGTAAGACTTTTTTTTTAACTAGTAGTTGGGCCTATTTTATTTTTTTAATAGAAGTGGGTTGCTCTAAAAAAATTATTAATTTAATAATATATATCTGTTTAGTTCGGTTTGTTCATCGGTTTTCTATTGGTTCGGTTTGATTTTTTATCCGAACCAAAAAATTCAATTTTTTTCCAATTTGGATTTATTTGAATCGTCGGTTCAATTGAATTTTTCTGATTCACTTATATCCCTAGATGTGGACCTGATTAATTAAATATGTTTTTATCCTACATTTTACTTGTTGTTTGATAATAGTCCTTTCATTTTAAAACATCTTTTTAAAAAATCCTAGAGTTTACTCATGGTAAATAGACCCGGTAAGTTAATTGTTTTTAATAAGAAATAAATATGAACTGTTAAATTTTTTGAACTTAAGAGTTCATATTCACTTAATTTTCATGAGGAAATTCTTATTAACATTATAAATATAAATAGAAAGACTCATTAAAAAACTTAAAGAACTTAAAAGTAGTGATCAAAAGTCATCAAAAGTTATGACGAAAAACTAGTTAAGAGCGTAATCAAATGAATGATGGTTTACAATTGTTGTGTTTACTCTTGGTATATTACTTTAATCAACTATATTGAGAAATGAGTTATAAATTTTATATGAAATGGAGATATCAATTAAAAAAACTTGTAAATGTGGTTTGACACAAAGTTTGCACACTTAAGATGAAGGTGACTTTGGCATTAGATCTCTGAGAAGTATCAATGAAGCAAATTTCTCTTAAATTTTGTTAAGATTTTCTTCATTTTGCTGTGCAATAAAAGATGTTAACAGAGTTTTTCTTAACCGACGTGTTTTATCATTGATGTGATATCTTCTTTATGACCATATATGATCCTATTTTCCCTAGGACTTGACATCTGGTTGTGGAGTGTTCTGCCTTATTATAGCAGCATTGTCCTGAGATGAAGGAATGATCATTTCCAAGCCATATTTGTTTTGCGTTACATCGACATTATATACAAAGAACTTTGCAACAACCAAAAACAAAAGGAAGTTGAGTAAGCTTAGTACTGCCATGAATACATAATAATAATCTAAACGCGAGACATTTAGGTTATCCAAAATCCATCCTTTGTGACCATGTCTTTGGCTGATATTAGCAACGGCGGTAAGAAGAAAAGTACTTAGAAAACTTCCTAAACCCAAGCTTGTTGTGAAATATGCTGTTCCAAGACTTTTCATGCCTTCTGGTGCTTGATCATAGAAGATTTCCATCTTGGCAATTTCGACGAAGTTATCAGCAATCCCTGATAAGGCAAATTGAGGGAGGAGAATAAAAATAGTAAGCGGAAGTGTATCGTGCTGACCAAAGAGACCATTTTCTCTTGCAACACTGAGGCGCTTCCTCTCGGATAAACATGCAGTGACCATTATAAGGATGTGCAACACAAGGCCAATTCCTAGTCTTTGTAACATTGTGATCCCTCTTGGGTTCTTTGTGTATCGCCGGATTACTGGCACAAAAACACGATCATAGACTACAATGCTTATCAACATGAAAATAGTTATAAATGCTGTCAAACATGCCGGAGGAATATCAAAATGAGGTCCCATTTTCTTGTCTAGTGTGATGCCTTGTTTGATGAAGATTGTCGTCGCTTGAACTATCAACGTGCTTGGCATAATTGTTGTAATCAAAATAGGAATCATTTTTGTCATTTGTTTGGTTTCCTCAACTTGTGTCACTGTACAAAGCATCCATGGTGACGTTTGGCCAGTCTTTATAGCCGCTTTGTCAAGGAAACTACAATTAGAGAAGGGGTAGACGTAGATGTATGCGAGTTAGTAAATCATGCTAAAATCTCATGACAAGGAGAAACAAGTATAGTGAGATTTGAAGGGGTAAGAAGTAACTAGACTTAACCTCAATGAAGAGCTGCGATCGATTCTGTGTCTCCCCTTACTTGCATAATCTTCCATACTCAACTCATGCAGCTCTTTTGGATCTTCTGGGATGCATGACTTACACTTTCGAATAGCGGCCACATAGACTTGGAGCATTCTAGTTATAGGGCTGCCTGAGGGCAGTTTGTGCCTATACAACGGAGTTCCTACCAGAAAAACCAATATTGAAATACCAAGCCCAATGGTCGGAAGACCATATCCAACAGCCCAACCGACATTGTCTTGGATGTAAATTAAGAAAGTATTGGAGAATAGGGTGCCCAGGAAAATACTAAAAAACCACCAATTGAAGAAGGAAAGCTTATAGGATCTCTCTTTGGGCTCGAACTCGTCAAATTGGTCTGCTCCCATTGTAGAAATGTTAGGCTTGGTTCCCCCCGTGCCTACCGCAATGATATATAGGGCAAGGAAGAAAATACCCTTTTGCAATGGTGATGCCTTGGGGCAGTTGCGGTCTGCTATGCCTTGTGCACATTCTGGTGGCCTCAAGGATGGTAATGAAACTGATAGAGTCAACAAGCACATTCCCTGTGGTCAAAGAAATCATGAGCTATCTATTTAAATGATGACAATAAATTTCACATTTCATACCAAGAAATAAATGATTGATGCAATCACGAAGGTCCAATATCGGCCAAGATAGGCATCGGCTATGTAAGCTCCTGCAAGTGGCATCATCCACACTGCACCCCCCAAGTTGCTTATATTGTTTGATGATTCCACAGTACCCTCATGTAGCTTAGTTGTTAGATACACCACCAAGTTTGATGCTATTCCATAGAAAGCCATCCTTTCAAACACTTCATACCCTATAAATTACACAAATGTATAAGCCATATTGATAAGTGATATTAATGCATTCAAAATGTTGTTAAGGCAGCAAAAGGTTTCATTTTACCTACTATGAAGGAGCAAGCTTTCCATCTTCCAGTCTTTGATCTTAAAATTGGTCTACCTTTAAGGTCTACTGTGCCATCTTGAGTGTAATCTTCTTGTCCGTTTGCCGAGCCTTTTTCTTCTACCATTGCCATTATGATGCTGGACAAGAACAACTAAATTGGCTCTTGTGTGGGGATCAAGCAATATTGTTAGCCTTTCTCATGAGTCTTTGATGTATTTAAGGATGTGGAATATGATTTTAGAAACTTAGCTTTCAGTGGTTTAAGTTGTAAAATGTCCATTTTGCATGGCAACAAACAGAAAAACCTCAAGGTCGAAAACAATAATGATTAATCCGCCGGATTTTTTGTTTTGTAGTTCTTGTGAATTACACATGCCAAACTGTTATTAGATCTTTTGAAACTGACTTGAGAATTGAGATTAACATGACAGAAAAATTCACATACTTACTTACAAATAGAAGAAAAAATTCTGTTAGTTAAAATTGCTTTCAAGCCTTTCACTGAATATATTTATATATAGATTATTCCCTTGCTATTTCCCTGTATGTATTTTATATATTTAGATTTAAATTATATGCTTCATTCCCTTCCTAGTCACTGGTCATCTCTATGCTATGGCCATTCACTTGTGTCTCAATCTCAGTCTCATGTTCATTCTCACTTTCAGGATGGTGAATCGGTACACATATGTACCGGTACATTTGAGGTGGACAATTCTCATAGGTTTAGTGTTTATTATTTTTTTTTTATATTAAACATTATTTGTGGACCTATCAGAATTATTGATCTCAGCGGTGTACCAGTACATATCCAAATAAGATATGTACCGGAGTGTTCACCTTTCAATAATGGTACCTCTTTATTTTTAAACTTGACTTTGAAACTAAAATCTGAGAGTTGTAATTGCCGAAAGCATTTTTATATTTATATATTACTAACTAATACTCCATATGTACACATTGCCTCAGACAAAGATATATCATATATGACAGTTTACCGTTACTATTCATTATTATATTTACTACTAGCTAGTTATTAACATGTCAGCATCATATATCATATATGTAGCCGGCAGGCACAACATATACCGAATATGCTTGTAATTGTTTCACACTCTCAAATGTGGAAAGAAAATTTAAGATAAAAAGGAAAGTGTAACTTTTTCAACATCTGATTAATTATATAGAAAAGTGAGAATAAAATGAATAAGTTATTAATATTTTTATGAAATAAAGAAAATTAAGGTGAACTCTATTACTACAGTTCAGTTTCTGGCAGCTGCTATAGTTTGTGAACTTATAGCAATGACAATATGAGTAATTGAATTACATACATGGACGATATTCTAGCATATAATAACAGAAGGTTTTCTAGAAACACTTAATTGCAATGGATAAGCTGCATTAATATTCTTAATTATTCTGTACAGTAAAAGATTTTAACATAGTTTTTCTCAGCTGACTTTCCTTATCATTGATGTGAAACTCTTTATGAGCATATTAATGTTTCTAAACAAGAAAAGACCACTGAATAGAAGGATTAACAATCGGCGTTTTCCTAGGAACTGGCATCTTGTCGCGGAATGCTTTGGCTTATTCTAGCATTGTTCTGAGATAAAGCTGAGTTCATCTCCAAACTTGATTTGTTTTGCTTGACATCAACATTATATACAAATAATTTGGCAACAACCACAAAGCAAAGGAAATTGATTGAGCTTAGTACTGCCATGAATATAAAATAACTATCTAAACGGGAGATGTTTAGGTTATCCAACACCCAACCTTTGTGGCCATGTCTTTGGGTGATATTAGCAATAGTTGAAAGAAGGAAAGTACTTAGAAAACTTCCTAAACCCAAGCTGGTTGTAAAATATGCTGTTCCGAGACTTTTCATGCCTTGCGGTGCTTGATCATAGAAGAACTCTAACTTTGCTATTTCGACAAAGTTATCAGCAATCCCTGACAGTGCAAATTGAGGGAGGAGAATAAAAATAGTAAGAGGAATTGTGTCATGCCGGCCAAAGAGGTTATTTTCTCTTGCAACGCGGAGTCTCTTCTTCTCAGCCAAGCATGCAATGACCATTATAGCAATGTGCAGCACTAGGCCAATTCCTAGTCTCTGCAACATTGTGATTCCTCTGGGATTCCTTGTGTAACGCCGGATCATAGGCACAAAAACAAGGTCATAGACTACAATGCTTATTAGCATAAAGATAGTTATAAATGCTGTGAGACATGCCGGAGGGATATCAAAATGTGGACCCATACTCCTGTTTAGCGTGGTGCCTTGTTTAATGAAGAGCGTGGTCGCTTGGACTATCAACGTGCTTGGGATAATTGTTGTGATCAAAATAGGAATCATTTTTGTCATTTGTTTGGTTTCCTCAACTTGTGTCACTGTACAAAGCATCCATATCGACGTTTGGCCAGTCTTAATAGCCGCTTTGTCAAGGAAACTGCAAGCATAGAAAGGCAATGCACGCAAATTAAATGATCAATACCCAATTTTCATGACATGAAAAAAGACGGTGAAATTAGAAGCAATAAAAAGTAGTTAGACTTAACCTCAAGGAAGAGCTGTGATCAATTCTATTTCTCCCGCTGTTTGCGTACTCTTCTATGCTTAACTCATGTAGTTCTTTCGGATCATCTGGGACCTGTGCCTTCCACTTTCTTATAGCTGCCACAAAGACTTGGAGCATCCTAGTTAAAGGGCTGCCTGAGGGCAATTTATGCCTATACAATGGAGTTCCTACCAGAAACACCAACACTGAAACAGCTAGTCCGGCGGTAGGAAGACCATATCCTACTGCCCAACCCACTCTATCTTGTATGTAGACTATGAAAGTGTTGGAGAAAAGGGTACCAGTGAAAATGCTAAAAAACCACCAATTGAAGAACGAAAGCTTATAGGACCTCTCTTTGGGCTCGAATTCGTCAAATTGGTCTGCTCCCATTGTAGAAATGTTGGGCTTGGTTCCTCCTGTTCCTACAGCAATGATATATAGGGCAAGAAAGAAAATACCCCTTTGCAACGGCGACGCCCTGGGGCAATTTTGGTCTGCAACTCCTTGTGCACATTGTGGTGGCCTCAGAGATCTTACTGATACAGCTAGAGTCAACAAACACATTCCCTGTGGCAAAACAAAAGAATAGCATGTCTGTTTTTAATCACATAAGTAACATACTAAATAACATAATATTCATCCAATAATTTTACCTACCACTAAGTAGCATATATTCAAATGGTGAATATAAATAAATTATCATTACATACCAAGATATAAATCCCTGATGAAATTACAAAGGTCCAATAACGGCCAAAATAAGCATCGGCGATGTATGCTCCTACAAGCGGCATCATCCACACTGAACCCGCCCAGTTGCTAACGTTGTTTGAAGATTCCACGGTACCCTCATGAAGCTTGTTTGTTAGATAAATTACTAAGTTTGATGCTATTCCATAGTAAGCCATCCTCTCAAACACTTCATACCCTATAAATTGCACAAAAATGCATAACAGTTCATGTCACAAGAATTTCTTTTGGGCGCCCTGAGTTTTCTTGCGCCCTTCTAAAATGACCAAAATACCCCTTCCGCTACTTAAATAGCGAACTCGGTCTGCTACCAGAAGTGTAAAATTTGGGAAATTTCATATTACGGGGTGTTTATTTCCTCAAATTTATCGTTTTTATAAGGTCCGCTATTTAAGTAGAAAAATTTGAAAATTTTATGTTAAAGGTTCCCTCAAATTTCTCATTTTTATAATGTCCGCTGCTTAAGCGGTGAACTGTAGCGGACGTGTAAAATCTTGAAAATTTCATGTTAGGGGGTGTTTTTTTTTCTCAAATTTCTCATTTTTATAACGTCCGCTACTTACGTAGCAGAAGAATAAAATAGGAAACTAGTAGGGCGTGTAATCGAGAAGTTAGGGGGCGGCAAAAGAAGAAGCTCTCTCATGTCACTATATGTGAAAAAAGCAATAAAATGGAAAAAAGAGAAGTATCTAAAAATAGATGTTGAAACTATATATAATATATATTTTCATAATAGCCTTTTAAGGAAGCAAAAAACTTCTTTGTTTTTACCTACTATGAAGGAGCAAGCTTTCCATCTTCCAGTTTGTGATCTTAAAACAGGTCTACCTTTAAGGTCTACTGTACCATCTTGAGTATAATCTTGTTCACCACTTGCAGGACCTTTTTCTTCAACCATTGCCATGATATGCTAGACAAGAACAACTACTTGTGTTGTGTTAGTTATTATGTTGGGAATCATGCAAGGTTACTTCCTTTTTTTTCTCATGAGTTTTTGATATATTTAACTTAGGACGGGGAATTTGATTTTAGAAGCTTGGCTTTACCTACCTATATTTATATGTTGTCCATTTTGCATGAGCTAACCAACATATAAATTTTAAGGCCGAAATTAAAAAGGAATCAGTTAGATTTTTGTTTTGCATTTCTTGTTTTTTTCACAATTTTTGTCTTTTTCTTTTAATTGTCTTATTTTGAAATCAAATTTTATACTCCATCATGTCTCATGAATAAGCAAGTGTTAATCCAATAACTAATAATAACTATTGTATTTGATATATAATGTATTTAGCCTTTAATAATAACTAATGTATTTTGCTCCTGCAATCCTATTATTATGACGCTGTTTCACGCAATAAGGAATCTAGACTGTTGATTAGAGATCAGACGGCTCAGATGACTCATATGGTAAATCAATCTCAACTGTCCATTTAGATCCAATGGTTCAAAGTTGTAATTGCGTCACGCAGTTACAGCAGCAAATCCTTTTCCGTTATTGAATGAACCTAACAAGTGAACTTTTATTTATTATGTATCAGACTGAAGAGATTATCAATTTACTTAAGATAGTGTAAAGTATATTCTAAATAATTAATTAATGAATTGCGACACTTTATTATATTTATTATAATTATTTATTAAATATTGTTTATTACGTATTTAGCTTCTTCAAAAAAAAAAGTGTTAGCCATTTAAGCGTGAGTTTGATTTGAGCGGCTAAAAATAATGAATCGGATAAACAACTTCAATTATATTGTGTTTGATTTTAAAACTATTTTTATGACTCAACAAATTATGGGGTAAGAAACTAGAGAAAAACTGAAATTTTTGTCTATCATATTAAACCACATGACAACTTTTTATCCCAAATACTAATTATATAAAACACTAAAATAATATTTTGTTCTTTAAATATCGTACAAGTTTAATATTTAAAAGTTTATTTTATTCGTACAGTTATATCTTATGTTATTTTTTCTGGTATTTACCTGCACAGATCAAACAGAGCTAAGTTTATGTGCAAATTAGATGTCAAATTTATGTCTAATAGTATAATTTTTCTTCTTTATGAGGTTTGGCATGGGGGTGTTTACATTTAACTTATTCATCAAGGTATTATTGGATCTTTGAAGATGACGTGATATTGACATGGCACTAAATGTTTTGCACTTTTTTCTTCTAATTGTCATCGATTGTCATAGATTGTTTGTAGTGCTTTGTCCCTCCGTACGTGTCTCTATCTTGTGTTCATTGTTAATTTAGGCTGCTTCATATTTTAACTTGACTTTGCAAGTCAAATAAAAGAATTGGAGTTGGGTGAACGATTAACTCTGATGACAGGACATCACGTTATATATATATATAAGGGTTCAAAGTTTGAATTATGGTCATCTAACTTATTTTAAGAACGAAATTTCTAGTCACTAATCTATTTAATAAAAAAAAATTGCAATTATACCCAAATATTAGTATTATTTTAACAACCATTTTCCCCGACAAACTATAGTACAAATTTACCAGTTTACCAAAAAAACAAAAACTAAAGATATATAGTACAAGGTAAGATGTTGATATCAAAATATTAAAAAAAACCAAATGATTTTATATGAAAAATTGTTCATTAAATTATCTCAAAATACTGTAATTGTTAATATAACATTTGGCCTTTCCTTGTATTATGTCATGTGTACGTATATGCTTTCATTCAGAAAAATATATTGAATAATCATTTTTTGAATTTGAAAACATAAGTGTAAACAATTTGGAACTTCAATTATATGAAATATTACATTGTTTCTCCAAATTGTTTCATCGATGAACTAGTTTTGTTAGAAGTGTTGATTGTATCATGTTAAAATTTTGTTTTCTAGTTTTTTTGAATTTTAAAATTTTCAATCTATGTTAAAAAAAAATCGCTTATAGATTCACATGACTTCATTAATAAATTCAAAAATCTCTATTTTTATTTTCTTAGCTTCCTTTTCTTTTTTGTTACCATAAATGGTTGATGGTTTAACTCATTGAATTCCCTGAGGTAGTTTACCTTCCCTAACACCTACCAAAATACAATAATTTTGGCTTTACGAATCACAAATCCGTTTGTGTTGGTAAATCATTTATAAAATTTTGTAGCCTCTTCTGATAAATTAAATTTCATTTTAACATGAGGCATGATATTCTCTTCAGCAACATTGTTTTGTGTTCTGTTTCCTAATTTTTCCATAATTTTTGTATTTTCTTTGTTGTATTTATCTTGTTGTGTTTTCCTAATGTTGTTGCAGACATGACTCGTTTAGAATTTCATGCTCTGTTCCTTGTATCTTTTGATTATACTATCATTTTTTGTGTTGGATCACCTTTATAGATTTCTTTTACCCATCAAAATATATATATCATCATAAAGTTTTTTTTTTCTACCCTACATTTATCTCTTTACTCCAACGTATTTTTAAAGAGAAGTGCTAGCAACACACTCTCTAACACACACATATCAACGCACACTTTTTTATTGTTTGAAATTCATACGAGTCCCATAAAAAATTGTAGACCCCATATAAAATTTATGGAACCCATGCAAATTTAACCAATAAAAAAGAGTGTGATAAAATGTGTGTTAAAATGTGTGTTTCTAGCATTATTCATTTTCAAATATTCTTATTCTACTCTTACGTTACTTTAATATATTTTACTTTAAAAGAATTACATACCAAAACATTTTTCAAAAGTGTAAATTTACAATACTCAAGCACTTTTTAACTTTTTAATTAGCCAAGGTGCTGATACCGGGCCTTGGCGTGTCATAGACAAAAAGAGAAGCCTAAACCAAAACCAAAAGAAAACTCAGCTTTTTTGCAGAATGTCGATGGAATCGGATACCGTCTTTCACGGAGTCACACAACCGAATTCCGAACCGGAACCGAAACGGCTTAAATCGGAACCAGAATTGGGATCGGAACAGAACAGAAACCTAAACCACCTTATTATGATTTTGATCCGATATCGATACCCGACGGTAATTTTACTTTGAGTGACTTCTCTGTGTACGACGATGACGATGATCCTTATCTATATGTAGGCGATGAGTCTGTCTATAAGAATAAAGCTTGGAGGAAAATCGAAGAGGAAGATGCTCTTTATAGAGAACTCTCTAGCAAACTAAGTGTAAGCATCTTTCTATCTATCTATTTCAATTTCATTTTCATGTTAATTTTGATACATTCTTGACGACACAACACAATGCAGCCTTACGATGCTATCCCCCGTCCACCAAATACACAGTTACTTGGCGGTGCCCCTATCGTTCCCATTGAGATAAGGGAATGTGATCGCCCTTCTCTCACAAAACTCTGCCAGTTTGCCTTGGAGGATTACAATAATAAAAATCAGGTTCAATACTTGTTAGAGTATTCCCTCCGCTATATAGTTCGTTGAATAGTTGAATAATTGATGTATCTGGTCAGATAATTGATGTATGTGGTTTAACGTAGAGTACACGAGATAATGATATTGTATGTTTATTTATTGTCTAAACTAATTGTTTGTTCTTAATTATTAGGGTGCAAGTTTTATGTTTGATGACCTTGTCAAGTGTACCATGGGATGCGAATTTTATTATGACGACGATGATGATGGTATCATGTATTACATCACCTTTCAAGCAAAAGCAAATCCTTTCGACAGCCCTGCTATAACAATTTTCCAGGCCCAAGTATGGGAGTATGAAGATGATGCTAAACCACCTGTTGTCAAAGAGTGTCGCATTAAATTCTGATACGCTACACCATGGTAATAATGTTTCCATCCTTACATGTTTAATCTTTTCTAGCTTCATCAATATTCGTCCAGATTTATAAATGCTCGTAGTTTATACTTACTTTGATTTTGTATTTCACTCACTTTGCCATATATATCTTAGTACTGCATTGAAGTTACAAATATTTGTTTGCATTCCACATTTTTGCCCAAAAATATGAAGGAAAAAAAAAAAAAAAGTTTCAGAGGGATTCAATTCCTAAACCCAAAAAGTAATGCTCAACCACTGCCTCAGCTTTTTGCTGATTTAAGTCATTTTACTTTGTTGAAACTCTAACCTCACTTTTCTGGAGTTACTTCTTTGGCTTGCCCCTGTCCCAAGTATTTTGTTTTGATAACTCCCATTCCCTTTGAATGATCTGAGTAGGATAGTTGGGTGGCTTCTAAGTGAGGGTTTAATTAAGTCCCTTAGCGGTGTACCACTCAATTTGATCATTGGATTAAAAAGGTGTACATGATCTCACTAGTCATTACCTCACTGGATTCAAACTCTTTCTTTCTCCCTCTCCCTACTTCAAGAGAAAACACCCAGAAAGAAAGAAAAATTGCTGCAAGAGAGAAAAAAAAGACACACTATACTTTGTTCAAGCCCAAAAATCAGTAAATGGTGTTTAACATTGATGACTTTGGCAAATGAGTTATGCTTTCATTGATTCATTTTTGGAGGATTTTGTTGGAGGGAATTAAACGGGGTTTGAGATTTTGCCCTTGTGATAAGACCCTGTTACCTATCCTTGATGAAACATGTTTTCCTCAGCAACGCTAGAACCTCTTTTTATTATGAACAAGGAAAGAAATTTTTAGTTCCTTTGCAGTTTGTACTTTGAAAAAGAATCATGCTACATTCTGATTAAAATGCTTCAAATTTATATTAGTTGCTTTAACACACAAAATTTTGACAAATCAAATCACGTGAGGATTAGGCGACCATATAGAAAATCAGAATTCCGTAAATATAAAAACCACCATAGCAATATCAATATGCGCATAATTGATAACCGAACTTGTAGATACGTGGTTCTAATCTAACAGATCATCAGGGTTTTTTAGTTAAGTTGACATACTAACAATAGTTAGGCATATAGTTTATTGCAGAGGTAACCCATTGCTAATAAGAATACAGGAATAAACCGGAAAGCATTTGGTCATGTTTACATATCACAATTGTCTACAGGGTGAACATTGCTAGATGTAATAATGCTTTTGTAGTTTGATATTATGGCTCTCTTTCTCTTAATTGTGGTTTCTTAATGTTGCTAGACGTTGCACTGTGATTAGATACTGTTTTAGCTTATACCTTGTATTATATGTTTGAAGAATATGTTGATACCTTGATGGATGATTTAACCCAGATTCCTAAAATATGATTTTCTCAGCAATTCTGAAGCCAATATTTCCTAGATAAATTTCCAAAATTTGTTGACTTGTTCAAATAAATCAGAAAAATTATTATAGTAATTAATTAGTTGTTCTATTTTTACTTCAAATTCTATTAATTAGCAGTTCTATCATTTTTATGTTCAGGTTGTCATGGATTACAGATGTGGATTAGCCGTAGTCAGTTTTTCATACAGTCACAGCTGGTCTATTCATCACACCATTGGATGTATATCATGGGCAACCCTAACCCTTAAATTTTTTAGATTAGAAAATGCATAGGAAGCATTGATGGCAGAACCGATATCTTTTAAATTATCTTTTAAAATCTTAATCAAATACACCCCTGCAACAAAATCTAGCTTCCACTTTTATTTAATGCATACAATTAGTTTTTAATTCCTTTAAGACCCTACATCAAACATTTTATTTGTTGATAGATATTTCTATTATTCTTCCTTTTTATTTATAATATATTCCTATTCCAATAATTAAGAATCGACGACAACAAATTGGCACATCAGATGAAACTGGTTTGAGTAACCTTTGCGTCTAAATCGAACAAAATTACAAACTAAAGTGATACATTCTATGTGATTGAGTAACTGAGTTTGGTAGTCCAAAGTACGTTCTTGATAAATGAAAGTATTCATGTGTAAAGATCATGACAAGTTTGCAAGTGCTGATTCAAATGGTGCAAGTATCAATTCTTCAATCCTATGAAGTTCAACAACCGATATGATAGATCCAAATGCAGGAAATGTCTAACGCAAAAGAGTGGTTCAAGTGGTGTATGATGCATAAGTCATGAATAATATTATAACTGAATACAAATTTTACAAAATCCACAATTAAATTAATAGTTTATATCATCCATAATTTTTTTTAAAAATCATTTTGATATGTTATTATAAGATCGGTCAATATTAATGATATTCAATGAAAACTCACAAACCGTTAATTTTGATGGTATTACATTCCGTTCTTATTATAAGAAAAAATTACCTTTTAAATTCATGAAATGTTTGATATATTTGGTTCATACAATGAAGCAAATATATCAAATATTTTATATACATAGAAACTTTGTTTTGAGTAATGAAATAAATAAAAATACTTTAAAATGTAACAACAAACTTTAAGTAGAAATTTGCAATCGATGCTAATGATATTTTGGTAGGAAATTATGGCGGGAAAAGAAAGAAAAGAAAAAGCAAGTTTGCCCTTTCGGCTTCTTTTTTCTGCAGCAAAAAGTATTTCGTATATATTAAGGCCTCTGATCATAAACAAATCAATGGCAGCCCAAACCATAAAAAGAAAACTCAGCTTTTTGTTTATTTATACAATAAAGAGGGAGAGGAGTACTGTGGTGTGTGTTCGTGTTTAGGGTTACTCAGGTAAACGTAAACAATTTTGATTTCTTTTCTTCCTTCAGTGTTGCAGAATGCCGAAACTGAAATCGGAACAGGAACCCAAATCGCTTTACGATCTGATATCGGAAGAATACACTGAGCGTCCGATATTGGACGATTGGACACCGGAAGAAGAATCCGATGAGGATTCGACGAACATTGACCTTAAGAGTCGGAAAATACGCCGTTGGCGTAAGGAATCAGATGCTCGTTATCTAAAGCTCTCTCGCAACCTAAGTGTAAACATGGATCTAACTATTTAATCGATTTTGCGTTTCAATTTCTGATTCATTCATTCATTCTTCATTGTTTGCAGCCTTACGATGCTATCCCCTTTCCACGATATTCAAACCTTGGCGGCTGTAACCCTGTCCTTCCCCTTCTCATAACCGAACGTAATCGCCCTAAACTCATAAGATTCTCGCAGCTTGCTTTGGATCAGTATTACCAGGTTCCATATTTATTTCATGAATATTGTTTCTATGTTTATTCATTAATTAAATTAATTAATTAATTGTTCTTTCTTCTTCGTTAATTATTAGGGTGCAAGTTTTGAGTTTCATGACCTTGTCAAGTGTGCCTTTTGGTTTGATCATCGTCGTCGTTGTAAATATGATCCCCAACGTTCTCCTCCTCGTCCTACGGAGTATTACATTACCTTTCAAGCAAAAGCAAAAGGAGATCCTTCTAACAGCCCTGATATACTAACTTTCCAGGCCAAAGTATCGGTAGATAAAGAAGATAAACATAAGCCACCTGTTTTCGAAGAGTGTTGCATTAAAAAATAATACAGTCCACCATGGTAATAATGTTTCCATCCTTACATGTTTAATCTTTTCCAGGTTTATCAATATTGTTTGTTGGTGTAGCTAGTAGTGGTTACGCGTTTGCCGTGAGTTTAGTAAATCGGCTTCAACCTTTGCACTCCACATTTTTGCCCAAAACGTAATGCTTAACCGCTGCCCCAACTTTTTGCTAATTTAAGTCGTTTTACTTTGTTGAAACTCTAAACTTACTTTTTTGGAGTTACATCCTTGGCTTGTCCCCGGATATTTTGTTTGTATAGCACCTTCGTCTTTGAATGATTTGAGTAGGATATATAGTTGAGTGGCTTCTAAGGTGAGACATCATTTAAGTCCCAGCGCGGTTTACCGCCCAATTGGATTATTAGATTGACATGATCTCACTAGTCATGCTTTCATTGATTCATTTTTTGAGGATTTTGTGGGAGGGAATTAAATGGGGTCTGAATGCAAAAACCCCCAAATGAAGAAAGGATAAATCAAATCTAAAAATTAAATGTGTTCCGAGGACTTTGTGTCTTCGCCCTCTTCCCCTCACGGCAAAGGATAAAGCAAATCTTCACCCATTCCCTTTCTCTCTAGTAACTTTCATGAGGGATGAACTTTTGTTTTACTAAAATTGTAAACTTGCATATGTTTTAAGTTTTTAATCTTTACTTTGTTACTTCAAAGAATGATGGAAGTGAAATCTATGGAGTGTGGAATACTGGAATCTGGAGTGGTAGTTGCAGACAATGTTACAAATCCGTAGTGCAGTTTTTGATCTGTTTTATCTTATATCTTGTATTGTATGTTTGAATAATGTTGATATCTTGAAGCATGATTTAATCCTCATTCCTACATTTTCTCAGCAACTCTGAAGCCAATTATCATCAATTTTTATGCTTCTTTGTAACTTATCTCTGTTGAAAAGATAAATTTCCCAGATTTTGTTCAAATAAATCAGAAAAATTATTGTATTATTTTTTTTGCTTCAATTTCTATTAATTAGTTATATCTGACCAGTTCTTTCACTTTTATATTCAGGCTGTCATGGAGTGCAAATGTGGATTAGAGATAGAGAGAAACGACTGTTTACTAAACCAAACTTTTTACTACTATTAGATTAGAGAATGCATAGGAAACATTGAGAGTTGATTATAAATAATACAGTTAAGGAAAATATTTTTTTAAGATTTAAAATATTGAGACTTAGGGTACAAAATTTGCATCTCAAATTAGTTATAGAGTCTGCATGGTTGTTAATATTACTTTGTTTTGCAAGTTAATTACAATATTTTATATATGGGTGTTGCTAACGAGTGCTCCCGGTGTACTCTTTAAGCATTCCATTTAAATAAACTTTTTATTTAAAAAGTTAAACATCATAATTTTCAATTCGTTGACTTTATACATTTCCATAAAAATTCTATAAAATACTTACTATTTAAGGACTTAAAGAATGCCCCGGGACACTCGTTAGCATTTGCCTTTATATATTTCATAATACATGACATAATACTTCTAGTTATTACCGTAAATGTATGATTATAGACGTAGACAAGAGATTCAAGTTTTTTTTAATGGAAAATATAATTATATATATATAAATAAAAAAGAAGAGAACAGATTCAAGGTTCTGTATATTCTTATTTTACTTTAGTCCCTAGGAGTAGATGACCATGTGATATAAATAAAGAATGCATAGGAAGTATGGAGAATCAAGTAGATAATATTGTTGATTATTGAATTATATGTTTTAAGATTGAAATATTGAGATTTAGCATGTAGAATTTGTATCTCTAATTAGTTGTAGATTCTGCATGTGTGTGAGAAGAACCAAAGGAACCTCTATGTAGATTTAGCATGTCATCTACTGTTAGCGTCAATTATTGTTTCCGTTTTAAATTCCTGTATAGTAATCCTTTGTTCTTTCTAACTGAAATAGAGCATTAGACCTTATGCTAATTACTACAACAATAAGAAAACCTGATCTTGCATCTGTGGCTTGACATTGACGCCATGACGTTTTTCTTGATCCATATCTTTTTGTGTCTGCTGTTTTCTGCGCCGTTCACATAGATCTGTTATGAGTTGGATGGTTCTTTTGGTTCTTTCCGTTTTGGCAGTTGTCTCCTCTGCGCCGGAGGATTGATGGAGTTATAGGAAGAGGGCGGCGATGCCGCGATTATGTTTTTGCTTCTCAAACATGTTCGGGTCTGGTTCTTCAAAACCCATTTCTATTTGGTTTTGGTGTTGACGATACGATGTGGGTGTTTTTCGGTGGAAGTGGTGTTTCGGCGCGCATCTGGAGGTTTTGAGTGGTTTTGGTATTGCTTCCATGGTGGTGAGATTCGATGGTGTGGTGGTGGTGGTGGTGGTGGTGGTGGGTAGGGCTGACAATGAACCGAACCCATTCGAAAATAGTCCGAGACTCGATTCGATAATTAACTCGTTGAACTTGGTTCATGAACCAAATGAGTCGAACTTGAGTTGAAAATTAAACTCGTTAAACAAATGAGTTGAACTCGAACTATATATAGTTTGACTCTTTTGGTTTATGGGACTCTAAAATCTTTGCAATTAGACCCTAAAATATCTCACCAGCGGTTGATGCGATCAACTTTTTGCAGATGAGAACCATCATTTTCTGACGCGTCTCAGCTTTTATTGGACTATGCATACTATTATTACTTAATTTTAAACTATATTTGTCGCACCAAAGTTAAATAATGCAACATTATGGTTCCAAGTCATCAGTTTTTGTACACAAAATTTACTGCCACTAAGAGTATTAAGGGTGCGTTGGATTGTGAAAAGAAAATGAGAAGAGAGAAATATGCGAGAGGGAGTTTTAGAAGAGAAAAAAAAGTAGATTTGATGTGTTGATTGGTTTAAGAGAAAGAATCGAGAAATAGAAAAGAGAGAAGTGTATTTAATTTTTTAAAAGACCGAAATATCCTTGCATTTTAATTTTAATGTAATTTAGTTATTATTTTAATTATTAATTTACAGAATTATTTTGATAATAAATTAATCAATTAAAAGTTTAAAACACAAGTACAGTACTCCCTCCGGGTTTTTTTTTATAAAGAACAATTTGAAAGAAAAAAATTGGTCCGTTTTATAAGAAATTTTGACCAAATTTCAAGTTTAATTTCACTTATTTTTTTATTTTTTGGATGGTAGAGTAGATTTTTTTTTTGAAAGATGAATGGAAAAGTATATATTACAAGCACCCTATATATAAAAAATGAGTATAAGAAAGAGGAAACAAAGACTAATCCAATACAAAAAAGAATAAGAGTATAAGACCATGTACAATGGTGTTGAAAGTGGGTGTTTAATGAGTGTTGAGAGTGTTGAATCCATTGCAAGAGAGGTGTTGAGGGTGATGTGGATGAGAGAGGTGATGAATCAATTCAACACCCATTGAATGCTGCCACGAGGACAAGTGGCATGTTCTGGTTGGCTGTCTGAATTTTTACCACATCCTTATCTTTGAACTCAATTATTTCATTGCAAATTAATTTTTTTATTTTTTATTTTTTTACCAAAATTCGTGATTTTTTTCCTCTATAAATAGAGACTTGGTTAATTTGATTTAGACACGGAAAAAAAAACCAAGTTTTTCACTATCTTAATCTATTATTATCTTTCTGATTAGTCTTTATTTTGAAGTTTTAATTTTTTTTTTAGTGAAATGGATCCCAAAATTTTTTCTCTATAAATAGAGACTTGGTTCATTTGTTAAATGTATTTATTTTAATTTAATTTTAATCGATAATTATAATATTATTTAATCATAAAAACAAAAAATTTTAAATTTAAATAAGAATATGAAATAGAAAGTGGTGGGGTAGAGAAAGTGGTGGAGTAGGGTGTTGAATAAAAAACCATTGGAGAGAGTAAAAGTTGAATAGATGTTGAATAATTAGGTGGAAGAAAGAGAAAACGATGTGGAGTAAAAAAGTAGGTGTTGAATGGAAAAACCATTGTAGATGGTCTAAGAAATACTCTTTCAAAAAACATGAAAATAAAAATGAGGAGGGAGCAAAACAACAAAACAAAACCAAACAACTAGGCCAAGCACACCAACGACACTAATGTACGACCAAGATAGTTTAATTTCACTTATGTCCTTATTTTTAATGAGAGAGAATATTAAAAATAAGTAAGTTAGTTGAATTGAAAGTAAATAAATAAGGACATACATATAATACATTTAGAATTAGAAGAGTATTAAATGAAAATAACTATGTGAATGTGTTTCTTTAGTATGTGTAATTTTTTCAAATTATCTATACCTATATATAAAGAGGATAGATGAATTTGCGATGACTTTTTCATTATTCCTATTTTACCCTTAATTTAGTTCACTACTCCCATTAAGTAATTGGTTATTTTTTAAAAAAATCAAATCCATAAATTTTTTTATTTAACAAACTCACAATAACATAAGACATGTCTTCTTTTTTTGACATAAATTAGACAGAGGCAAACGCAGCGACTGCCTAATCCGCTAGTTTCTTATAAAAAGAACCGGATGAAGTATTTTTTAAAGAAAAAAAAATCGGCTTAATTGTTCTTACTGTTTTCTTTCTTTTCAATTCAACTTTACCGATTTTTTTGTTATACATTTTGATAAAAAAATCTATAAAACCCAATAAACCTAACAAACTACTACTAGAGCGCTTCACAAATTCCTTCGCGGTCATTTTCAAATTCTTTCTTTTCAAATGCGCTTCACAAATTCTTTCGCGGTCATTTTCAAATTCTTTCTTCTCAAATTCCTTTGATCATCACATCAACCAACGAAAACCACGACGCTTCTACCAAATGACAAGCCTAATAACGAGGTACTTCGCACACCGCAGTTTCGTCTTCACTTTTCGTATCTTTTGTACAAATTAGGGTTCGCGTTCCGTTTAGTATCTTTTATGTTATATTACAGTATCTTAAGAGTATCTCTTAGAATTAGGGTTCAATCGTGAAATAGGGTTCAATCATGTTCCGTGATTTTGATTTTATTTTATTTTTGGTTATTTGCGTCTGTTGTTGCAGATAGAGAGTCTTACTGCCATGGTTGCTGGTGTCCATTCCAACGATACTAGTGCGCAACTGGAAGCCACCAAGCTGTTTCGGACCATACTTTCAAGAGGTAACTCTGAATGATTCGTTTTTATTCGCTGCTTTCTTAATTGTTGTATTGTTTATCTTCTATGTGTTAATGTTTTTACTATTTTTGCTGTAGATCTGAACCCGCCTATTGAAGAGGTTGTTCAATCTGGTGTTGTGCCACGTTTTGTTGAGTTTCTTGCTAGGGAGGACATGCCTCAACTTCAGGTACCAACCAAGTGCTTGAATTTGCATTGTGTTTCCGCTTGCTGTTGTTGCTTAAATTATTTCTTCAACGGAGAGTAGTTGAAAATTGAAATTCCTAGTTATTAATTTATGTTGACCATTGTTTGTTTAGTTTGAAGCAGCATGGGCTCTGGCAAACATAGCATGTGGAACTTCTGAGAATACTAAAGTTGTGATTGATCACGGAGCAGTTCCTCTATTTGTTGCGTTGCTTAGTTCACCTAGTAATGATGTTCGTGATAAGGTAGTTATCTCTTACTTGAATGTGGTTATACAAATATCTTCCGTTTTTGTTTTACTGATAATTATATGAATAAAATTCTAGGCAGTGTGGGCTTTGGGAAATATTGCTGGTGACTCCCCTAAGTATTGTGATCTAGTGCTTGGCCAAGGTGCCCTTGTCCCACTATTGAAGAGCGAGTACACTGAACTTTCAATGTTGAGAAATTCCACATGGACTTTATCGAACTTCTGCAAGGGAAAGCCACAACCTGCATTTGAGCTGGTAGTATCTATTGTTTCATTTAAACCTGTTAGAAATAATATAAAATCATTGATGTAGCCTTTCCTAATAGCTTAAGCTTTTGGGATAATCGGTTATTTGACATGGTATCAGAGCCTCTATGACTAAGTGGTCCAGAGTTCGATCCCCGCTCCCCTCACTTTATAATTAAAAGTGGAATTTAAGCATATGGTAGGTGGGCCAATGCATTATTCACGCTTCAAGTTGCGTGAGGGGGCGTGTTAGAAATAATATAAAATCATTGATGTAGCCTTTCCTAATAGCTTAAGCTTTTGGGATAATCGGTTATTTGACAAAACCAAACTTTAGATAGCTCTTTTAAGTTTTGGCTATTCATTTTTCTAATGTATTGTGTGACAGGTGAGACCTGCACTCCCAGTTCTACAGCGTTTGATTTTTTCCGATGATCCAGAAGTTCTGACATATGCTTGTTGGGCTTTATCATACCTTACTGATGGCACAAATGTAGAAATCCAAGCAATTATTGAGGCAAATGTATGCCACCAACTGGTGCAAATCCTTAAGTGCGTATTAGTTCTACTATATACTCTGTTCATGTTGTTTCAATTTTTGATTCCTAACTTTGTGCGTGATTTCTATTTCAGAAATCCACTCCCTTCAGTGTTGATCCCTGCTCTTCGTACAGTGGGAAATATTGTGACCAGAAGTGATATGCAGACTCAGGTAGTGACTCGTAACCAGTTGAAGCAATTAGTTATACTATCAAAAGGGACATAGTTGCAGTTTTCAGTCGTCACTTTTTGTCCAAATCCTATTTCTTTTTTGATTTTGTATTGATTTTCTTTGTTGTGGTGGGTTTTTTCTTGTTAGTTTATGATCCATCATGGTGTGCTCCCTTGCCTTTTGAGCTTATTGACACACGACATGCATGAAAAAAGCATCAAGAAAGATGCTTGTTGGACTATATCAAACATTACAGCTGGAACTACGGAACAAATACAGGTAAGCCTGGAAGTCCTAATTTCTTTGTCTAAAATTTTGGACTTTGTTCTCTACCTTGAGTAGAATATGCATACATAATAATTACATACTAAGATTTATTACTCCACGAAGAAATTTAACTTTTATAATGGCTTATTGTTTTTGTTGCTCTAATTGTAAGATTTGTAACACACATAAGTAGAAACACATACAAGTATTTATCGTGGAGATGAGATATCTTGAGGCACACCAGCAAAGTTATTACTAAATTAGTCTCAACCCCACCTATGTAATCTTTATTTCCAGTCCAGCTTCAAGTAGTAGAGAAGATTCTATTAAATACAATGCCAGGTTCCATTGAGTTTTGCTATTATGTTGTCGCATAAGATCATGAGGTCTCAGCTAGCTCATGAAATTACTAATAGTGGACAAACGCGCCTATCGCCACAGCTTTAGATATAGGTATTTTGAGAATACGCCTTAAACTAGCAGAAGCTAACTTGAACAAGGCTGAAGGCGAGAGTTAAACGATTGAGGCAAATCTATCTCTTAGATGTTGGTGAAGTACAATTGTTACATCACAACTACACCACTAAATGGGGGCATTTGTCCTGCTAGAATAGGGTGTTGACTATTTATATTGTCTAATTTGAGATATCAAATGAGTTTCTGTTTTATGGTAAAATTTATTTTTAAATTTTTGTTTAAAAGCCAATATTTTACATATGCAGACTGTTATTGAAGCAGGTCTTATTGCTCCGCTTGTTAGTGTTCTTCAAAATGCACAGTTTGAGATTCATGGTGTTATTGAAGCTGCATGGGCAATGTCAAATGCCACATCTGGTGGATTTCATGAGCAGATCGAGTATGTGTTTTCTCTTTTCTTTAATGTCTATTTTTTCTAAAAAAATTCTAACTTTGAGAATTTATGATATTCACTTCTCTATCGGGATTACAAGGTATTTGGTGAATCAGGGTTGCATAAAACCACTATGTGATCTGCTTGTTTACCCCGATCCAAAAATTGTCACCGTCTGTTTAGACGCCCTAGAGAATATTCTGAATGTTGGAGAAGCAGAGAAGATAATGGGTAACTCCGGAGATTCCAACTTGTATGCTCAGATGATAGTGGATTCAGAGGGATTGGAGAAGATTGAAAACCTGCAGAATCGTGACAACTTTGAAATATATGAGAGGGCTGTTAAACTTCTTGAAACTTTCTGGTCGGAAGATGAGTTGATGCTACCTTCAGGCGATGATGATCAATCTGGTTTCATGGCTTCAGTCCCATCTGCTGGATTGAACTTCAACTGAAGACCCTTTCTTGAGAAGGTACATGTTTTACTAGTCTTTCAAATATCTAACATATCATATGATCATTAATTTGGGTCATTTTGGTGTAAAAAAACTCACCGTTAAACTCAACATTTATATGGACTCGGTTGAACGAATCAGGGATTTATGCTGAGTGGCTGCTGGGATCAAGTCTTGGAGAGTCAAGTCATCGTACCTTGTGTCCGGAAACAGCCTGGTCTAGTGTCCGTTGTTGTCAATGAGTTGCTGGCGAGGATCAGTTCCACGAATGAAATAGAAGCATGGCTTTGTCAGCTGTGTTCTACTAAAAATACATATTCAAATATAAAAAAATAAAATAATTAGTGCTTTGTTTATACATTGTTCCATGCATCTCCTACTTGAATTTTCCATCGCATTCATGGAGAGTATGGTGTGCTTTGCATTTGATTTGGTTTTAACTGTAGCCAACTCAAAATGTATTGGTCCTTAGCTGGTTTTGACTCAAGATGACATCTTTAGTATCCATCTCTGTTATTTTGTTTTGTTAATCATATATATTTTTGTGGATAAAATCGGATTTTGAAAGTGTGTTTTTGAGTTTGAATTTTCTACTACTAAATAAATCAATCATGGTGAATTTTATATTTTTCTCCAACCTTTCTAATTTTAAGTGATTTTCTTTAAAAGTTTCTCATTAAAAAAATAACTAATTTAAGAATATAAAAGACTTTTTGAGCAAAATATTTCTTAACATAAAATAGTTTGCATCTCTGCCGTAGGTTTTTGGATACGCCACTGTCGATCAAAGTTAACGATATTCGATTAAAACTCGTAAACTAGTAATTTTAACGGTACTATATATTGCTCTTATTATAAATAAATAAATAGAAATAACCTTTTAGATTCATGGAATATTTGACGTATATAATTTATATAGTAGGATCAAATACATCAAACATTTTATATACATAAAAAAGTAAAAATAATTCTTATATGATAAGGAGTAAAGGTAGTAATGTGTTAACTTATTTTTGAGTAATGTAATAAATAAAAATAACTTTAAAATCTAACCAATCTAACAAATAATTTTAAGTAGAAATTTGCAATCCATGCGAATGATACTAGTATTTTGGTAGGAAATGATGGCGGGAAAAGAAAAAGCAAGTTTGCCCTTTCGGATTCTTTTTTCTGCAGCAAAAAATATTTCAGATATTAGGTCTGGGCTGATCATAAACAAATCAAGGGCAGCCCAAACCAAAAGAAAACTCAGTTTTTTGCTTATAATAATATAAGAGTGTTTGTTTTAGGGTTTACCAGGTAAACGTGAACTGTGATTTCTTTCTTCCGTGTCGCAGAATGTCGAAGGAATCGGACACCGTTTTGCCCGGAGTCACACGGCCGAAACCAGACCTGGAACCGGAATCCGAACCAAAACGGCTGAAACCGGAACCGGAATCGGAATCTGGATCGGAATACTCCTATGACGACGATTCGGACAACGAAGCAGATGCTCTTTATCTAAAGACCTCTAGAAACCTAAGTGTAAGCATCATCTATCTATTTAATCAATTTTGCGTTAATTTCCCTTTTCAATTTCTGATTTATTGATTCTTCATTCTCGACAACACAATGCAGCCTTCTTATGATGCTATCCCCATCCCCCTACATTCACGATTCGTGGGCGGTTACCCTATCCATCCCCTTGACATAACCGACGAGAATCGCCCTTATCTCGAAGATCTCTCCAAGTCTGCCTTGCTCTTTTACCAAAATAAGGAGGTTCGGTACTTATTAGTGTATACAATGCAAATCAATATTGTTTCTATGTTTAGTCATTGATTAATTCAATTAATTGTTCATTCTTCTTAATTATTAGGGTGCAAGTTTTGAGTTTCATGACCTTGTCAAGTGTACCTATTGGTTTGATTCCTGTACTTCTAAATATATTCCCGGTAATACTTATCCTCTTAATCCTACGAAGTATTACATTACCTTTAAAGCAAAAGCAAAAGGAGATCCTTCTAGCAACCCTGAAACTTTCCAGGCCAAAGTATTGGTAGATGAAGTTGATAGAGATTTGGAAGAAAAAGATAAACCAATCTTTGTTGAAGAGTGTCACATTAAAATTTAATACACTGCACCATGGTAATAATGTTTCCATCCTTACATGTTTAATCTTTTCTAGGCTTATCAATATTATTCCAGGATTTATAATTGCTCATAGTATACTTACTTACTTTGATTTTGTATTTCACATGGATTGCATTTGGGGGGTTTATCTATCCATGAGATTGAGTATTGAAGTCCACTCTTAAAACGGCACATGTATAAAGTCACTTCAGCTTTGTAGGATTTTTTTAAGAGATTAAAGAATGCATAGGGAAGAATGGAGAATCGAGTAGTAATATAGTTGATTATTGAATTAGACGTTTTAAGATTGAATATTGAGATTTAGCATTTAGAGTTTGTATCTCTAATTAGTTATTGATTCTGCATGTGTGCGCGCGACAGTGCGAGTGAACTAAAGGCACCTCTCTGGAATCCATGTTTTAAAATGTTAGTGTCAATTATTATTTCCGTTTTAAGTTCATGTACGGTAGGTCGGTAATTCTTTATTTTCTGCAAAAAGGAAACAGAGCATTAGATCTTATGCTGATTTCAACAATAAGAAAATGTGATCTTGTATCTGTGGCTTGGCACCGTAGCTCTCTAGTCTTTTCATATTTGAAGCCAAGGCTGAATTAGATCTCTCTGTTTCATGTCTAAATATTGAATTCAACATTAGTGCAGCATCTAATTGTCATTTATTCAGATAATTTATTCTTACCTTTCTAGTTTTTTGTCTATTGGAAATGTTTTGGCTGGCGATAAATGAAAGAAACTGTGTTTTTCTCTTTATTTTGGGCTTTCTTCTTGTTTCATTTTTGCCCTTGTAATAAGACATTGTTACCTATCATTGATAAAACATGTTTTCATCCCCAACTATAAAACATTTTTAGTTGCTCTGTTGTTTGTACTTTGAAAAAGAATCATGCTGCATTCTGATTAAAAAGCTTCAAATTTATATTAGTTGCTTTAACACTCGAAATTTTAACAAATCAAATCGGTTGTGTGGTCTGCTTTTGTTAGCCATCTAACAACTACTAAAGAAAATGTAGCAGGGGATTAGTTGGCCTTATAGGTAATCAGAATTCGGTAAATATGCTAATCACATGGTTTATTAAGTAGCAATATGAATATGCACGTATTTGATAACTGAACTTGTCGATATGTGGTACTTATCTAACATATTGTCTGGGTTTTTTGTTAAGTTGATGTACTCACGAGTCACAATAGTTAGACATATAGTTTATGACAAATGTCTTCAAGGTGAACAGTCCTGTATTTTTTTTTTTTACAAGCGAACAGTCCTGTATGTGATATTGCCTTTGTAGTTTGATACTAGGGCTCTCTGTCTTTCACTTAATTGTGTTTTCCTAATATTGCTAGACGTTACGCTGTGATTAGACACTGTTATAGCTTATACCTTGTATGTTTCTATAATGTTGATATCTTGAAGCATGAATATGATTTTCTCAGCAACTCTGAAGCCAATTACCATCAACTCTGATGCTCTACTTATTCTATTTCAATATTTCCTTATTATTTGTAACTTGTGTTGGAAAGATAAATTTCCTAGAGTTTTTTCAAATAAATCAGAAAAATTATTATATTAATTAGTTTTTTTTTTTTTTGCTTCAAATTCTATTAATTAGTTACAGTATATCTGACCAGTTCTATCACCTTTATATTCAGGCTGTCATGGAGTACAGACGTGGATTAGCCGCAGTCAATTTTTCATACAGCCAGTGCAGCCAGCTGATCTCTATTCATCACCATTGGATGCATGGAGGAGTTTTTTCTTTAAGATTTAACTATTGACACTTAGGGTGCAAAATTTACATATCAAATTAGTTATATATTCTGCATGTCTGTTAGTATTTTTGTTTTTTTATAGTAAAGATTCATTTTTTCCTTTTTGTGCAAAATTTGAATCCCAGAGATAGCTATATCAATTTTGTGCCTAACTTTGAATATTAGTCATAGTTATGATTCCTTTTTATTTTTGTACCAAACTTTGAATATTGGTGATAGTTATTATCATTCCATATTTTTTGTTTTTCCTGATATGATACCAAGGAATTTTTCATCATGTTTTAAACATCCTAATAGATTTTGTACATCTTGGTTCAATTGCATTGCAAATGTTAGAATTTATTTTTAGACAAAGAAAGATATAGAGATTTCAACAAAAAATACCAAATAAAAAATAAAACAAAAAACAAATTCAAAGTAAGACACTTCAAAGAGATAGTTCAGTAGTTGCCTTAGTTGGTGGGGTGGATGGATTGATTAAGGAGTATAGTAATAAAGAGGTGTTACTGGTTTCTCATCCCCCAACATTTCTCTTATCACGCAAAACATGCAGAAAACTTCGGAAAAAAGTTTTTTAAAATTTTTTGAGTGTAATTTACACTGAAAAAAATTGAAAAACGTTTTTCGAAGTTTTCTAAGTGAAAAGAGAAATTTGAGAGTGGGATGAGAAACTGTCATTACATGTCCAATATGTTATGCCATGCCCAAACCTATAAAAAAAAAGGTAGAGCATGACAAAAAAATATTGAACATTTGAAATACAAGAAAGGGTCAGAGAAACCTATTTGTTGAATGAAGAGAAGTAATGTTAAAACACGAGAGCTTGAAAGCAAAGACTTAATATGCAGAAGAAATATTCAGACAAAGTAAAAGTGTTTCCGAAAAACACTACATAACCCTTTGTGTTAAGGGAAATTGTGTGTTTGAAATTCAAGAAAGGGTTGGAGAAATCTACTTGTCAAATGAAGAGAATTAGTGCTGAAACGTGGAAGCTTAATATATCGTTGAAGCTTGAAAACAAAGGCTTGATATGCAGAAAAAATAAAGAATGGTGAAACTCAGAGAAGGTAAAAAAGTGTTTCCGAAAACACTAAACCCCTTTATGATAAGGGAAACTATGTGTTTGAAATTTAGGAAAATCCAACATTTGAAATGCTAAAAAGGGTCATAAAATCCGTTGAATGAATAGAAGTAGTGCTGAAACACGAAAGCTTGAAAGCAAAGGTTTGATATGCATAAAAAAATCAAGAATGAAGAAACTCAGAGAAGGTAACAGTGCATAAGAAAAACCCTCCAAAACCCTTTATATTAAGGGAAATTGTGTGTTTGAAATGCAAAAATCAAATTATAAGGTAACATGAATAATCAGTAGTTGATGCATAAACCTTCAATAATGAGATCAACATTCGATAGAAAGATGCGTGAGTACTAAGCAAATAGAAATATAAGTTTGATTTGAACAAAATAAATAAACATTTGAAGAGGAGGATGCAGTGCAGACATGAATGTATGATTTGAGAAACAAAATGTAGAAAAGAGTGTCTATATATTAGTATAAAGTGGTGTGAAGAGGGAAGTGAGTAAACATAAACTTTTACTTTTTACATTTAAACTCAAAAGTTAGACTTATTTTCCAATATTTAAACTAGAGGAGGGATCCGTTGACTCCAGGAGTAAGTCTCCTTAAAGTTACTCCGCTTAATAACTCGATATCGGCATTATATTTATTCAATCCAACCGTTGAATTCAAAGATCTCATTGAGTAGATCAACTCCATAAATTTTTATAAAAATTCAAAATCGTTTGATACTTTTTCTGATAACTTCAATTGAACGTACAACAAACTTTTAAAAAAAACCGTTGAATTTCAATAGTATGAATACATAACTACATTTTTTGAATTTTTATAAAAATTTGTGGAGTTGATCTACTCAATGAGATCTTTGAATTCAACGGTTGGATCAAAGAAATATAATGCCGATATCAAGTTATTAAGCGGAGTAACTTTAAGGAGACTTACTCCTGGAGTCAACGGATCCCTCTCTTTAAACTAAACATACGAAAATTTCTCTTTGAAATTTTGGGGGGCTTTGAGGGGCCTAAAGAATTTTTTTTCTTAGGTAGTCAACCTAGTTAGGTCAATTATACAAACTTCTAACTTCTTTTTACTTTCTTTGTATAATATATAATATAATTTTCTATGTTGATAAATTTCGAAAGTTACATTTTTTTTTTGAACGGCAAAAGCTTTTAGTATATAAGATGAACCAAAGTATACAATGTATTAGCCCACTAATGGGGAGAAGTACAAGTGATACTCTCTATTCGGTTACATTCTGAAATCCTCGCTATTCAGTTTGTAACTTCTGAAACCCATAAATTTATTTCGGAAGTTACCTTCCAAAACCATGTGTGTTCAGATTGCAACTTCCAAACAATATTGAAGAATAATTTCAAATATTTAAGGGGGCCTAAGAACAATGCGAAAGGCTAGAAAAACAATTTTTCCTACCATTTTGAAAATTTCTCTACGGCCCGAACTTTTTTGGGGGTGTGGGGGTGAAAGAGATATGAGGGGGGTGGGAAGAGAAACCACCTACCATTTCTATGATGAGGCCCAACCATGGTCCAAACTAAGAAATTCAAACAAAAAACATGAAATAAAAAAGGTAGCGGGAACGAGTGGTGGGAAAAATCGAAAACAAAATGGCGCCAGCATTTCAACGAATATCATTTACAAAACAAAATATCTGAGCCGTCCACGTAATCTCCAAAATCCACCGTAAGAAATGAAATCCACCTTTACTCTCTTCTTCACCTCGATTTACGAAAACACCAAAACACAAACAAAAATGGAAGATTATGGGAAATCTATCATCAACAACAGTAGTAGTAAATTATTGAATCCATGGATGCTCCACTTTCGGAAACTCGCTCTCGAACTCAAATACCCTCTCCAGTTCGCACTTTTATCATTTATTTTTCCTTATTTTTTAATTATTTAGGTTTTGAATTGGTTTGTTTTCGTTATGGATCTTGTAGCCTGAGCTTGTTCAAGCAACCGGTTTTGCTTCCTTGCAATCACTTGTTCTGCAGGTTCAAGCAAGCGTCTCTTGCAATTGAAATCTCATTTGCATAATGTAGCATCGGCCTATTGGAGGATCTATCATATTAATCTGAACCATTGATAAGTTATGCAAATGAGGTTTCTTTGCAGGAGATGCTGCAATGAAACCAAATGTCCTGCACGCACATAAAGTTTGTATCGACCGGTAAGCTTACCTATCCCGTGTATGTTTTGTTTAATATGATAGCTCACTCGATCCACTTGGGTTGGTCTGGTAGTATTGGCTAAAGTCTCAGGTTCGATTTCCTCTATGCTAATTTGGGTGGGTTAATTTAACTTATTAAAAAAAATATATGATAGCTCACTCTCAACTCTTAAGTATTTATTATTTGAGTGGATTTAAGGTTAAATTCACTGCAATTTTGATTTTTAGTTTTTAAAATGTAGTATTGTATAAAAGTGTTTTAGAAAAATTGTTTTTAAGAAGAGAAAAACAAAACTTCTTGAACTCATTTTACTTTTTTAGTTTTAAAAAAGAATAAATAGAAAACAGTTTTTGAAAACTTTTTTAAAATTGCATTACCAATCAAGTTTTTTAGTTTTTAATTTTTAAAAACTAAAAAAATAGATTTTGAGAAAGGAATCAAACAGGCCCTTAGTCTTTTGTTCCCTTCATTATCATAAATGTTTCTTTCTTAGACTTGTGGGTATAAGAAGGGTGGGATGGGAGTATTGAGAATGTTATTGGCTTCATGCTAATGAGCAGCAGCATAACAAACTTCTGACATAGTGTTGAGTAGAAGAAGGGACAGTCGGTTATAGGAATGATAATATGTTCGTAGGACAGTCTCTTTTGGCGATGAAAGCACACATAAAACTTGTAACACCGACCCTTTAGGTTGAAGGCCTTTCCGATTGTCCAACATGTTAAAGACATGGATAAGGCTCCTAGTCCTAGCTGACACTCCCAATTAACTGGACATGAAAATGGCACATCTGGCACCAAAAATTTCCAATTTTTTAAATGATGAGGGTCAACTAGGGGAGTGAAAGGCCTTCAATTGATGAATGAATTAAAGGTGAAAGACAGACATAGTACAATAGTTAATCATGTTTTACAATATTTTTTTGTAAAGAAACAAGTTCTTCAAATTGTGTAATGATCTCTCTTGGTGGTTTCTCGACAAGACTCATTAATTCAATATCATGATAAGATCAAATAAAAATTAATGTACTTTTGGTAATTGATGGTGCAGGTGCTATTGATTAATTTTGCAAGCAAGGTTGGTGTTAGAGCGACCAAGTGTTGGACCTCAAATGTGTGATCGCAGAAACCGATGCAAATGGAGCATGCTCCAGGACGTTGAAGGTTTTGAGGGTGATTCTAAATGGAATATGGACTGTAAGTAATTTAATTGTCTGATTTGATTCTCATATTTTATTTTGGTTTATTGACACACATTGATGACTTACTTAACGGCTTATTTCTTTGGTTTTTACTTTGCGAAACTCGAAACTCTTAAATTTATATCACTCCATGTTCTTTTGAGAGTTTGGATTTGGAAGATGACTTTTAAATTGGGGGGACAAAGAGAATAAAATCAATTATGTTCCATATATATTATTTTGTTTTCATCTTGCAAACTATAAATGGCCCCCCTCAATAAAATATTCATTCTATTGTGAAGTATCTACTTTTTATTCAAAACTTAACTTGTACATTGGGAGTGATTTCTCTACTTACAGTACATATCTTGAAATACCTCCAATATATTATGAAACTTTTGGAGGTGGATTCTATTGGGGTCTGATGATGAGGAATAGAGAAATATGAAATTAGGATGGAGAACATATGTATTGTTGATCCCTGTTAACAGCTGCATGTCTTAGGCTCCTACCAAATGAGTTATGGAGACAGATTTCCTATTTGTTAATTCATTAAATTTTTTAATTAGTATTGATAACTTGAAGCTTAATTTTATCTCCTCCGCCCTCTTAATGTGATCCATTGAACCCTCTATGACAAATGGTCTTACCATGATTTTCATACAGGCTTATGCATTTTGTACTCTTGTATTTATTCATGTTTTTGTATTCATGTTGTTCTATTTCTACCTATCTTGTGCTGTAGGGACAAGAGCTTGCTTGGAAGCAAGGGTGTGGGTGGCCCAAAAGCTGATAGACTTAGGGCATTGACCTATGTAAGTATTCTTTCATTGCATTTTATGTTTTTGCAAATGAAATATATCATTTGCATCTTGATCAAAATTTTGAATTGCAGTTTTGTTGATCTATGATTTTGTGAAAATATTTGGACAAATAGGATTATAGGACTAATGTGACCACATTTCTGTTTCAATGTTACAAATATCACAAAAACCATTTTGTTACAAATATCACAAAAATGTCTTTATTGTAAATCTTTAACTAAAATGACATAATACTAAAGGAAGACAAAAAACAAATACACATTTGAAATAAAAAAAATAAAGGATGATAATGTTATTTTTAGAATGAGTCCAAGATTCTTTCTCTTGTACTTCTGCGTGAGAGCCCTTTCCTGCAAGCAACACAACTTGCAAGCACATGCCACCCTGCATCATAAGCACACATCATTGTTGAAAGAAGTAAAAAACACAGGTTTTGAAAATAGGGAAATTTCAAAAGTAGAGTATTTACACATAATAGGAAAATGTCATGAAAGCTACTACACCTTGCTCGCTAAACCAAATGATACTTTGAATCTTTGACCATTGTACATAAAGACCTCTTAACCTAATTTTCGATTATAAATACTATGAAAATGTTGAGATGCTATCTGCCCACAAACAAACCCTAAAGATCTGCCTCCAACCTCATTTGATTGTGCAACAATCACATCTTCATCCTCTATCTCAACATCTTTCTATTTACTACTAAGTTTATGTTCAAATCACAGAGATTTTAACCATTCCAACCACCACCTTCTATGTTAGATCTAGACCACCATAAACCAACTTTTGAAAATTCATCACAATAAAAAGACTCTTCTCCATCTTCTCTACAGCCCACAAAAAAAAATGAATATTGGAATACTTCTCCGGTGACCACTGCACCAGAAAGTGAACCAACTTTTGAAAACATCAAGGCATATATTTTTCTACTATTTTGTGTCTTTGTTTTGGATTTTTTTTATCTATTTATTTTATAGATCCAGATCTTTTGATGTACTAAAACAAAACAAACAATACTCAATCTTATTTTATTTCGAAATAGCTCAATTTAAATTGCAGAAAGAAGTCACTAATCTAATTGATGGATTTTCATGAGTTAATTTTTTATTTTATATGAAAAAGATTTGTAGTTAAATAATTGAAGGAAAATGAGCTTTCATGAGCAAACTCAAAGTGTTCTTTATACTATTGTATTGGTTATAAAGTAAACTCAAAGTTTACTGTTTGAGTTCAAAGGATGGTAACTAGATAAGAAGAGGGATGGAGCAAAAGTAACATGTTTCCTTTGGACACATGTATTATGGTGAGTAAAATATTTAACATTTCTTATCCTCTTGCATTAATATAGTCAACTCTTATTACTAAAATGTAAATCTGTTCTATCTCATCTAATTGCCATTGCTATTTTCTGTGACTCAATAATATTTCTAAGATAAATGTCTATATTCCATGTATGTTTGGCATCTACATCATCTTTGTTCTTTGTGTGCATTGAATTCATGATCTTTTCTTAGTTTTATATATTTTTGAAGTTGGGAAGTTTCAATCTTCTATTAACAACCATTATGCTTGGCTTTCAATGAGTCTAATAGTAGGTATTGTATGATATTTTAAAATGTGATTGGAGATTTAAATAGAATTCTTAAGATTCAAATTTGGATGTGAAGATAAGAAATGATTGTTTGGATTTTTTTTTTTCCTGTGTATGCCCGTTTCCCTTTCAGTGTACGGATTGTTTAGATTTTATAAAGAAGACCAAGTACTCCTCCGGTTTTATATATAATCAAAATTTAATTTAATTCGTTAGATTCATTGAAAAAGTAATGTTTCTAGCCTATATTATTGACTAGGTACATTATCTTTTCAATAAATTTAAAAAGTCAAATTTTATTTATATATAGAACTAGAGAGTATATGTTACAAGTAGTACTTAAAGTGTGTCAAAAAAAAAAAAAAAAGTAGTACTTAAAGGTTATTTAGAATATGTGGGCGGTATATTATATTACTATTAGCATTAAAAGGGGTCGGGAACCATAATTCTGAGGTTCTTAGTCTTAGCTTAAAAAAAAGTAAAGCATATTTTTGTATCTAGTTTGAGACCCTCATTGTACCTCCTGTTTATGTTATAGTTTGTCATCACAAGAAATCATAATTTTGAGTCATTTAACTTATATCGCAACAATATCACACATACTCAACATAATACATTCATGTCCATTTAAAAATCTAAACATAATAGTCTCAAAAGTCAAATAATCATTCAAAAACTACGTTCCTTTGAATAAGCACTTGAGTTTTGTCAATAAAGAATAGACTTAAAAAAATGTGTTACCATTATATACCACAATACCCTATTCATATTGTTTCATAAGGATCGCCTTATATGTTGTGCAAATAAAAAGGTGCATAACCTCCATATATTAGTAGTTGCCACACTTAATTTTCATACGGAATATTGCGTATCCATTGTCACCCCAAGCTTTACTGTGGCTGTTTTGTATTATCCCAAATTTAACCAACTTTCCTTCGGTGATTTTAGATCTAAAATCGATCACAACTAAGGTATGTCTCATGAGACATATCTTGTCTGTGGTTAATTTTAGATTTCAGATTGTTAAAAGATAGCGGGTGATATATTTGATTGTTCAAAACAGTCATGGAGAAAATTGGGGAGACATTGGATACACAACTTTTAGTATAAAAATTAATTGTAGTGATTGACTACTAATATATGGAGATTATGCTCATTTACACTAATATGCAAGACTTTTGGCCTTCTGGGGCAATATGAATTGTGTATTGCGGGATATAAAATAACATTCATACTTTCTCATGTTTTTTTTCTTTTTTTTTTTTAAATTGTTACGTGTTTGTGTTTGGAGGTCAGGATTATTAGACTTTTAAGTTCTAGTATGGGAATATGTAGGAATGTAATTGGATCGGTTTGGATTAGTTTTTGGTAAATTCTCGGATCAATGAACTCTTAATTGGTTCGGTTTGGTTGGATACTTTAATCCGTTTGTGGTGCATTTTTTCGATGTATTCCTTACTATTATTATTCATATAATTTTGTCAATCACATATAACACTATGTAATCAATTATCACCATACATCATATAGAAAAGAAAAGACAATGGTTTTCAAACAATGTTTCAATTCAAACAAAGTTGTCAAAATACAACTGAAGATGTTTTCAAATACAAAATATAATCCATAGGTGGAGTTCATCATCAAATACAAAATAAAATCATATATGAAATTAAGTTTATAAGTTCTACATCAAATAACAAGATACAACTAAAATAAAGCACGGGCTTTTAAGATACACCTTAGGAAAGGTTGTGTGTGGGTTTGAGAAAAATTTGAGATAGAGTTCAAGACAAACGTCACTCTTGTTAAATCAGACTCTTACTCGCTATGTGATGGTTCAAGACAAGCGTCACATTTGCTTATGCGCAATCTTATATAGAGAAGCGTCCTACGCTATTTTAGAATTTTCTTTTAAATTTAAGTGGGGGATTGTTGGAACATAGAGCACATTTATGTGTGAATTGAAAATAAAACTCTTAGTCCCACATCAGGTGCTAGAGCATACTAGTATGTATTATATACTAGTGTGTATTTTGATAATAAAAATAATGAAAAGTAGATTAATGTTGTAGAAACGCACTTAGAGTTACTAAATAATAGGAAGAGTAGTAGAAAAAGTCAGAGCATGTGTTCCTATTTATACGACCACCTCACCCATTTTTATTGGGTCCTTAAGATGATCTTAAAAGGAAGTTAGTGGAATATTTACTTCATATAACAGTGTTGATTAGCTTTTAGAAACTAACCCTAAAGATATAACACAAATAAAAGACATGACAGGCACAACTACGGTCTATAGTGTGGATCGAATTCAAGAAGCACTCAAGTGGCATAAATCTCTTGCGAATAATGTCAGGTGTCAAACATTACTTTAACACCAAATCTTAATCGTCTATTTTTTTTAATCAGGGACTAATAATAATTTTCTAAACTAACCCACGAGATGTAGCGTGGACCCTTGCTATTGATCGCATACTTTTGATCGTTTTGAAATTCACGAGACTCATTATCAAGCACAATACAATACTCATTCTTTGCTTATTCTTAGCGTTCAACCTGCCTCCTAGCTCCCACTCGCCAGCGTTCTTTTTGCATCTTCATTCCAATTGATCCCAATTGATGAATCTAGGAGTATTTAATTAAGATAGGTTAGCTCCGATTTGTGGAATATTGTTTTTAGGAATTTTGGTCATCATTGAATAACTAATTTACTCACAACAAAATCAAGTGCATATCTGAATCCATAATACTATATGGGTATATGAAATCAAATTTATAATTTTAAAAAATTAAAAACCCTTAAAATTAAATTGAGTTTGTAGTCAATTCTCTGGTACAAAAAATCAAGAGTAGTTAATTATCTCTATTGGGTATGAATAAGGAGGTGGTGCGTGTAATTGTTAAATTGAGATCGTGTGGAGAAACAAATTTCATTGTTAGTTTTTCATACTGTGTTGTATTTTTGGGGATGGAACAGAAAAAAGAGTGCGCTGATCAGGTAAGTCAAGGGGAAGAAGAGATCACGTGAGTTAGTTTAGTAAATATTTATAACCAATTGTTAGTCGGTTTGGTGATTGATGCTGAACTTGGTAGGGAGGACCACGGTTCGATCCCCGCAACTGCGATCGGAGGAGGTTGGAACCACTTGATGCCAGAACTGACTCTCAAACCAGATTAAACTGATGGTGAAAAAAAAAAACAAAAAGTAAATACTTATAGACCTTCGAATTAAAATAATATACGGTTAAAATTTGATGTCAAAGTAATGTTTGACACCTGGTGTTAACGGATCCTAACTCATATATTAGTCGTAAGTGGAAATCACGCTTTAGTACATTCAGTCCATATCAACTAATTGGATATTGTTAATTGATATTATCACCACTTGTTATTAATTTTGGATCAAAAATTAAGTGGTTGTTGTTGTTTTACATCAATAAGAGCCGTTATAATACTAATAGTAATATCAGTGTTAATTTACTTTAAGAGTGATGAGAGTCTCATAGTTCCCTCAACTTAAGAATGATCAGAGTACCATAGTCCATTTATTTAAGAGTGGTCTTAGTACTATATTTGAATGATTGTAGTTATCATATTAGAATGATCATAATATTATATTAGAATGACCTTAAAACCATAGCGCACTGATTTAAGTAGCATAATTGAGGATGTAATTCTTGCCCGATATCTACAGTGCAGTATTTATCAGTATCAGTAGAACTGAGCTGTTTTATTCTGGGGACTTCGTGGTTGATCGTCTGTCTTGCACAATTTTGGGCAGTGGCATGAAACGTCTTAAAGAAAACGTACCGACCGTGACTCAATCCAGTAATCTCTTCGATGACTAAACATTATTTTAAACGATTTTTTAACCTCGGAAACAACGGAGTTTGAATAGAAGAATGCAATCACCAGTAAGATAAAATATTTCCATAGTTGCTAGAATTATTCTTCATATAAAAAAGAGAAAAAAGAGGTATAAAAATAAACCTCTTTAGTGAATATAAGAGACATTGCATACATTGAAAGTAAAATTCTTCCTACAATGTGAGGGCAAATTAAACATGATCCGTTTTTATTTTTTTTTATACTAACATTACATTTCTCCGCCACTAAACTTTTCAATTTGATTTATCATTGTTTTGGTATTAAGTTTAAAAGTAATAAATGTTTGATTATTTCTTAATTTTCTAACACGATTATGTTGACATCTCCTTCTAATGGTAAGTGTCATGCCAACAATATATTTGTATTATTCACTTAATAAATAAAGTGATAGTTAAATACACTCAGAGGTCTTTAAAGTTAACGTCCATAATAAATTATTTTTTTAATTTTTATATTTTAAATTAATCCTTTATCTTTATAACAAGAGATTTACTTTTGTCATCCTATCGGTTTTTCGCACGTCCTACGAATTTCTATTTTTACTCTTCCGTTACTTAAGTAGCGGGACGTTATAAAAATGAGAAATTTTGATGAAACAACATCTTACATAAAATTCAAGATTTGTACCAATTCTCTATTTAAGGATTAAGTAACAGACGTTATAAAAATGTGAGATTTGAGAAAACAACACCGCCTAACATGAAAATGTATTATTTTTATAACGTCTGCTACTTACGTAGAGAACTGGTAAAAATGATATAAAAAAAAAAGAATTGTTAAAAATGAGATTTTTGAGAAAACACCCTAATACCATGAAATTTGCAAAATTTTAAATGTATAATTCGTTACTTAAGTAGCGAACGAGAGTATTTTAATAATTTTATTGGGCGCACAAGAAAAAAAAACAAATCTCTTTTATTGCATTTGGACTAAAATAGGAATATTGATTTGTTCGTAGGGGTAAAGTGTTAAATGTAGGAGTAGAAAAGTTTTTTTTCTTTATTCATACGCCTCATGGCCCAAGTTAAAAAATCAAAACAAAAAAAAAACACATGAAAAAGGTAGCGGGAGAAATCTCAAAGCAAAATAGCGCGAGAATTTTTCAAGCGAAAACGCCACCGTTTGCAAGGCGCCAATATTATGAAATCTATATTCCCCGCGCCTCAATTCATCATTTTTAAAACAAAAGATCTGAGCCGTCCACGTAATCTCCAAAATCACCATAAGAAATGAAATCCACCTTCACTCTCTTCTTCCCGTCGATTTCCGAAAACTCCAAAACACAAACAAAAATGGAAGATTCTGGAAAATCCAATATCAACAGTAGTAGTAAATTATTGAATTCATGGATGCTTCACTTTCAGAAACTCGCTCTCGAACTCAAATGCTCTCTCTGGTTCGCACTATTATCGTTAATTTCAGTTTTGATTTTTTTTTTCCTTAATTTTTTTAATTATTTAGGTTTTGAATTGATTTGTTTTCGTAATGGATCTTGTAGCTTGAACTTGTTCAAACAACCGGTTTTGCTTCCATGCAATCACTTGTTCTGCAGGTTTGTTAATTATGTTCTTTGTGTTCATTAATATTTCTAGGTTATTAATATTTTTGTTGTTGACAATTCTAGGTTATTAATTTAATTGAATCTCGTTTTTTTTTTTTTTTTTGAATTTGTAGTTCCTGCTTGGTGGATACTGCTGAGATTGGTATTTGTTCTGAGTGCGCTCTCTGCAAGACCAAGTACACTCAAACGGGTACTCCCTCCGGTCTCAAATATAAGCAAAAGTCTACTTCCATCGTTATGTTTTATGTCATTATTCCAATTTTACCCTTAAATTAAATATTGATTCAACCAATAAATGCAATGTTCTACACTTTCCAAACAGAGTATAATTGAAAATAAGTTATTAATTATGTAAATTATTGCATATTTTGTTGTTTTAGATCCGAGTTCTAGGAGCTATGGCTGATTTAATTTTACTTTGTTTTTGTTTCTTTATATTTAATTATCTTAAAAGTTCAAGGAGAGAAAATTAATTAAAATGAATTCAATTATGTGTCTGTTCTTGCTATTTTATTTATTCTAAGATGCAAGTTTGTTAATATTAATATGCTGGTTTTGGGTTTCCTTAATGTATTTATTTTAAATTTATGATTAATATACTTATGTGTTGATTATGGGTGGCAGATGTAAGGCATTTGTCTTTAGTGGAAAACATTGTCGCGATTTATAAGAATTTGGATGCAACTTTTTGTGCTAACGCGTTTCAGCAACGATCATCTGGTGAGTCGATTTGCTTTTGTATTTGGTGAGGAATGAGAAATATGTAGCTTATTGCTTGATGCTGGTTTGACGTGGTTTTTGTTAATTGATTAATGTAGATAACATGAGGGTTTTGAAGCAGTGCCAAACTCTTCGCAATTCAACAGGTAGTAATAAAAAGGCTGATAAGATTCTGCAGAATTCAAATGGAGTTGAGGTTGGCCAGAATCACAAATCCGGAATTACAATGAATGGTAAAGCCAGGGAGCTTGAAATGTCTCACAGAGGAGGGGATAACAACCACATTGCAGTGAAGCCTAATTCAACGAGATGTTCGCAGACGGAAATTGGGGGTCATATGGAAATGGATTTGAATCAAGTGACACAATCAGCACCAGATAGCCCTCCATTTTGTGACACCAAAGGTTCTGATAATGGTTGCAGCGATCAAAACAGTGAGAAGGTGGGTTTTTATCTCTTTATTTATATTCTGGTATTGATTATTTGTGTAGTTTAAAGCAACTTCATATATCTAGGGCCCGTTTGGATTAGTTTATTTTTGAGCTTATGCAAACAACTTGTGCAATATAAATTAGGTTTTATGCTATTTTATAGGTTTACACTGGTGAAAATTGTATTTTTATAAATTATTTTATCATAAACTACCTTGACAAACTTATAATAATACATAAAAATTGTATAAGTTATTTGTATAAGCTCAAAAATAAGCTAATCCAAACGGGCCCCTAGTAGGCCACATCCACTTTCAATTTGACATCTTATTCTATTAAATTTTTCATTTCAGACGCACAATCTTGAGAGATCTGAAAATTCGTCATTGAAAAGAGCAAGCACAGGAAAAGGTAATATGAAAGAAAGAATGGCTCAGTTCAGGTCCGAAAGTTCTGCCTCTGAAAATGAGGATCTTATGAGAGATCTTAAGAGACAAAAGAATCTTACTAATGGAGATGGCATTATTCAACAAAGCACCTCATATCATAATAAGTTCGTGGATTCTCCCTGTGACTCGGGCACTAATTTTGAAAAGGACCTTGGTGCACTCATCCCTTCAAATGCACCAAATGACTTGTGTCCAAATACTAGCATCTGCTTGTTTTGCCAGTCCTCTAAAGTTTCAGAGGTAATATCTGACATGCACTAGTTTCTTGCATTTAATCAGTCCTATTGCTACTCCCTTTCCTTGAGAGCTATCTTATTCTCATATTTGCCACTAATCTATTTGGTGAAATTCCTTTCCTGGTTTTTCATCGGGGATTTTTGTAGGCTACTGGGCCAATGCTGCATTACGCAAATGGGATTTCAGTTACAGGAGATGCTGCAATGCAACCAAATGTCCTGCACGTACATAAAGTTTGTATCGACTGGTAAGCTAACCTATCCTGTGTTACTGTGTATGCATTGGTTACTATGATAGATCCTGAATGTATGTTTTTGGTGGAATTATTCTAAAATGGATATTGAATCCTGGTCGATCATGGGTTGCTCAAATATTTCTTAATATGCATAAATTAAACTTTTTTGTTCTCTTTTAGTTTTGTTGCATTTGGCTGATGAATTTGGTGCTAACTTTGGGAACCCAGGGCACCACAAGTGTATTTTGTTGGTGATACTGTTAAGAATTTGAAGGCAGAAGTGGCCAGGGGAGCAAAGCTTAAATGCACCAAATGCGGTCTAAAGGGAGCTGCTCTTGGTTGCTATGTCAAATCATGTAGAAGAACTTATCATGTCCCTTGTGCAATGGACATCTCTACTTGCCGCTGGGATCATGTACAGCTTTCGTATATTAGTGTTTTGGGATTATTTTTCAACAGAAGTTTTTGTTTGTGTTTCTGTGCATTTATTTGAAATTTGTTGGTGCATTCTCTGGTTCAGGTGGATTATCTCTTGCTATGTCCTGTTCATTCAAATGTCAAATTCCCAAGTGAGAAATCCAGTCATAATAAACAGGCAATTCAGAACCATCCTGTTTCATCGCAGCTGTAAGTTTATTTAAGTAGTCTTCTATTTAAGTTTGGTAGTATAGTATATGTATAATGGCATGCACTGCTTATTTCACAACATATAAGTTTATAATTCTCTGGTATAAATACTACTCTGATATAAATAATAGAGCATATTACTACTCTGATATAAATTTTGATATAAACTAGAGCATATTAAATACTACTCTGATATAAATTAGAGCATATTAACTACTACTCTGATATAAATTAGAGCATATTAACTACTACTCTGATATAAATTCTCTGGTAGAATAGTATTTTCATAATGACATGCACTGCTTACCCGAAGATTAGACCATAAACTGGAGCACATCGTAACACTTGAGTGCAGATGGTCATTGATCCGCTCTACAATCCAATTAGGGCTGAAGGCCTATAGTAATGGACATAAACATAAAATAAATTCAAGTAAAACAATACGCACATATATTCTAATATATGCTCTAATAGATCACTCAAGTATTTATCTGAGTGGATTTCAGGGTTAAATTCGCTGCAATTTTTTTTTTTTACCAAATTAGTATATGCACATAAGGAAACTATTGATTTGCTATTATGATCATACTCCTTTTTTCACCTTGTTTGATACTGTTTCTAAGGTTATCTATTCGCTGTTGCTGTAGGCCATTTCAACAGTCAAATCAACTGTTGGGAGCTTCACAGGATTATGGTAAAAAAATGGTTTTCTGTGGATCTGCTCTATCGAATGAAGAAAAGGTCAGTATAGATGTTGTCTTCTTTCGGTGATTAAGTCTTTTGTTCCCTTCATTATCATAACTGTTTCTTTCTTAGACCTGTGAGTATAAGAACTTAAGAAGGGTGGGATGGGGGTATTGAGAATGTTCTTGGCTTTAATGATAATGAGCAGCAACATAACAAACTTCTGACATGGTGTTGAGTGGAAGAAGGGGCAGTTGGTTATAGGAATGAAAATATTTTTGTAGGAGAGTGGAAGAAAGACAGGTATGAAGAAATTCAGGGAATTATTGGTGGGTAAACCTCTTATAAGGGGCTTAATCTTGAATTGGGTCATTTCTTTTTGCAATTATACTTTATGTTCCTGGAATCCGAAAGAAATTCTAGAATTTCTGTGGCAAAGGAGCCAGTCCCCTTTATCTTATCAATAAAAGTAGCTCCTCACTTTCTTGTGGACCTCTCTAGTTACACCTTTTCTTGTGCTGAATCTTCAGCTGAAATATCTGTTGGTGATGAAAGTACTCATAAAATTTGCAACACTGACCCTTTAGGTTGAAGGCCTATCCGATTGTCCAACACGTTAAAGACATGGACATGGCACCTAGCTGACACTCCTAATTGACTGAACATGAAAATGGCACACGTGACACCAGAAATTTCCATTTTTTTAATGATGAGGGTCAACTAAGGGAGTGAAAGGCTTTAAATTGATGGATGGATTAAAGGCGAAAGACATAGTTCAATAGTTAATCATGTTTTACAATATTTTTCGTAAAGAAACAAGTTTTCTTCAAATTGTGTAATGATCTCTCTTAGTGGTTTCTTCATGAGACTCATCAGTTCATTATCATAGGGAAAATGTAATACTTAAGTAATTTGATATGATGATAGGCTTAGAAATCATGATTTTAAATTTAAATCGCACAATCAAATAAGAAATTAATGTACTTTCTGTAAACTGCTACAGTACACCTTCCTATGCTTGGTCTATCAATGTCATATTATTAACTAATTAATATATTCCTCCTCTTGATGGTGCAGGTGCTATTGATTAATTTTGCACGCAAGGTTGGTGCTACGGTGACCAAGTGTTGGACCTCAAATGTCACCCATGTGATTGCAGCAACTGATGCAAATGGAGCATGTTCCAGGACATTGAAAGTTTTGAGGGCAATTCTAAATGGACAATGGATCCTAAAAGTTGACTGTATGTAATTTAGGCTTCCAATGTTGATTATCTGATTTGATTCTCATATTTTATTTTGGTTATTGACACATTGATGAATTACTCAATGGCTTATTTCTTTGGTTTTTACTTTGCAAAACTGGAATGTCTTCAATTTATATCACTCCATGTTTTTTTGAGAGTTTGGATTTGGAAGATGACTTTTAATTTGGGGGACAAAGAAAACAAAATCAATTATGTTCCATATATTGTTTTGTTTTCATCTTGCAAACTATAAATCACCCCCTCAATAAAATGTTCATTTTATTTTGAAGTATTCTACTTGATTCAGGTACTAAGTAAGTTTTATTGAAAATTTAACTTGAAATACCTCCAACATATTATGAAACTTTTGGAGGTGGATTCCATTGGGGACTGAGGACGAGGGATAGGGAAATACGAAATTGGGATGGAGAGCATATGTATTGTTGAGCCCTGTTAACAGTTGCATGTCTTAGGCTCCTACCAAATAAGTTATTAAAACATGTTTCCAATTTGTATCTTGAAGCTTAATTTTATCTGCTCCACGGCTCCACCCTCTTAATGTGATCCATTGAACCGTCTATGACAAATGGCCTTACCATGATTTTCATATGGGCTTATGCATTTTGGATTCTTATATTTATTCATGTTTTTGTATTCATATTGTTCTATTTCTACCTATTGTGCTGTAGGGATAAGAGCATGCATGGAAGCGATGAATCTCGTAGAAGAAGAACTATATGAAGTTGATCTTGACAACCAAGGGTGTCAGGGTGGCCCAAAAGCTGGCAGACTTAGGGCATTGACCAATGTAAGTATTCTTTCATATTGCATTGTATGTTCTTGCAAGTCCATGAAATATCATTTGCACTATCAGTTAGAATATCTAGCATCTCGATCACAATTTTGAATTACAGTTATGTTGTGATCTTTGATTTTGTGAAAATATTTGGACAAATGGGACTAATGTGACCTGACAACATTTCTGTTTCAATGTGGTTACAAAGATCATAGAAACCTTTATGTTGCAATCTTAGTTGCAAAATTTAAAATCATGGCCTCTATTATTGACTTGCTATTTCCTTGCTTTGCAACTGAAATATCTAGATGAATAAGATCACTGTTCTTTTTAGCTTACTAGTGACTTTACAATGTAGTTATTTTAGCCTCCATATCTATTGATATTCATTGTTTAAACTACTTGGGTAGATCTGTTGTGAATCCTCTATTCTGATTGTGATTGTAGGAGCCGAAGCTATTCAGTGGCTTAAAGTTTTATTTTTCTGGTGATTATGATTTGAGTTATAAGAAATATCTTGAAGATTTAGTTGAAGGGGGCGGAGGCGCTGTTTTGAAAAGCAAGGATGAATGTGAAGTAGGAAGAGATGCAAACTTGCTAGCTGTTTACAATCTTGATCCCCCACAAGGATGTAAGCTGGGGGAGGAAGTTTCCATTCTTTGGCAAAGACTGAATGAAGCAGAGGATTTAACTGCCAATACTGTTGGTCACACGTGGATTCTGGAGTCAATTGCTGCATGTAAGTTGCAGCCTTTTAGTTAGCTAAAATGCATTTTGTGGCTGTTATTTTGTTCATCTTTTAATAGGATGTTTATTTTGCAAAAGTTTATCAATTTTGTATAGGATTTGTATTGAATTTATATCTTGTTCTGGCGTTCAAGATATATCTTGTTCTGGTGTTCAAGATATTGAAGGATGCTAGGTAACACGAAATAGTTAATGTAATCCATGTGGAATTGAATAAATTGTAAGTTAAGTTTTGCTTTTTATTTCGCGAGTATTATGAAGTTTGGTTAAAAGACTAGAGAGGATGCTGAAAAATCCAATAAATTAATAGCAGAGAACTCTGATGGGTGCACAAGTTCTGGTGCTAATGAGTGATTGATTTCAGAAACAATATTGTGAGTTGAGAGATAAGGAAAATTTGTTTTTGAAAAGGTGAGTTAATCTTCATTGAACTACTTGGTCATGATACAAGGGCAACCATTCTTATGTGATTATGCTATCAACCTCTTCCACTCACTAGTGTCAGTGTGTTACATTAGCTAAATGAAATCAGAAATGTAAATTAATATATAAAAGGAATAACACTTTTGACATTGCAGACTTTGTTCATAGTCTGATTGTTTAAATTTTTTAAGATCAACAAAATTAGATGAATTTATCCTCTGTAAAGGCTCACAAGAAAAAATCAACTACATAAATAAATTATACATATGATCAAAAGTTAAGTAAACAAATTAAGATCATAAATAATCGTATTCATTATTTCCATTAATATATTTGTAAGTGTGACAACATTCAAAGCTCTAAGGTGAATGAATCTTCCACTATAAAGAATCATAAATTGTGAACCTACCTTATCTTTGCTTTGCTCACTTGTTTTTTAAAATATAAAGAAATAACAATCATATCGTTTCCCTAAAACTTGGCATATGGTTGCGTAGTACTTTGGCTTAATGAGCTTTGTCCTGAGATGAAGTAGTGTTCATCTCCAAGCTTGAATTCTTGTGTTCAACATCATTATAGACAAAGAACTTGGCAACAACAACAAAGCAAATGAAGTTGAGTAGACTTATTATTGCAATGAATGCATAATAATAATCTAAACGGGAGACATTTACATTATCCAAAATCCAACCTTTGCGACCATGTCTTTGGGTGATATCAGCAACGGCGGATATAACAAAGGTACTAAGAAAACCTCCTAGACCATAGGAGGCTGTAGAACATGCTGTTCCAAGGCTCTTCATGGTTTCTGGTGCTTGATCGTAGAAAAACTCCAGCTTGGCAACTTCGACAAAGTTATCAGCAACCCCTGACAAAGCAAACTGAGGAAGGAGGATGAAAATAGTAAGTGGGATTGTATCATTCATGCCTAAGAGGTTGTTTTCTCTGGCAACATTGAGTCGTTTTCTCTCAACCAAACTTGCAATGACTAATATAATAATGTTTAACACAAGGCCAATTCCTATTCTTTGCAGTATTGTGATTCCTCTAGGGTTTTTAGTGTAGCGCCGGACAAAAGGTACAAAAATACAATCATAAAATGCAATGCATATCAACGTGAAAATAATTGTAATTGACACGAGATTTCCTGGAGATATCTTAAAATGAGGTCCCATTCTCTTGTCAAGTGTCATGCCTTGTCTAATGAAGAGTGTGAAAAGGTGCATTCCCAAAGTGCTTGGAATAATTGTGAAAATTGAAATCGGAACCAGTTTTGTCATTTGTTTAGTTTCCTCAATTTGTGTGACTGTACAAAGCATCCATGGCGAGTTTTGTCTGGTCTTTATAGCCGCTTTGTCAAGAAAACTGCAAGCAAAGAAGGGGGTGGTATAAAAATAAGTTAGTATGTGTTGGTAACACAGACGCGTGCGCGCGCACACACACTAAGAAGTATCGTGGCTTAACCTGAAGAAAGACGTGTGAGCAATTCTACTTCTACCATTACTTGCATACTCTTCAATACTCAGCTCATGTAACTCTTTAGCATCTTCCGGAACACTAGCCTTCCATTTTCTCGCAGCAGCCACAAAGACCTGAAGCATCCTTGTTATAGGGCTCCCTAGGGGCAATTTGTGTCTATAATATGGTGTTCCTATTAGAAACACCAAAATTGAAAATGCGAGACCAATGGTTGGAATGCCATATCCAAGGGTCCAACCTATATTGTCTTGTATGTAAACCAAAAAAGTGGTAGAGAAAAGAACACCAATCAAAATGCTAAAATACCACCAATTGAAGAAGGATAACTTATGAGATTTTTCTTTAGGATCAAAGTCATCAAATTGGTCTGCTCCCATAGTAGCAATGTTGGGTTTGGTTCCAGCTGTGCCTAAAACAATGATGTACAAGGCAAGGAAGAAAATACCCTTTTGCAACGGCGATGCCTTGGGACAGTTTTCGAATGCGACACCTACATCACATTCTGGTGGCCTTAGTGATGGTAGTGAAACCGATAGAGTCAACAAACACATTCCCTGGCGTCAAAGAAAACAAGGACACACATTCACATCGGTAATTACATTAGGTAACATACCAAATCATAACATTTGTTCGAAACAAGTAAAATACAGATTACATACATAAATGAACAATTATATATACTTTGATTCAAGATGATGCATTGTTAAGTTTGGTGTTGCACATGAATTTTTGCAAAACGTGAAACTAACTTCTTAAGGAGAAGATACTAATCTTGGAATTCAAATTTAGGTAAGATTTTTCAGCCTATTTCTCAAGTTTATGACCCTAAGCATGACCCAAAAGTACCTTTCTATACCAGCAGATAGGATATATTCAAATGGTGAAATAAATATCATATATCATACCATGAGATAAATGCATGATGCAATTATAAAGGTCCAATATCGGCCAAGATAGGCATCAGCTACGTAAGCTCCTGCAAGTGGCATAAGCCACACTGATCCTCCCCAATTGCTAATATTGTTTGAAGATTCTACAGTACCCTGATGGAGCTTATTTGTTAGATACACCACTAAATTTGTTGATATTCCATAGTAAGCCATCCTCTCAAACAATTCATACCCTACAAATTATGTCACATTCATAAGTGATAATTCCTTATGCAGTAAATGAAAACAAAAGAAAAGTTTTAAAATATATAAAGGATTATTGTATCTTTAACAAAGACTAAAACTAGAATCAGTTTTAGAAATTTGGCTTGAACCTAATTCAACCATAATAAATCAGTTTGTAAGGTCATTATCATATCTACTTATAAACCTATGTCCAGGACATCTCATATCCGATGTGGGACTCTTTAACATACCCCTTCACACTCATCACTATATTGGACTTGGTACGTGGATATAAATGGTGGGTGGTTCGATAGCAGAAACTGGACAATAGGTGGCTCAATGGATCTTGAAGAAACTCCGATACCATCTTAAAAGTTTTGGTAAGATAAAGATTGTCTCTACGTATAAACTCAATGTTCAGGACATCTCACAAAATAATTATATATATATAAGATAGTAAAAGACTTCATTTTACCTACAAGGAAGGAACAAGCTTTCCACCTTCCGGTCTTTGATTTTAAAACATGTCTACCTTGTAGGTCTACTGTGCCATCTTGAGTGTAATCTTCCATTGACCCTTTTTCTTCAATGACTTCCATGATACAGAACAAGAACAACTACTTGAGCTCTTTGGTATATGGAGAATCATACAAGGTTGCTAACTATTTTCCAATGAGCTTTTAATATATGTAAGGAAATTTGATTTTAGATATTTATGTTAGAATATTAGAAAGTATCTCATACATAGTCAATTTTGCATGAATATAAGAGAGAATCTGCATGTCATTTTTTTTACAATTTTCATCAATTTTTTATTACCATATTGTTTACCTTCTCGACCAAGCTATTAGATTTTTGAAATTGACATGGCACATAAAGTCACGAGATTACAAAAATAAATACATTAACATGACTTTTCAGCCTTTCCACGATGGATTTAATTTATATGTAATTTTTTTTCTACATATAATCCAAGGTTTTTAATTTATCCCTTATAATTTGGGGCCTTTACCTATCAACCAATAAGAACAAGTTATATGTATGTAAAATAAAAGTCGATTACAAGTTAGTTGTCGATACCACGTGTAAGCCTACTTATGTGACGTGCTCTCATTGGTTATTGGGAAAATCTTCCTCAAATTATTAAGAGGCAGAGTAAGCCTCACCTATACCCAATCATATACGTTCTATAAGTTTATACGATATTAATATTGTATTTCAATAATATATTTTTTGAAGCATATTTCAATAATATATTAAATAATGTTAAATTGAAATAAAATATTATAGATATGAATGTGATATTTAAAACGAATAATTTTTAATCCAATGGCAAGTTTCAAAATGCATGCATATTGAACTGTAATATTACACGGTTATAATTTTTTCTCTATAGTCACTCATGATTTATAATTTCATGACGTCTCTATCCCCGTCTCTTGTTCATTCTTTACTTCTAATGACTCTTATAATTTTTGAACTAGTGTTTGAAACTAAAATGAAAAAAAAAAAGTATTGTAATTGCCAAAAGAATTTTTTTTTAAAAAAATTGTTAGTTTTAATAGTGTTAAGAAAATGAAATCTTGAAACACCCACTGCCACTCTATATAGTTTCTCATGTTGATTTAGCTCAATGAAACATGAAACAACATGTCCATCTGTAAGACTATAATAACTTGATTAAGGGCATGTTTTGGAAAAACAACTTATTTTATTTTTATAGCATCAACAAAATAACAAAATTGTTTTTTTGTATATGCTATAAGTTATTTCTATAAATGATCTTGGAAAACTTATAAAACAAGTTGAAAAAAGCTCATGGAAAATATCATAAGTTATTTTTATAAGTTCTGCCAAACAATATAACTAAATTTATGTAAGTAGATAAGCTCATCCAAACATAATGTTCCTTGGCGGATGAAAGATGATGACGCTTGGTCATTACATCCATTATCATATCAATTCAATTTAGTTTAGAGGGAATTTTGATGTTTTCAATTTAGTTAAAAGTTGCATAGAAATTTTGATTACTTGTAATAGAAGAAAAATGAGCAAATAAGGGATTTAAATCTATGAATTCCGCCTGGGGCTAAACATAGCTCGCCTACGCAAGTTTTGAAGTCATGAATGTTGCCGAGTTTCTGCCAAATTCGCATATGAAGCAAATTATTCTCGCTTGGGGCGAGTTTTTGCCATTGCCTGAGGATTCAACTCTGCCAAATTTGCCTGGGGAGAGGCAAAATTCGCCAAGGAGAGTTTTCACCAATATTCATTCAACACGTCAGCGCCTTCAGAAGAATTCGCCTAAGGCGAAAATAGTTTGCCTAGGCGAAAATGTCAGATTTATGTGTGCTCTATAAAAGGAGATCTTGGCCAATGGAGAAAGGTTCTGACTTTTGCAAATAGAACTAAATATATTAACATCATATTTGAAGGCTGAAGATTGGATTTTCATGCTTGGAAACAAGATTGAAGATCTCCTTTGAATCCTTTTTCTACGTGTTTACGTCAAATTTCTATTGTAATTTCTGAGACAATTATGAGTAGGTTGATCTATTTAGATTAGGTCTCTTAGATGATTTTAATTTGATTTCGCTTGAACCATGTAGTTGTTGAGTATTATTCAATGCAATTATGAAGTTAGTGTTATTCAATCATACTTGTTCTTAATGCTTTTCATAATCTGGCCATTTATGAGATGATTTTAAGTAATAATTCACTATTAGTACTGGGCTTTAGAACTAGATCCAGCATGATTGTTCAAGTAGCAATTGTTTTAGTGATATCGAATTGTTTTTTTGACTCGACTTGTTAGTTGTGACTTAGAGAATTAAGTTCTATCAAACCTTCATTAATTATGATTTCGCCTATGAAATTAGGGGATTATAATTAAGGAAGAGGATTATAAGCCAAGATATTGGTCATAACCTTTTTGTTAATTTGTCGTGAAAAGTAAGTAATTGTAGGAAGTAAACACTTCTGCCAAGCAAATAGAATTAAATGATTGAAGGAGACCTAATCGCTTTTTAATTAATTGTTCATTTCAGCCCAATTTTATTTCTAAGTCTTAAATTGTTTCTCTCCAAACCACCTGATACTTTTATTTTTACCTAAGTATTAATATAATTGTCTTCGTTTAAATTCCCGAGAATTCAATAGTTTGACTACTTCATCATAATTTAGTTCACTTGCTAAATATTTCTACCAAAAGACCTCATTAAGTTTTTCACGATGCACCGGTCATAAATAACATTATAATGAATGCAAATTATTTTATAAAATTTATCGTTGGATTGAAAGTTCATATCATATAGATTATCCATAATTTTTTTACAGAAATTAAAAATCATTTAATATATTATTAAGACTTATTAAAATTAACGGTATTTTCTACCGTCATTTGTCATAAAATGTGATTAAGTTCTGTTTTCACATAAGCCACATTCAATCCTAAAGTTTACTTGTAAGAAATACTATTAGATTGTGAAAGCAGATCTTTAATGGTTCTAATTAATATGTTCAGTGCACTTAATTTCTGATAATCCAATTTGGAAACAAGCACATTATAGTATACTATTTAAAACTCCATGCTAAATCTGATTATATTGCCAAGTCATATAAGATTTCTAGCATTAGTAGCTTTTTAAAGTTTGAATTATTATAGGAATAATAATAATAATAATAATAATAATAATAATAATAATAATCATAGAGACAACACCATGCTAGTAACTTGGTAATGGCTTTTTCAGATACATATTGATTAATGAATCTCTTGGTAGATTCCTATTATAGCCTGTCAAAAGCAATACTACTTAGGATGCACCATTTAAGACAATACATGTTATATCGTCTCAAAAGCACTATTAATTAAACTGTACTAAAAGCTGTCCACAAATCCTAGCTCAAATGGTAGAAATATCGAAATTGTTAGTGTTGGACGCCATGACGGATGCCATGACCGGGGTTCAATCCCTCGTCACTCCACTTTGTGTGTGTAAATTTCCAATGGTTTTGCCATTTCGTCTACAAACCAAAAAAAAAACTGTACTAAAAGCTGTAGCCAAAGAAAAACTGTACTAAAGCTTAAATAGTGGGACATTTTATCATAATTAAAAGGGCTATTAGAGGAGGATTTGCCATCCATTTGAGTTTCACAAAACTCGAGGGATTAATCTATGCTGCTTCGTGCAGAGGATATCTGATTTACTCAACAAAAAAATGCTATTAAAGGTGAAAATAAGTGCTATGAAGTGTCTTTCTTGCCTGACATGTAGTTTAAGTTTGAATCAAGACTTTAGGCTTATGAACACAGCAACAGTTTCCATTAACTTACCTACAACTGTGACTACATTTCAATCTCTTAAGTAAATGTTACACTTTTGAAGAATCTTACACCCGTAAACTTGATTCTTTGCCCAATTGATTCTTTAACTCATGAAAAATGGTGTTCATATTTTCCCTAGGACTTGGCAATCTCTTGTGGATTGCTTTGGCTTATTGTAGAATTGTCTTGAGATGGAGTAGAGTTCATCTTTAAGTTTGGTTTGTTTTGCCTTACATCATTATAAACATAGAACTTGGCAACAACCACAAAGCAAATGAGATTGAGTAAACATAATACAACCATGGAAGCATAATAATAATCTAAATGAGAGATGTTTAGATTATTCAAAATCCAACCTTCATGACCATGTCTTTGGGTGATATCAGCAACAGTTGATAGAATATAGGCACTGGCAAAACCTCCTAAACCTAAACTTGTTGTGGAAAATGCTGCTCCAAGACTTTTCATACCTTGTGGTGCTTGATCATAAAAAAACTCCATCTTAGCAGTTTCAACAAAGCTATCAGCAACTCCTGCTAAAGCAAATTGTGGAAAAAGAATGAAAATAGTAAGAGGGAGTGTATCGTGCGCGCCTAAGAGGTTGTTTTCTCTTGCAACACTGAGTCTCTTCCTCTCAACTAAGCATGCAATTACCATCACAATGACATGAACCACAAGGCCAACTCCTATTCTCTGTAGGAGTGTGATCCCTCTAGGGTTCCTTGTGTAGGATCGGATCACAGGAACGAAAGAACAATTGTAGACTACAAGGCTTATCAGTATGAAGATAACTATAAATGATGTGAGACTTGCAGGTGGGATTTCAAAATGGGGTCCCATTCTTCTATCAAGTGTGGTGCCTTGTTTTATGAAGAGTGTGAATGTTTGCATAACCATGGTACTTGGAATTATTGTTAAAATCAAAATAGGTATCATTTTTATCATTTGCTTGGTTTCCTCAACTTGTGTCACAGTACAAAGCATCCATGATGAAGTTTGGCCAGTTTTTACAGCTGCTTTGTCGAGGAATCTGCGAGCATATAAACGGGGAGAAGAAGTATGTAAACTAAATTAGTCATACTGAATGTACTCCCTCCATCTTTAGTTACAAGTAAAAGTTCACTTTTCAGATTCATTGAACAACTGATGTATTTGATATATAATGTATACCAGATTCACTAGTTACTAAATAAATCTGAAAAGTTGACTTTCGTTTACAATCAAAGATGAAGTAGTATAGTAAAACTTGAACGGATAAAAAGTAATTAGATTCAACCTCAAGAAAGATGTGTGATCAATTTTGTTTCTACTATTACATGTGTACTCTTCCATACTTAGCTCATGTAGATCTTTTGGATCTTGTGGAACACATGCCTTACATTTTCTCAAAGCAGCTACATAGACTTGAAGCATTCTTGTTATAGGGCTGCCTGAGGGAAATTTGTGCCTATAAAATGGTGTTCCTACCAAAAACATTAATATTGAAATAGTGAGACCAATGGTTGGAAGAGCATATCCAAGTGCCCAACCCACATTGTCTTGTATGTAAACCACGAAAGTGCTAGCGAAAAGGACACCAACGAAAATGCTAAAAAACCACCAATTAAAAAAAGAGAGTTTATAAGATCTCTCTTTCGCATCAAACTCGTCAAATTGGTCTGCTCCTAAAGTAGAAATGTTGGCCTTGGTTCCACCAGTTCCTATAGAAATGATGTACAGTGCAAGGAAGAAGATACCCTTTTGAAATGGTGATGCCTTAGGGCAATCCTGGTCTAGGATACCTTGTGCACATTGTGGTGGACTCAGTGATGGAAGTGAAACTGCTAGAGTCAACAAACACATCCCCTGTGTCAAAATAAAGCAAGGCATGAATGTTTATAATTACATAGGATATGTATAAATAATAAATCAAAATCATTCTTATGGAATATACAAGATGGATTATTTTTTCTCAATCGATTTTTTTTTCATTTTGAATCTTTCTCTAGCTGTGACTAATTTTCGTTGAGAAATTTATGGAATATACAAGATGAATTATTTTTTCTCAATCGATTTTTTTCATTTTGGCCATGGTTCTTGAGTAAAAACGATAGGGAACAAATTTTTGTGACCTACATCCTCTTCAGTGAAATTTTTATTGGAGTTGATCTGGTAGAGATCTGAACCATTCAATTTTATTTTTTAATGATTTGAACACTATCTCCTCTCAATTTTTTATACTCTGATTAGTATAGTAATTTTTCGTGTGCTTATCTAGCTTGTAACTTCTCTCGATCATACCTTTGTAATGCGTTGGGATTTCATGTATTATGCGATGATTATTTTGCTTATAAATAAAAAAAGATGATAAGCCATATATTTATACTCATATGTTAAAAATGAATGTCATACCAATAGATAAATGCAGGATGAAATTACAAAAGTCCAATATCGACCAAGATATGCATCAGCTACGTAAGCTCCTACAAGTGGCATCATCCAAATTGAACCCGACCAATCGTTAACGTTGTTTGAAGATTCCACAGTACCTTCATGAAGCTTATTTGTCAAATACACCACTAAATTTGATGCTATTCCGAAATAAGCCATCCTCTCAAACACTTCGTACACTGATACATTTATTTATAAACATAAATATTCAGTGTTAATAATTTGTCATACTATATATAAAAATGTTGGTAATTAGTTTGGTAGGGAAAAAGAAATGTTAATTAGTGACAAGGCGAGATTTGAAACTCAATTAAAGACGTACATTCTCACATTCAGTGTATGACAGTGTTTCGAATAAGATTCTTTCCGTAAAGAGAATCTTGGGAAATCAAACAAAAATAAAACAAGTACTAATTTTTAGGCTTCAAAATGCTTAAAGTAATTTTACCTATTATGAAAGAACAAGCTTTCCATCCTCCTGTTTTTGATCTTAAAACAGGTTTACCTTGTAGATTTACTGTGCCATCTTGAGTGTAATGATCTTGTCTTTTTTCATCAACCATTTCCATCATAACCTAACTACTAAGAAAGATATCTCAAGGACAAATATTAGAAAGAAGAATCTTTACTTTTCCTTGTCTTATAACTTCTTCATTAGTACTTTTTATTTACACATTTTGTGTCTATTTTTCTATTTAAGGAATTTGGTGGTGTTTACCTTTTGGACCAAGCCATTGGTGTTGGAAGTGGACGTGGGATTGATATATATGTGAAACAAAAGGTCACCCAGCTTACACAAAGAAAAAGAAAATAATATTACTTGAAATGTCTTTTTTGTGTGATTGTTATAATGCATTTTTATATACTCTTTCTTTGTTTGTAACCTTTCTAGTAGTCGGTGGTCATTTGTAGTATTATGGTCACACATCTCTTTCCAAATTTGTCAATAGTTTTTTAATTACGGTATAAATTTTTTACCACAATCTTTGTCGAAGAATTTATAAAACATATGTGGTAAATTCTTTCCTCTCGATTAAATTTTCTACATAAGAGATATAGATTGAACCTTTAACCATTTACTTAAGAGGTTTAAATCATTTAACATTTAATTAATTTTGATGTTCATTTGTTATTTCTAACCACCTTGTTTTTCAACTTATAAACTAAAATGAAGAAATTGAAATTGTAGAAAGCTTTTTTATTTTATTTTATTTTTTTATGTACAAATATTTCATTCTCATTTGTGAACTTCAAACAATGATGCATATTCGTTAGTAAAACAAAAATGATATTGTTTATTGCCCTGCTACTAGTATGAACCAAACAATTGCTACATATGGTTAAGGAAGCTACGAGTCTATAACTTAGTTTGATTATTGGACCTTTTTTTTTTTTGAAACAATGACTATTGGACAAGTTAAATTATTCTATAGGTCCAATTATCTTAATATATTTGTATATTATATGTATTAGAAAAGCAACTTGTTTAAAAGAATATACATAAGAAAAATGCAAACAAATAACACCCGATGTTTGGTAATAAAATTGTATTTAAATACTTTTGGTCCAATTTACAATATTACCCTTAAGTTGTAACTTCAACAAACATTTGGGTATGGCCTAAAGAATGTGTCTCTGTCCACTTACCAGTAAATATGAGTCACACTCAATAACATCGAACATAAGGTATTATTGATGGAAGTCTTTTCTGGATAGATGTCTAATTACAAATGTAAAACGATTTTGAGAGTTTCAAAAGAACAGAGAAACTTTTTTAGTGTTTTCTCTAGGATGCATCTAGTTGTGAGATACTCCTTTGACTTATTTCAGTCTTATAAGCAGGGTTCATCTCTAAGTCTATTTTGGTTTGTGTTACATCATCATTATATACAAAATATTTGGCAATAACAATGAAGCAAAAGAAGTTGACAACACTCAATAAGGCTAAAAAAGCATAGTAATAATCTAAATGTGAGACATTTAAATTATCCAAAATCCAACCCTTATGACCATGTTTACTTGTGAGATGAGCAACATTTGATAGAAGAAAAGTACTCAAAAAATTTCCAATGCCCAATGTTGTTGTGGAATATGATGTTCCAAGACTTTTCATGGATTCAGGTGCTTGATCATAGAAGAACTCTAACTTAGCAACTTCCACAAACGTATCAGCAATACCCGTCAAAGCGAATTGAGGGACGAGAATGAAAATAGTACGAGGGATTGTGTCGTGAGCGCCTAAGAGATTGTTTTCTCTAGCAACAGCGAGTCTCTTCCTTTCGACAAGGCATGCAACCACCATTACAATGACGTGAAACACAAGGCCAATTCCTAGTCTTTGTAGCATTGTGATCCCTCGTGGATTCTTTGTGTAGCGTCGGATCGCAGGAACAAAAACACGATCATAGATTAAAATGCTTATCAACATGAAGATATATACAAATGCTACGAGACTTGCTGGAGGGATTTTAAAATGAGGTCCCATTCTCCTATCTAGGGTAGTGCCTTGTTTGACGAAGAGTGTGTTTGTTTGAGCTAAAATTGTGCTTGGAATACATGTTGCAATCAATATAGGGATCATTTTTGTCATTTGTTTTGTTTCCTCAATTTGTGTCACAGTACAAAGTATCCATGGTGATGTTTGGCCAGTCTTCACTGCAGCTTTGTCAAGGAATCTACAAGCATTCATCAATTTTATAACTATATATACACACACACACTTGTGTATACAACCCCGAGGTTCTGAAGGACATATGCAAATATAAAAAGTGGCTCTTTAATAAATAAAAAAACAATTTTTAAATAATAATTATCCTTGATTTAAATTACAAATAGTATAAAAAATAATCATCCTTGCAATTAACGTAAAAAGATTCATAGTCTAATTAATAATAATAAAATATTTTCTAACTACTAAAACAAGTTATTTTTGGAACATTTTTTTGAAGGAAATTCGTCAATTAAGTAATGTATTAAATTTCACATCCCCTAATTTATTAAAACTACAACTCGATAAAGAGATGGTGGGCCTGATAATTGGGCTTTTGCAGTTTGTTGTGTATTAATATAATAATATTTGCACTCCTAATTTACTAATACTACTACTCTTAATAAAAATTGAGGCCCTATTTTTTAGGAGGCCCGATGCCACAACACATGTTGCACATGTGTCTGGGTCGGGCCTATGTGCATATATGGTTTATCATATAAATAGTACAAAGATATGTCCAATGTCTAACATGTACCCCGGAACTTACACGAGGCTTACAATATGTTTACATTCAATCACTTTCATTTTTAAATAAAATATTATTAATGTCTACATGTCAAGATAATATCTAATATATGTGTCAGGTGTTTTATGTGACATGAAAAAAAACTAATAAAGACTATTAATTACTAACCTTAATGAAGAGCTGTGATTAATTTTATACCTTCCTTTACTTGTATACTCTTCAATGCTCACCTCATGGAGCTCTTTTGAATCAATTGGGACATTTAATTTCCATTTTCTCATAGCAGCCACAAAGACTTGAACCATTCTAGTTAAAGGGCTTCCACAGGGTAATCTATGTCTATAAAGTGGTGTTCCTAAGACAAAAATCAATATGGCAATAACAAGTCCAATGGTTGGAATCCCATATCCAAGGGCAAAGCCGACATTGTCTTGTATGTAAACTAATATTGTTTCCGCGGAAATGGTTCCAAGTAAAATATAAAAAACCCACCAATTATAAAACGAAAGTTTTTGGGACCTCTCTTTAGGCTCAAACTCGTCAAATTGGTCAGCACCAATTGTGGAAATGTTCGGCTTAGTTCCACCTGTGCCTACTGCAATTATGTACAAAGCAAAAAAGAAAATACCAATTTGGAATGATGAAGCTCTTTGGCAATCCTTGTCTGCTATACCTTGAGCACATGGTGGTGGTCTTAGCATTGGTAGGGATACTGTTAGAGTCAATAAACACATTCCCTACATCAAAAAATCTAGTTGAGTTGAACAAAATATTTAACAAAGTTCGCAATGGATTTTTGATGTATGATGACGGCAATTTATGGACTAATGAAACTTTACTAAGCACATTTAATTATGATTTTTTTACAATTTCAAAGATTCCTATAGGAGGGAAATTCAAAAGCTTAGAATTGAATGTCTTCTTATTCTTACCAAAAAGTAAATTACTGATGATATAACAAAGGTCCAATATCGGCCAAAATAGGCGTCGGCTATGTAAGCTCCAACAACCGGCATGATCCAAACTGTACCAGCCCAGTTGGTAACATTATTTGAAGATTTGACAGTACCCTCATGGAGCTTTTTTGTTAGATACAACACTAGATTTGATGCTATTCCATGGTATGCCATCCTTTCAATCATCTCATACCCTATATAATAAACACACAGATTTTCCATGTTACTGACTTGTTAGACATTAACTTTGTCAAACATCAATCCAAACACACATTAAGGGACTCAAGAGGTTGCATTTATAGTACCTACAATGAAGGAACAAGCTCTCCATCTTCCTGTATTTGATCTTAGAACTGGTCTACCTTTAAGGTCCACTGTGCCATCTTCAGTGTAATCTTCACTTCCTCTAGCTGGGTTCTTTTCTCTTACCATTGCCATGATGCTGGAGAATTATGTGTTCTTTATAACCTCTGTTGAACTTTAATTTATATAATTTCTTCTACCTAAGGCCATGCATTAGTTAATTGTCCAATTGATTGGAAAAATATGTTTTTGCAAACGTACATCCTCTTGTTTTATACTTTTGTCATTTTATTTACAATTTGTTCGTCTCTATTCTTTTATTGTAACATTTTCTTTAAATTATTAATTTTGTGAGATTGATAGGTCACAAAATGTCTAATGCTATTTTTATTTATTTTTATAAATATATCTTGGCAAAAATATTAGTATCATATGATACAGCTATTAATTTGTAATTTTTTTTTTAATTTGGTGGAGAGAGATAAACATACAAGAGAGACAAAAATCCAATTTGGTAATAAGTATCATAAGATCATATAGACTTATTTAATCTAGCGGTCAAAGTTAATAGTATATAATGAGAGACTTAATTGAATCCTTAACGTAGAAGCCACCGATTTATGTATTACAAACTTGTATTTAAATACTTATGGTTCAATTTATAATATTACCCTCAATCCTAACATCAACAAACTTTTGAGTATACCCAAAAGATGAGTGTCTGTCCATTTATCGGTACCTATGAGTAGTAGTCAAAGAAACACAAACACTCTTCAGATTAAGCGTATTTTGATGTCGGATATCGACACTTATAATAATATTGAATTGTATTATTTTCTCAAATTATTATTGGTGTCGACCTATTAGTGTTTGTGTCGTGTCCGATGTCGAAGCTTCGATGCTAATAGTCAATAACATAGAACATAAGGTATTGATGGAAAGTCTTTTCTAGAGAGATGTCTAATCACAAATTTAAATTGATCTCAATTTTATTGATGATTTTAAGCAACAAATGCACACGCTTCTGATAGCATTTTCAAAAGACTTATTACAAGAACAGAGAAACATTTTTAGTGTTCTTTGGCATCTGGTTGTGAGATACTTCTTTGACTTGTTCCAGTCTTATAAGCAGGGTTCATCTCTAAGTCCACTTTGGTTTGTGTTACATCCTCATTATATACAAAATAATTGGCAATAACAATGAAGCAAATGAAATTGACAACACTCAACAAGGCCAAAAAAGCATAATAATAATCTAAACGTGAGACATTTAGATTATCCAAAATCCAACTCTTATGACCATGTTTACTTGTGAGATGAGCAACATTTGATAGAAGAAAAGTACTCAAAAAATTCCCAATGCTCAGTGTTGTTGTACAATATGATGTCCCAAGACTTTTCATGGATTCAGGTGCTTGATCATAGAAAAACTCTAGTTTAGCAACATCAACAAACGTATCAGCAATCCCCGTTAAAGCGAATTGAGGGACAAGAATGAAAATAGAAAGAGGGATCGTATCGTGCATGCCTAATACGTTGTTTTCTCTTGCAACGGCAAGTCTCTTCCTCTCGATAAGGCATGCTACGGCCATTACAATGACGTGCATCACAAGACCGATTCCTAGTCTTTGTAGCATTGTGATTCCTCTCGGATTCTTGGTGTAGCGTCGGATGGCAGGAACAAAAATGCGATCGTAGATTACAACACTTATCAGCATGAAGATATTTACAAATGCTATGAGACATGCTGGAGGAATTTTAAAATGAGGTCCCATTCTTCTGTCTAGTGTTGTGCCTTGTCTTATGAAGAGTGTGGTTGTTTGAGCTAAAATTGTGCTTGGAATACATGTTGTAATCAATATAGGGATCATTTTTGTCATTTGTTTCGTTTCCTCAATTTGTGTCACAGTACAAAGCATCCATGGTGATGTTTGGCCAGTCGTCACTGCAGCTTTGTCAAGGAATCTACAAGCATTCATCAATTTTATATATACTTATGCATATGATTTATCATATAAGTAGTACAGAGATGTGTCCGGTGTCTAACATGTATCAGTGTTTGAAACTTACACGACACTTACAAGTATCAACTATGATTACATTCAATCACTTTCATTTTTCTTAAAAATATTATCAATGTCTACGTGTCACGATAGTATCTAATATATGTGTCGGTGTTTTATGTAACATGAAAAAGACTAATAAAGACTATGAAGTACTAACCTTAATGAAGAGCTGTGATTAATTCTATACCTTCCTTTACTTGTATACTCTTCAATGCTCACCTCATGTAGCTCTTTTGAATCAATTGGGACATTTAATTTCCATTTTCTCATAGCAGCAACAAAAACCTGAACCATCCTAGTTAAAGGGCTTCCAGAGGGTAATCTATGTCTATAAAGTGGAGTTCCTAAGACAAAAATCAATATGGATACAACAAGTCCAATGGTTGGAATCCCATATCCAAGGGCAAAACCGACATTGTCTTGTATATAAACCAATACTGTTTGGGCTGAAATGGTTCCAATTAAAATATAAAAAACCCACCAATTGTAGAAGGAAAGTTTTTGGGACCTCTCTTTGGGCTCGAACTCATCAAATTGGTCAGCTCCCATTGTAGAAATGTTTGGTTTAGTTCCACCTGTGCCAACTGCAATGATGTACAAAGCAAAGAAGAAAATACCAATTTGGAATGATGAAGCTTTTTGGCAATCTTTATCTGCTATATCTTGAGTACATGGTGGTGGTCTCAACATTGGTAGTGATACTGTTAGAGTTAATAAACACATTCCCTACATCAAAAAAATCAAAGACATGTCAAGTTTATAAGGACTAAAAATAAAAAATCTAGTGGAGTTGAACAGAATTTTTAAAAATGTCCGTAGACACGTTTTGGACGTTTCATTTAGATTGTTGATGTCGCATTATTATGTAATACTCGTTAATGAGATTGTAAATTTACGAGATGTCAAATGATCAGTGGTAAAAGTATGATTTTGTAAACTCGAGGGATGTAGTTCAAATCACTTGTAATGAGATCGTTAATTAGTTATGTAAGCATACCAAAAAGTAAATGGCTGATGATATGACAAAGGTCCAATATCGACCAAGATAGGCATCAGCAATGTAAGCACCAGCAGCTGGCATGATCCAAACTGTACCAGCCCAATTGGTGACATGGTTTGAAGATTTGACAGTACCCTCATGAAGCTTCTCTGTTAGATACAATACTAGATTTGATGCTATTCCATAATATGACATCCTTTCAATCATTTCATACCCTATAATAAACATACAGATTTTGCATATTAATAAATGTAATCGAGACAACGATGGGTTCTCTGCCCCTACGGGGATGGAGCAAAAGAAGTTTTGAAAATTCAAGAGAAGGTCGAAGGGACGCCTACAGAAGGACTTAAAACGATGCCTAAAGATAAAAAAGGGACGACGCCTAAAGATAAAGAAGGGTCATTCTTTGTACTACACTAAAAACAGTTGTTGAGAGTTTTGTAAATATAGTTGCTTATTTACTATACATTATTATACATTATGTTGAGTATGCCTTGAAATCTCGGTTACAGAAATCAGAAATCCTGGGTGCATACTGGTTTGGGTGCTAGGCGCAGGCTTATGGGTATGGGGCGCCCCTATGGGCTGGAGCACTGCCTGCTGGGCTGGGCGCAGACTCGTGGACACGGGCGCGTCTATGAGCTGGAGCACTGCCTGCTGCGTTAGACACAGGCTCATGGGAGCGGGGCGCACCTAAGGGTTGGAGAATTGCCTGCTGCGCCAGGTGCAGGCCCATGGGCGCGGCGCGGGGCGTGCCTATGAGGTAGACAAACTTGGTTTTGGTGATTTTTTGGAGGAAATTTGACTTGAATTCTGTTTTATTTTAAATAGATTTGTTTCTAGTTTTTAGGCATATATTTTTCTTTAAATAGAGGTTGGGGGGGGGGGGGGGGGGGGGGGGGAGTAAGTTAAAGTTTGCTGAGCGAGAAATAAACCGGGGGGACAAGTTATGTGAACAAACTATAAAAGTTTAGACCTGCCCATGGCTATCACACTCGGTCGGTTGAATAATGCTCTAACGGTAAAAGAAATATGCAATTCATAAGTGCAAAGTGGTTTTGTATTGTGACTCAATTATTAACATCACATCATTAGAAATATTTGAATGGAAATTAAACTCCGAAAAGAAATGCAAGTAATTGGGGTATTCGAACTGATTTTACCATGAACTTTTTTTCCTTTTAAATTTGACATTTCCAAACAAGAACAATTATACATGAATGAAAGGCAAACTAACAACAAACTGCACCGCTAACTCTTTTTATATGACAAAATCAATCATCTTAAAAATAACATTCGTAGACTTATGAGTCACAACATTGTTATGCATCATCTTTTAAACTCTTTGCAAAAGATTGACGGTCTCTGGTGCTAGAAAGTCAAATATGTCAAATGCAATGGTATAAAACATGTTGATTGATAGAATATGGTTTCTAATGTTTGTCCCACAATCAAATATTATTTTAGTGAGAAAAAAAATTGATTTCTATTTGAAAAGTTAATTTTGCTTACCTTATTTGATTAAAAATAAAAAATAATTAAAGTTTTATAATTATTTATAACACAAACAAACATTAATTACTTAACTCCAAAAACAAATATAATCAAATCAATTTTTTTTTTTGGTACAATAATCAAATGAATTTATTAACCACTTAATTGAATTCAAATGGCTAAGTTAATTTAGATTTTTACTTAGAATTATAAAGTTAAGACAAAAAAACAATCATTTTCATTAATGATAATTTTACCAAACACCAATTCAAACATATGCATAATAAGTTTCGGTAGGTAAACGTGAGCTTAACTCATTTGGTAGCGGCATTACATTATATATGCATGAGACAAAATCTAAACTCTAGACACTTCACTTATTTTCTTGAGGGTGAAATTCTTACCACTTTACTACATAAAAAAAAAAATCAATATTACAATACCTACTATGAAGGAACAAGCTCTCCATCTTCCTGTATTTGATCTTAAAACAGGTCTACCTTTAAGGTCCACTGTACCATCTTCAGTATAATCTTCTTTTCCTCTAGCAGTGCCCTTTTCTCCTACCATTATCATGTTGCTGGAGAATTATATGTTCTTTCTAACCTATGTTGAACTTCAATTTATATTTATGTAGCTACTTCTATTTAATGCCATGCATTAATTAATCGTCTAATTAAATGTTGCAATGTTTTATACTTTTGTCATTTTATTTACAATTTATTCGTCTCTCAATTTTTTTATTGTAACATTTTATTTAAAGTATTAATGTGAGATTGACAGGACACAAAATGTCATAAGCTATTATACATAGAACAAAACAAATTGAGGCTGATTAAATTGGCTTTGGCCGAATATATTTAGAGATTAAGCTAACATATAACGTGGACTTGTTATTTTGCTAATTCATATCATTATTTTTGTTTATCAAGTTGTTACCCTTAAAATAAATAAGTGAAAATATTAGATTTGATTTCAACATCTGCATATTACAATATTTCTACCGACTAAATTATACATTTTATTTCTCCTTTAAAAAAACAAATATAATGGGTAAGAATTATTATCCAAAGCCAAGTCATAAAATAATATAAATTTTAGGACAAAACTTACATGTATTTCCATACATGCATTTATTGTTATTCCACTCACAAAGAGTTGGTTTTTAGTGTTTTTTCATTTTTAAAAAATAAAAGAAAACTAATTTTTAATTAAAATGACTACCTCTTTGTGAGTGGAAAAGCAAGAAATTATATGGAAATGCATGTAAGTTTTGTTCTAAATTTTAAAGTAAAACTAATGAAAGTTTTTAATATATATTTTGAAATAATTATATCTATGCAAAAATATTAGTATCATACGATATGATGCAACTATTAACTTGTTAAATTCGTTTGTTAAATCATTCACAAATTTTTAAAAATATTTTTTTTTGTATAATTTTATGCAATATCAGAGTGTACCTAATCAATCTAAAACTAAAAATTAACTTCTGATCGGGCCAAGGTTTGGCATATGTAAATGTAATATAACAATGAGCATCTCTCACCCCAATCTTTGAGCTTTTTTCCCCAAATTTATTGAAACTATATATTTATAAAACCCAGCAATTTATAACGGTAAAGATAATTTCAAACTTCTACCCTGTAATACATACTCACATTTGTAAAAAATGAAGTCCAAATTTAATGACTTAATGTGTATATAACGAACAATATGTTTATTTATATCTGTCAAGATTGATTGTAGTTCGATGTAAATCAATTTTAAGGTAAAAATTTATCTGATTCAAAGATAAAACAGTTTAAAAAAGTAAAACGTAAGAGAATCCATCAAAATTTCTCATTTTCCTCTACCAAAATCTCTTAAAAAGAAAAACGTAAGAGAATCCATCAAAACCATAAACCTGAACTTTCATCGCGGAACAACAAACTCAGGGAAAACCCCCATAGAGAAACCAAGAAAGAGAACGACAAATTGAAGGGGATAAAGGGGAAAGAGAAGAAAGAGATATGGTTTGAGGAGAAAAGGAACAAAAATGGTTCCTGAGCGTTAAGAATATAGTATGTTAGTTAATCAACTAGAGTTAGTTGATAGGTTGTCAAGTTAGTTAGGAGGTTAGAATGTTAGTTAGGGAGTTAGTTACTCCAAATAATCCTATAAATAAGCCATCATTTGTACATTTTATTCATTCTTTTATCAATCAATATGATTTCTTATGAGCTTTTACCTCATGAGTATTCATATGCTCTCTACCTCTCTTATGCATATGATCTTCATCCTTATGATTCCATGATTTTCAACATGGTATCAGAGCTATACCCAAGGGATGAAGATGAAGATTGTGCCTCCGCTCCTGATTCTGAAAATCGTGAAGATGATGAATCCGATCCTCGAAATTTGGAATCTTCAAATTCGCACGATTCAATCCTTTTTGGCAGCTTCGCAAGTCCAATCACACTGGTTTCTATTCCTTCGATTGCATCTGATTTTGTTGGATTCTCCATCAAGATTGGGGAAGTACCTTGTTTTCTTGGTGATTCTTGTTGCAGCGATGTCAATTTCATGATCATTGCTTCGGAAGAAGACAAGTGTTCCAAGGATTTTGCAGCCGAGTTTTTGTTTTCTGCAGTCAGCCAAACATCACAGAATCAATTTGGTGTTCAAGCGTTTTCTTCTCCGATCAAGGTCGAGCGACAACACGACGACAACGGTCAATTCTCGCAAGATCAAGATCAAAACAGCAAGAAAGGTGAGTTGCTTTCTGATTTGCTACTGAGTTCGTCGGAGAGCATCACTTTCTTTTCTTATCATCGTGATATATTCATAATAGTTTTTGATCCCGGCGGAACAAATTCATTTGGATCCTCTTTGTTTACGTCGACTGTGTTTGCAACGAAGTTTTGTCTCTTTTTCCTAGCGATGCTGTTATCACTCACTGTCATTCTCTAAAATCATTGCACTATGTTTTTGATCCTGGTGGAAATCAATTAATCTTTGTTTTGACGAACTAGTGATTTGATGCGCTAAGAAGGTGCTAGTATTAAGTCCTCTGAACTGTTCACTCTATGGATGATGATTTCTTGAAAGTTTTTTTGTTGTTTTTGTTCTGTACCTTGTTTGGAAGATCCGCGGCTGTTAAGTTGAGTTTCACATTGTTGTTCAAACTCAATTGGTGAATTTACCCATTTTGAGTTTGAGGGGACAATTACAGTATAAGGCTTAAGAACTTGATATTCAGACTCTGATAAACCTTCAAAACCTGTTAATTCTTCAGAACTTGATAATCATTCAGAATGCGATAACATTCAGAACCTGATAACCTCCAGACTCTGATGAACCCAAAAATTTGACGAACTAGCTTCTAATTCCTCTTCAGAGAGCTTGCTGAGGAACCAAATTGGAATCTCAATCTGATGTCACTAGTTTTTTTTTTTTGGAAAGCCATGAAATTAGTTACTCAAACAGAATCCACAACAAAATTTCAGATCTGTCACTTTGCAACAAAGTCAGGATTTGTTGGTGAGACGCAAACACTCCACATTGTAGCTGCTGAAATTCCAAGCGAGGTTGTTCAATTAGATCTATCAAAGGCATATCTGATGGAACCAAAACTTTGTTGCATGTGTGTGTTGGTGGTGGAAGAACGAAAGCTTTCTTTTCCAGATTAGCAATGAGTTTTGGGATATTTTGCAATCTGACTTAGACACACGTGGAGAAAGAAGAAGACATTTTATGTGCATTGAGATTTTGTGTGTCTTACTAGAGGAAGTGGTCCCAACAATTCTTGGGCTGCATTAATTAAAAGAAGAAGAAGAAGAAGACATCATTCAAATATATAATTATTTATTTTTTAACAATTATTAAGTCGGTATAATAAGATGGAGTATAAAAAATAAAATAAAAAAATGGTATAATATTTTATTATTTAATAGTTGAAAAAAAGTAACACAGTCTAGATTAATAATACTAAATAGAAGTATGTAGCTATGCATATAAGCTAGTCAAAAACTCTAGCGAGTTTCAACTGAAGTCCTCCATTGTTCTTGCTGTAGCTATAGGTTAATACTCCGCTGTAGTTGAATTCCTCCTCTTGTTTATTTCTTTCAAGTTCACCTGTAATCTGTCCGTGAGTGTCAATTTTGGCCTTTGCCGTCCCTATCTCCAGAGGTTTCATGTATTTAAAACCGGTTATGATTTCTGCGATGCCTAAAATGTGCTCCGTTTCTATTTGGAATCCAATTCCATTGGATGATCGCCATTCTCCCCCAATTTAATTTCATTGTGAAACCTGCAAAAATTTGTGTTGGTATTCAGAAAAGAAATTAGACAAGACTTATGAAATTGAAAACTGAAACACACACATTTCATTGCTACTAGCAACCTTTAAATACATGAAATTCTTAAACTGAAATTGATAAAATAAAACTACCCATAATTCATATAATTAATATCATAACAGCAATAACTATAGGAATGCTACAATAAACTCTAATAATAGGTACTGATTCACATTTTCAACGATTTGTAATAGATGAAATAAATAGTTTATGGTTCATTGCATAATATATCTAAATTTTTTTAAGTTAATTGCTTACACATTAATAGTCGCCTTTAAGAAACCGCAATCAGCTTTTAGTTGTCCGCCGATAGTAATCGGCCATCCAATGGATCCGGCACGTATGTGGGCGCTGCATTCGAATCTCTCCCTAGCTCGTAAATCCGCTGCCACCGTCAATGATTTTCCACTAACATCAAGAACACCCTTCACCACCCCGTTCACCGGGATGACCAAGTGTAAAGGTGGCAAGGGTGGTGAAGAAATCATTGACGGTGGCAGCGGGTCTACGAGCTAGGGAGAGATTCGAATGCAGCGCTCACATACGTGCCGGATCCATTGGATGGTCGATTACTATCGGCGGAGAATTAAAAGCTGATTGCGGTTTCTTAAAGGCGGCTATTAATGTGTAAGCAATTAACTTAAAAAAATTTAGATATATTATGCAATGAACCATAAACTATTTATTACATCTATTACAAATTGTTGAAAATGTGGATCAATACCTATTATTAGAGTTTATTGTAGCATTCCTATAGTTATTGCTGTTATGATATTAATGATATGAATTATGGGAAGTTTTATTTTATCAATTTCAGTTTAAGAATTTCATGTATTTAAAGGTTGTTAGTAGTAATGAAATGTGTGTGTTTCAATTTCATAAGTCTTGTCTAATTTCTTTTCTGAATACCAACACAAATTTTTGCAGGTTTCACAATGAAATTAAATTGGGGGGAGAATGGCGATCATCCAATGGAATTGGATTCCAAATAGAAACGGAGCACATTTCAGGCATCGCAGAAACCATAACCGGTTTTAAATACATGAAACCTCTGGGGAGATAGGGACGACAAAGGCCAAAATTGACACTCACAGACAGATTACAGGTGAACTTGAAAGAAATAAACAAGAGGATGAATTCAACTACAGCGGAGTATTAACCTATAGTTACAGGAATAACTATGGAGGACTTCAGTTGAAACTTGCCAGAGTTTTTGACTAGCTTATATGCATAGCTACATACTTCTATTTAGTATTATTAATCTAGACTGTGTTACTTTTTTCAACTATTAGATATGTTACAGATGTGTAGTTAGAGAAAATAATTCCTTGATTATAGGATCGTATCATGACAGCACATCATGCATATGAATAGCATTTATCTATCCATTATTGCTTGGCATATTTTGTTACTAAAATTAGTGTATATCCATTATGGCTATCATTATTGTAGGAGCGTATATGTTATTCTCTGATGTATATATTTGCATACTGTGCTCAATATAAAACACAGTACAAGAAATACAAATTATAAGTTTTCTATCTTGGCATCAGAGCGATTACGCTGAAAAGCTCTAGATCCATCAAATAAAATATGGCATCCGCTGCCGGTTCCAACAACAAGAATGATCTACCATCGTCTGTATCTGTCAAGCTGGACAGAAACAATTATCCCTTATGGAAATCTCTGGTCTTACCAGTGATCAGAGGTTGCAAACTCGATGGATATATGTTGGGAACAGAAGGCTGTCCTGAAGAGTTCATTACCTCTTCTGATTCAAGCAAAAACAAAAATTCTGCCTTTGTAGAATGGCAAGCCAATGATCAGCGCCTCCTTGGATGGATGCTCAACTCAATGACTACTGAAATTGCAACACAATTGTTGCATTGTGAGACCTCCAAACAACTTTGGGATGAGGCTCAAAGTCTGGCCGGAGCACACACCAGGTCTCAAATCATCTACCTCAAATCTGAATTTCACAGCATCAGAAAAGGGGAAATGAAAATGGAAGACTACCTAATAAAAATGAAGAACCTTGCTGACAAACTCAAGCTTGCAGGCAATCCAGTTTCAACCTCTGATCTGATCATTCAAACTCTGAATGGTTTGGATTCTGAATATAATCCCGTAGTTGTCAAATTGTCTGATCAAACTACACTCAGTTGGGTGGATTTACAAGCTCAGTTACTAACTTTTGAAAGTAGAATTGAGCAACTGAATAACCTCACCAACCTGACCCTCAACGCAACAGCAAATGTTGCAAACAGATCTGACCACCGAGGAAAAGGTTCAAACAACAACTGGAGAAGTTCTAACTCCAGAGGTTGGAGAGGAGGCAGAGGAAGAGGTAAGTCAGGCAAGAATCCATGCCAGGTCTGCGGTTTGAGTAACCACATTGCAATAGATTGCTTTCACAGGTTTGACAAAACCTACTCAAGATCCAATCATTCGGCAGGTCATGATAAGCAAGGATCTCACAACGCATTCCTAGCCTCTCAAAACTCAGTCGAAGACTATGACTGGTACTTTGATAGCGGTGCAAGCAATCATGTGACACATCAAACTGAAAAGTTTCAAGACTTGACTGAACACCATGGTAAGAATTCACTAGTTGTAGGTAATGGTGAGAAATTGGCAATTTTGGCAACAGGCTCTTCAAAACTTAAGTCACTCAATTTACATGATATTCTATATGTGCCTAACATTACCAAAAATCTGTTAAGTGTTTCTAAACTGGCTGCTGATAATAACATACTTGTTGAGTTTGATGAAAATTGTTGTTTTGTGAAGGACAAGTTGACAGGGAAGGTAATACTAAAAGGGCTACTTAAAGATGGATTGTACCAGCTCTCAGGAACTAAAAGGAACCCAAGTGCTTTTGTATCTGTCAAGGAGAGCTGGCATAGAAGACTTGGTCACCCTAATAATAAAGTCCTAGACGAAGTCTTGAAAAGTTGTAAGGTCAAAGTACCACCTAGTGATAATTTTAGTTTTTGTGAGGCATGCCAATATGGAAAAATGCATCTTTTACCTTTTAAGTCTTCTTCTTCTCACGCTCAGGAACCACTTGAGTTGGTCCACACTGATGTATGGGGTCCTGCACCAATAATGACATCTTCTGGTTTTAAATACTATGTTCATTTTGTTGATGATTTTAGTAGGTTCACCTGGATTTATCCCTTGAAACAAAAGTCTGAGACTGTGCAAGCTTTCATTCAATTTAAAAACTTGACCGAAAATCAATTTAATAAAAGAATCAAAGTAATTCAGTGTGATGGTGGTGGTGAATATAAACCTGTGCAAAAACTTGCAGTAGAAGCCGGCATACAATTTAGAATGTCATGTCCATATACATCTCAACAAAATGGAAGAGCTGAGAGGAAACACAGACATATAACTGAGTTTGGTTTAACCTTACTTGCACAAGCTCAAATGCCCTTACATTATTGGTGGGAAGCCTTCTCTACTGCAGTATACCTCATAAACAGATTGCCATCTCAAGTTACACAAAATGAGAGTCCATATTCACTCATGCTTCAGAAAGAACCTGACTATAAACTTCTAAAAACATTTGGTTGTGCATGTTACCCTTGCCTCAAACCGTATAACCAACACAAGTTACAATACCACACAACCAGGTGTGTATTCTTGGGATACAGTAACTCCCACAAAGGGTACAAATGCCTCAACTCTCATGGAAGGATTTTCATATCCAGACATGTCATCTTCAATGAAGACCACTTTCCATTCCATGATGGGTTCCTCAATACAAGAAGTCATTTAAAAACAACAATTAACGTTCCATCTACTTCTTTTCCTTTGTGTACTGCAGGTAATGTCATCGATGATGCAAGCATGCCTATTCTTGAAGCAGAAAATCCAGCTGAAACAAACACAGAAGACTCGCAAGATGTTAACAGTGACACTGAACAAACTAACAATGGTCCGTCAGAAGATAACACCACTCATGAAGAAACACTAGACATAACTCAGCAGCAAAGTGTGGGTGAAGCAAGTCAAAACACGAATACAAGTAATGCAATACACACAAGGAGTAAGTCAGGCATTCACAAACCAAAGCTACCTTACATTGGACTCACTGAGACTTATAAAGACACAATGGAACCTGCAAATGCAAAGGAAGCTCTTACAAGACCCTTATGGAAAGAAGCAATGCGAAAGGAGTTTGAAGCCCTCATGTCCAACAAAACATGGATATTAGTGCCTTACCAAAATCAAGAAAACATAGTTGATTCAAAATGGGTCTTCAAGACCAAATACAAACCAGATGGTTCTCTAGAAAGGAGGAAAGCCAGACTAGTTGCAAAGGGATTTCAACAAACAGCTGGAATCGACTATGAAGAAACATTTAGTCCTGTAATCAAAGCTAGCACAGTTAGGATTATTCTTTCCATTGCAGTGCACCTCAATTGGGAAGTCAGGCAACTGGACATCAACAATGCATTCTTAAATGGACATCTCAAAGAAACAGTATTCATGCATCAACCGGAAGGATTTGTTGATTCTACCAAGCCTAATCACATATGCAAACTATCTAAAGCAATTTATGGACTGAAGCAGGCACCAAGAGCTTGGTTTGATAGTCTCAAAACTGCATTGCTGAACTGGGGTTTTCAAAACACAAAGAGTGACTCTTCTCTTTTCCTTCTAAAAGGTAAAGATCATATCACATTTCTCCTTATATATGTGGATGACATCATAGTCACAGGCAGCAACGGCAAGTTCCTTCAAGCATTCATCAAACAACTTAATGATGCTTTCTCTCTAAAAGATTTGGGTCATTTACACTACTTTCTAGGCATAGAAGTACAAAGAGATGCCAGTGGAATGTACCTCAAACAATCCAAATACATCGGTGACTTGTTGAAGAAATTCAAGATGGACAATGCCTCACCATGTCCAACACCGATGATAACAGGTAGACAATTCACAGTTGAGGGGGAGAAATTGAAAGATCCAACAGTGTTCAGACAAGCCATAGGAGGACTACAATATTTAACTCACACAAGACCTGACATAGCATTTTCTGTGAATAAACTCAGTCAATACATGAGTTCACCCTCTATTGATCACTGGCAAGGCATAAAAAGAATCTTGAGGTATCTCCAAGGCACCATCAATTATTGCTTGCACATCAAACCATCCACTGACTTAGATATCACAGGGTTTTCTGATGCAGACTGGGCAACTAGTATTGATGACAGGAAATCCATGTCTGGTCAATGTGTATTCCTGGGTGAAACACTCATTTCTTGGTCCTCCAGAAAACAAAAGGTAGTATCAAGATCAAGTACAGAGTCAGAATACAGAGCACTAGCTGACCTAGCTGCTGAGATAGCATGGATTCGCTCACTACTTACTGAACTTGAACTCCCATTGCCAAGGAAACCCATACTATGGTGTGATAACTTGAGTGCCAAGGCGCTAGCTTCTAATCCAGTACTGCATGCTCGATCTAAGCATATTGAAATTGATGTCCATTATATCAGAGACCAAGTACTACAAAATGAGGTTGTTGTAGCTTATGTCCCTACAACGGATCAAATTGCAGATTGTCTCACCAAGCCACTAAGCCACACGCGTTTCAGCCAACTTAGAGACAAACTTGGTGTGATCCTCTCACCACCAGTTTGAGAGGGAGAGTTAGAGAAAATAATTCCTTGATTATAGGATCGTATCATGACAGCACATCATGCATATGAATAGCATTTATCTATCCATTATTGCTTGGCATATTTTGTTACTAAAATTAGTGTATATCCATTATGGCTATCATTATTGTAGGAGCGTATATGTTATTCTCTGATGTATATATTTGCATACTGTGCTCAATATAAAACACAGTACAAGAAATACAAATTATAAGTTTTCTATCTTGTGTAACATATGTAGTAAGAGTATGACATAGGAGAAAAAAAGATGTTGAAAGTAAGTCATTACCTTTAACCCACTCCTGCATGAGGCCTTTGATGCCAAACACTTGGGCTGCAATTTCTATTAGGCTAAGATTGAGAATTTGTTGGGTTTGTGTGTTGCAAGTGTTGTGAAATTATTATTATTATATATTTCAAAAGTCTATTGTTATTACTTGGTCAATGAACACATTTATTTTCTTTGAGTCACATTTTTTATTTCTTCCTAATAATAAGGAACAATTATTATTCTTATTCTCTTTGCAGCCATAATTCTAGGACCTGATAGTTAGGTTCTTTAATTCCACATGATAAATATATGTATATCAGTACAGTAACACTGAGTCAGATATATGATCTTTCCTCACATAGTGTGTCTTTGAGTTTAGCACCAACCTGTCTCTAAATTATTCTTCTTGTTAGTTCTGTTACACCATATATGATTCATATCTGGGAAGGACCTGTTGAATCCTAGGGGATTTGCGCTTATGAGGCGGATAAATTTTTAAGGACGGTGCGATCAGCACGCCTCAAGTATTGTTTCATGTTTACTATTTTGCAGGTATCGCTGTTTGTGATTCCGCCGTTGTTTAGTGCCGACATCGGTTATTACAATTATAAGATAAGTTCTCATGATATCTATTTTAACTTGTTCTCTCTTGTTGAATTAGATAAATTTATATGTTGTTTATTATTATGAATAGGTGCAATTTACACAACAATCTTAAGGATTTATTTCATGCCTTTTGCAGAATTTATATCGATTTGGAAACTATAGAAAAACAGAGAGAGGTCAATGGTTTTCACCAAAACCAATTTGAATTACGAGCCTCATTGCTGAAGCTTGGTGAACATTATTGTACTGAGAAATGGTTTATAAGTTTCTGGAAGCTATATACTTGATCCAGGGGCTTATCCATACCGTCAAAATTTATTCTAACTATAATTGTGAAATTTATAAATAAGTTCTTTTATGAGGGTGTATGTTTTAGTCAATATAAATTGATGTAAAAAGTTTTGTATATCTTTAATCATTATGGTAAGCGGTGGTCTACTGTTTATATTGTCCGCTAACTGTTATTCAAGTGAAGTGATGCAGTGATATTTGTTGCCCTGGAGCATGTAAAGTTATAGAGTTCAAAGCAAATTTCAGAGATACAATTATAAATTGAGAAATTCTGAGTCACATACATTGTGATATAAGTGTTGTCTCTTAGAAATATTCTAAGTAGGCATGTACATGTGATTCATCAAATATTATTGAGATACTATAAAATATATAATATGGTATATTGTAGATTATCTATTATATTGTATTAAAATAATACAATGATGTTTAGTGAACTTTGTTTATGATAAAATATATCCATGTGTGCGGAATTATAAATTATCCTTAAAGTGGGGCACTGTCACGTGAAATCATTCAAGTGGACCTCAATAAAAATCCACCTATGTTACCAAATGTGGGGGAGTTGTCACTTGATAGTCTTTCAAGTAGACGTGTATAATAAATCAAATCTTGAGTTTTATTTTCTCATTTGTGGAGATATTGTCACTTAGAATTTTTCTAAGTAGACCTGATGAATTATATTATGAATGTCGATTTGACAATATGTGATGAATTGTTTATAGTGGATGAGCCATTGTATTAAAATAATACAATGATCTTAATCAGATAAGAGGCGATGAGAATAAATCTATAAGTAAATTTAATTGTTCTAAAGTGAGAATGTTGTCGCTTAGTTAACTAAGCAGACCTGTACATATTTTTGTGAAGAACAAGTTTATTTTTTATAGACTTGTATAAATATTATATGAGATTAATTGACTTCGAGACGTTTTAGTCAATATTACTTGATGAAAGAAAATTTTGTCTTCATCATTTGTGTAAAGTACGTACGAAAAAAGCCCCTGGGAAGAAATAATTTTGTAACACATCGAGGGGAATTGGACTTAAGCCATTTGAAATTAACAAGTGATGGTAACCCAACCTTTGTGATTGGAGATCCCATGAATAAGGTTCATATGGGTAAGAACAAGTCATGAGTTAATTCTGCTAACACTAAATTTAATTTGTCCATTTCCTATGATGTACTTGAGAAAGTGTTAGACGTACTGCATTACAGAGAGGATAAGCTGACATAGCTTTTAATGATTTTCATATCCCTTATGGGTGGTGTATGATTTGCAGCATACACTTGATGAAATCACCTATTTGAGTGTCAAGTGGGGCCGCTTGTATGAGATCTTGGCGAAATCTCTAGAGCACTCATGAAAGAATCCAGGCACGCGCACGGCCTATTAGCGCAACACAGCGGCGACAACAAGAACTGTGGGGGTGAATGCGATTGGTAGACCGCTAACATACGCTAAGTTTCATTGGTTCATATAGCTTGCTACACCAATGTTACTGTGTGTTAAGTACTATCAGTCTAGGACTGGTTCATATAGCTTGCTACACCAGTTTGATGCATTGCATCTAGGATGTTAACTCAGAGAAAATTTGGTTATTCAACTTTTGAAATATGTGGGGGATTGTTGTGAAATTATTATTATTATATATTTCAAAAGTCTATTGTTATTACTTGGTCAATGAACACATTTATTTTCTTTGAGTCACATTTTTTATTTCTTCCTAATAATAAGGAACAATTATTCATTCTTATTCTCTTTGCAGCCATAATTCTAGGACCTGATAGTTAGGTTCTTTAATTCCACATGATAAATATATGTATATCAGTACAGTAACACTGAGTCAGATATATGATCTTTCCTCACATAGTGTGTCTTTGAGTTTAGCACCAACCTGTCTCTAAATTATTCTTCTTGTTAGTTATGTTACACCATATATGATTCATATCTGGGAAGGACCTGTTGAATCATAGGGGATTTGCGCTTATGAGGCGGATAAATCTTTAAGGACGGTGCGATCAGCACTCCTCAAGTATTGTTTCATGTTTACTATTTTGCAGGTATCGCTGTTTGTGATTCCGCCGTTGTTTAGTGCCGACATCGGTTATTACAATTATAAGATAAGTTCTCATGATATCTATTTTAATTTGTTCTCTCTTGTTGAATTAGATAAATTTATATGTTGTTTATTATTATGAATAGGTGCAATTTACACAACAATCAAGTGGGATTGCTAGAGATTGGTAATTTGATTCATCATGGTTACTGTTGAATTTTTGAGGTTCATAGATGAATGAAGGTCACTTGCTGCAGAATATGGAAGGTGTTATGATAACATTATGGCAACAATGTTACTCTTATGTTTTGTTTAGGTGTTTAGTTCTTTATTACTAATACATTGTGTAATTTTGGTTGTCTACAAATTTGTATTTTCATTGTATTCCAAACTCAAATTGGTGAATTTCCCAATGTTGAGTTTGAGGGAGGATGTTAAGAATATAGTTTGTTAGTTAATCAACTAGAGTTAGTTGATAGGTTGTCAAGTTAGTTAGGAGGTTAGAATGTTAGTTAGGGAGTTAGTTACTTCAAATAATCCTATAAATAAGCCATCCTTTGTACATTTTATTCATTCTTTTATCAATCAATATGATTTCTTATGAGTTTTTACCTCATGAGTATTCTTATGCTCTCTACCTCTCTTATGCATATGATCTTCATCCTTATGATTCCATGATTCTCATCACTGAGTGGATATTCAAAGGAAGAAAAATGAGTTCGTGAGAAATTCATGAAACAAAAATGGATTCATGGGAGATGCAAAGGAACTAAATTAATGAAAAAATGAATAGTAGTTATTATTTTGACTTGCCATACATTCATGGACTAAATTTAGCTACGACCAAAAAGAAATTGTGTACTTTTTTAAAAAAATTAATATTTAAAATGTTTAATCTATGTGTCATTCAAAGAATGAATGAAAAAAACAAAGAAAATCCGCATGTTCTTGCAACGTCATGCATTTAATAATACACTCATAGGCCATGTTGTACAAGGAGGGTTTAAAATGAAAGAATCTATACATTACGAGGAAAATCAATTTTTGTGTACAAAAGATAAAACAAAATTCGCTAATTTTACATGGGCAAAAAACTATTAACCCTACTTTATTTGAACAAAACACAATATCTAAGCACCAAACCACCTCACCTTGAGTTTCTCATCTTCACTTCTTAGCTTCTCCAACAAATCATGGTCCACAGCCAGAACCTCCTGTGTCACAAGAACTCTCTCTTCTAATCTTTTAGTAACCTCCCGCTACTTTTCAAGAAGTAATTTAGTTTCATTGTATTGATGTTGCATCGCTGACTTCAATCTTTCATTTTTCTTGCGAGCTAGCTTAGCCACAGATCACTTGCTAAACCGCGAGTCACAACTTAAATTACAAAACAAACATAATAAAGTGGACAAAACGCAGTAATTGAAATGAACTTCTTTTTTATTTTTTATCAATCTCAATTTCTATATTTTAAATTTTTATTGTAGACATGATGGATGACAATGCAGATTTGAGGGAATCAAATGATTTAAACCCGATTAAAAATCAAGGATTAAGATGGTAAATAGTTATTGTTTTTTTATCATTGCTATTTTTTTAATTTTATATTGTCATAGTTCGAAATATTAATTAAATTTTACTTTTATAGTACGAAGGTGTTACTATGTCTTCACTGCGTGCCTTACTGTGGAGTGCGCGTTTAGGAGAAATCAGCATCAACATGTCAACCATCTCAGCAACTCAATCCGTAATTCCTAACAGAGTTTGAATAACCTAATTTATGATCTCAGTTATTTGATGACAAAGTTCAGCCACAATGTGTGACCTGACTTCTATAAGCCTTGCAGTTCTATTGAGTAATGTCTAAGTCGCAATATCAAGGTCTAAGCACCATTTTGTCCACTTTATTCTATTGGTTTTGTAATTCAAGTTGGGGGCTGCCTCTGTTTTAGTGGGTGATATGTGGCTAAGCTGGCTCATGTGTTTCAGTTATAGTTATAGTTTGTTTTGTTGTGTACAGATGTAGTTGTGTTAGTTTGTTAGAAAGATTAGGAGTTTGTTAGCTAACTTGTGTTGAAAGTTACTCCTGCTGTATTTTTCACCTATAAATCGCGTTTATGTGATTAATAAAATTGACTCTTTTCCCCTTACTGAATTTCATATCGCTTTCATAATTCTCATTCATAATTTAGTTTTCATTAATATTCGTAGGTTTCCAGGCTACTTTTTCAAGGAAGACCCACAAAAACATATTTCAACTTATCATTTTTGAGAGTGAGAGTGAGAGTGTGTGTGTGTGTGTGTGTGTGTGAGAGAGAGAGAGAGAGAGAGAGAGAGAGAGAGAGAGAGAGAGAGAGAGAGAGAGAGAGAGAGAGAGAGAGAGAGAGAGAGAGAGAGAGAGAGAGAGAGAGAGAGAGAGAGAGAGAGAGAGAGAGAGAGAGAGAGAGAGAGAGAGAGAGAGAGAGAGAGAGAGAGAGAGAGAGAGAGATTAAATTGGGTAGTTCGATTTTAAAAAATATTTTAAATCGAGTCAACAACTGATTTAAAATTAAAAAACTTACTAAATCGATGGTTATTAGATCGGACCAAAAACCGATTTAAATAGTCTTCAGGAACCGATTTAAAAAGTGTTTTTTTATTAGTGGGAGCATTTGAAGTAGTATTATATAGATTAATCGGCAATGGGAATATGGGATATTAAATTAATATTTGGTTTATGGTTGCTCTCAATCTCTCTTTAACGGTTACAATGAAACTGCACATCAAATTGTTACCTAGAAGTGGAGATTGCAAATCAAAATTGGGATACCCGGTACGGATTCTCAATTCAATTCCCTATATCTCTCTCCTTTTTCTCTATCTCTCTTTTAATTTCAATCTCTCATCAATAAAAAACAATAAACAAACCAAGACAATTTTATTCTCAAAAATTGTTGGCTTAAAAGATTATTGCAAATCTAATAGACCGTCTTGTATTTCTCAGAAAATACTTATGTTCTCGTGATATAATAACCATCAATGTAAAACATGACATACAAATTTGAATAAAAATATTATACGATAAAAATGAAAGTTGAAAGAAAATATTAACATGACATGTTACCGAGCGCATTTGTAATTGATCTCCCACCCAACTCTCCCCATATGAATATCACATGAAGGCTATCATACTCAATCACCTACCTAAAAGTGGTTTCAAGTTTATGTCGCCTTACATTTATCTCTCCACTCTGAACCGAATATTGGTATATGTGTTACGGAGATAATGTGACATGGTGAAACAAATCACCACACATCACACTATCACCGCAGGACATTTACCAAAATTTAGTTTTAAGTGAAAATATAAACGTAGGTGGACATAAACTTGAAACTGTTTTCAGGTGGATGACGGGATATGTTTGCCTTCATGACATATCTTTGTCCATAAAGAAGAATTTGGATGGGAGATTGATTCCAAATGCGCACACTAACATTCATTTTAACACTTAATTTCAAAATTCTTTTTGATTGTATAATTTTTTTATTCAAACTTATATGTTTTATATAGATGGTTATACTACGTGTCATACCCCAAATTTTGCCCATACTTTTTATCATATAGGTTTTTGTCGCATTTAGTTTCAAGTATTTGAGCTAGCCTATTTGGTAATAAAGAGAATGTTCAAGGAGTTTTGTGTCTACTGTCATGTGTTCGAGTCCCACTTTTTCCATCTTTTTGTATTTTTCTTACTTTACTTATATTTTATTCAAAAATCATAAAAATACAATTTTAATTTTAATTTTCGTTTTTTTATTTTAGGCATTTTTTTTAGAAAACTTTATTCATTATTTTTTGTACTTTTTATCAAAAGAAATTAAAAAAATCATAAAAAAAAAATTCAAGAAAAGTCAACATAAATAAAAAGGAAGAATCTTGCAATCATGGCAAATCTGTCTCAATGGAGAAATTTCTCATTCACTCATAAACTACATTCAATTCATATAATTTCATTCCATTGCAAGTTAAACCTAATTTTCTTCATTATAAATAACAAATAGATTTTCAAACAAAAAGGGGGGAGAACACAAAAAATTCATATTTGTAAAACATTGTTATTACAACCATAACCATTGTTATTATAACCAAAAAAACACCGTCTTTTCTCATAGACAACCACTTATCACCACCTTCCACCACCATGCTCATTCTTCTTAATCCTCCATAACCACATAATAAACCACCTTCAATCTTCACCCTCAATATCAAACAATAACAATCTCCAAACAACAACACAACCACACATACTCCACTCTTTATTTCACCATCTTCCACCACATATTATCATGACACAAACAACATAATCATCACCATAAACCAAACCTTCTCAAAAAACCACCAACAACCTCCAAAAGTTTCTTCCCATAAACCAACATTCACCGTTAACAACCAAGAACAACAACAAAGTTAAAAGAAACAAACAGAAAAAGAACAAGAGATCGGAAGAGAGAGATCGAAAAAGGAAAAAGAAAGAAACCACCGCCAAATTCGCCGCCACCGCCATTACAGTTGCCGTCGCGACAAAACATACACACCACCGTCACCGCTGCAACGACTGAGAGAGGATGTGAGAGCGAGTAACGACTGGCGACAGCGGTGGCAAGCGTCTGAGCCGCCGTCACCGGTGATGGAGGCACGACGGAGAGAGAGGAACGCATGAATGAATGAAGAAGAAGGTGGACACGTACTGGTTTTATGTCTCCCTCCTTGTTTATTTCATTTTTTTGTTTTTATATATTATATTATGTTAGTTTTATCTAATTTATTAAATGGGCAGTGGGGTGTTTTACTGTATGCATATGCATTCCCACGTGATTAAATAAAACAATAAAAACATCAATTCTAATTCTTTCTCTTAAAGCACTTTACATCAAATATTTTCTTATAGTAAACTCGAATGAAAAAGGAGTGGTTGGACGTATGGCCCTCTCTCTCCCCGGTTATCTGGATACTTGGCGTATGACTTGTGGTCCAGATAACCGTCATTCTAAAAAGTAAAACATTCTTTTTTAAATAAACAATAAATGGATGAAAAAGAGATGGTTTGATGTATATCACTCCTTCTCCCGATTACCCGAGTTCTTGACGTATGGCTCGTAACTTGGGTAGTCGTCATTCTAAATATTTAATCTATTCAATATGTAAAAATAACAAAAACACAAAAAATAATTTTTTTTTTATTAAATGCATACCAGCTTAGTTTTGGTAAATAAGTGGATAAAAAGAGATGGTTTGGTGTATATCATTCCTTCTCCCGATTACCCGAGTTCTTGACGTATGGCTCGTAACTTGGGTAGTCGTCATTCTAAAAATTAAAATCAACTTCAACACGCCAACCTTACCATTTTCACGCCCCCGTGCGTTTATTTTTCAATCAAACAAACTTTTTTCGCCTAAGCGCGACCAATCTATTTTCATAAATAAAATCAATCAACCAACAATTATTTTCTACCCAGAACTGCGTGTAGCTTTGAATTTCTCATTGCACCCGAGAATACGTAGGAGCGAGATTCGTACATCTCGTCAAGCACACTAATAAAAAACTAATTTTTTCCCCTTTTGTAAATATTTTTAATAACTAATAAAAAGCATGCAAATAAATTAAAACACTATTTTTAACCCTAAAATTAATGAGAAGGTTCCCGTTGAGTACAACGGATGCGAGGGGTGCTAATACCTTCCCCTCGCATAATCGACTCCCGAACCTGGAAATGGTTGCGATGACCCTCTTTCCATTATTTTAAGGTTTTATCGATATTTTCCTTTTCCTTCCGGAATAAATAAAGTTCGGTGGCGACTTTACTGTCTAGCGAGCGCTTTCCGCTCGCGCATTTTTCCACCCGCTTCACTACGTGAAAACATAATTGAAAAGAATACAATGAAGTAACCTATATTTTTCAAGAACTTTCTTGTTGCTACTTCGTTGTACTGCTTTTTTTTTATTATTATTGATTTTTAAGATATTACTTGTAAAAGATGTTACCACTTTGTTACAAAACTTTGTGAAATTTTCAAGACAAAACTTTCACCATATATGACAGCGCTAGTGAGTTAAAGAACGATCAAATTGTACAATTTGTGTCCAAATAACAACTAGAGGATTAAGAGGATGTCACATCCGATTAACTCTCTTAAATTGATTTTGTTTTGAAATAATGTTTTAAAAACGAGTTTAAGAACAAAAGTTATCGAACTTATGTTCTAGATATTCAAATATTAAAGAGATGTACATCCGATAATTTTTTTAAATAAAATATTTATTTTTCAAAAAAAGTGTAAATAAAGAACTTGAATGGGCCAACTGCCCAATTAATCCCATTTTCTTAAAAAAAGAAAACCCAAAAGATAGATAAATAAATATTATATTGTATTGTTTTTGAAAAAAAAAAACATAAATAAAACAAAAGATAATTAGTTGCAAATAAAAAGCTAACACACAAAAAAAAAGAGTGAGAGAGAGATGACCGATGAAGCGGAGGTGGCCTGCGGTGGTGGTTGGCTGAGATGACGGTGGCGTCAGTTGGACAGTTCAATGAAACTGCGCATCAAATTGTTACCTAAAGTGGAGATTGCAGATCAAGATTTAGCAATATAAAAAAAAAAAACACAAAAAAAAGGTAATTAATGCAACAACATAGAAACTCTATTTTAGAGAGTTCACCCGAGTATGAACAATAAAAATCACTTGCCTAAACAGAAACATGGTGGAACAAGACTCAGAGTTGTATAAGTTGTGAATATTTTGAAGGAAAAAGAAGAGAGTTGTGAAGATCCTCTGTTTCTTTTTTTGTTTTATTTTTGTGGGGTAATTTCGTGAAATGGGTTTGTTGTATATAGATGAGGGGAATGGATATGGTAGTGTTTCGGTGGCGTGGTTGAGATTCTTAGGGTTCTGCCTCTTTTTACCTCGCTTCCTCTTTGCTCTGAAATGGTCCTATTTATACTCAAAAAACTAGGGTTTAAGTGAGGAAGATGACAAATTCAAGGTAGTAATGATGCAGTGTTGCGTGTTGCAGTGAGTGATGCAGCAGATATAGAGCCATGATGCAGTGTTGCGTGTTGCGGGTAGATATAGAGCTTAAAATAGAAACATAAAGAAAGTCATTGAGAAAGAAAGGCTCTCGGTAATGAAGGTCATGATGAAGGTCATGATGTGTTTCTCCTTTTATTTTATTTCTGTTGGTTGAGTATTTTTGTGAAATGGATTTGTAAAAAGATGAGGGAATGGAGATGGTGGTGTTGAAAGAGATAGTGAGGGAAAGATGAAAGTGGCGATGTCAATGTGCTTGATGTTCTTAGCTCTCAACATTTTAATTTTCTCTATGTTTTTCAGTTTTCTTCTCTCTATGTTATTTTCGGTTCTGCCTCCTCTTTCCTCTTTCCCTTGATCTGAAATTTTTACTCTTATTTATACTCAAAAAATTAGGGCTAAGATGATAAAGAAGCCAAAATTGTAAGTGGTTTGATTGTGACATGAAACAGCATTGATGCAGTTTGGAACACAAGAATGGAAAAGTAAGGAAGACGAAGCTCTTTATTTGGAAAATTAGTAAAACAAACAAGTCAAAAAACAGCTGGATGGATGGGTTATGGACTGTAGCTACTGCTTCTTCAGAATTTTGGTGTTGTTTTATCAAATGAAATATTAATTATTAAATAAAAAGTTGTGCTCAAGTGATTTATGTCTTTTTTAGATTTTTTAGGTAAAATAACAATGATATTACAAGCAATAAAAACTACCATTTATCATATATTTTTTTGGATTTTTTATTTGTCCAAACCAAATAAGCGTACTACACTAACAAAGTGGGATATAAAGTTTATACGATTCTAGGGAGTTTGATTCAGCGTTGACGAAAGAATAAAAGGTTGTAGTGATTCAACCATGGCCACCGTAGATTGATTAAAAAAAAGAAATTGAGTGCAAAAAGTTGATCGAGATGCGTTGATTGTGTTTTGAAGTTGAGTGTGAGAACGATCAAGTTGTACAACTTGTGTTTCGTGCTGATTAGATATGCTTTCACCGAAGATATTTAGATATCACGGCTACTCCTTCCAATTAATTTGTGATTAAATTGTCATAACCACTCTAACATGACAAAAGTATAAAATTTCTCATCTAACTTAACTTTTTCTTCATGTGTTTGGAAAGAACAATCCTTCTTTGACTATTGTCTACCTTTTAAACAATAGATTCTCAGGAAAACTTCTTTCTGACATGTGCAGTGGTCTCAACCTACTTTTTTTCACAGTAAAATAAGTTAATAACAATAGCTTTTCAAGGCCATTGCCAAAATCCTTGAGAAATTGTTCATCCTTAACAAGAGTTAGGCTTGATGATAACCAGTTCCGTGAAAACATGACAGAAGCATTTGTAGATCATCCAAATCTTAACTTTGTCTCACTTAGAAGAAATTGTCTCAATATCACTAGTTATGCCACAGACAACAAGTGGACAAAACGGTGCTAAGTCAGGTCACCCATTGTAATTGAACTCTGTCGTTAAGTCTTGTAAGCAATTGAAATCAAATTTTTTTATTTGTTTATCAATCTCAATTTCTTTATATTAACCGCATATATTTTAAATTTCTATTGTAAACCTGATGAATAACAGTGTAGATTTGAGGAAATCAGGTTATTTAAACCCAATAAGAGAACATGGATTGAGAGGGTAACTAGTTATTTTTTTTTTTTTCATCACTATCTTTTATACTATAATAGTTAGAAATATTAACTAAACTTTTATGTTATGAAGGTGTTGTTATGTATGAATATCAACACCTTTAAAACATAAAAGTACAATTTAATTAATATTTCTATTATAATATAAAATAAAAAATATAGCGATGTTCTTCTCGAAAGCGTGCTAATCCCGATGATAAAAAATAACTACTTAGCGTACCAACCCATGATTCCTAATCGGATTTAAATAACTCGAATCTCTCGGATCTACACTATTATCTGTCATGTTTACGATGAAAATTTAAAATATACTTCGTATGTGGTTAATACGAAGAAATTGATAAAAAAATTAAAAAAATAAAAATTTCAATACTACAAGATTTGATAACAGTGTTCAGCCAAAATTTGTGATCTGACTTAGCAATACTTTGTCTATTTTATTCTATTGGTTTTGTAATTCAAGTTGTGCTGCCTCTGAATAGTTAGTTTGTTTTGTTGTATACAGTTGTAGTTGTGTTAGTTTGTTAGAGATGTTAGGAGTTTGTTAGCTAACTTGTGTTGGAAGTTAGCCTCTCGTTCATAATTCAGTTTTCATTGGAGTTAATAGTTTCAAGGCTAAACCCCAACTATTAGGTCCTAAAATTCTAGGGTTGCACAAAAACAACGAAGTTTCCACCAATGTTTATTAAAATAGAAAAAAAGGAAAAAACCCTTTAAAACAAAAAAAATGCTATTTGAAACCAAATTTTGTGTGGGAAAGATATTAGCACCTTATGACATTTGTTTAAAAATGGTTACCTCTAATTAATTGTGTACAATTTTGTTAACTTCAAAATATGTTTATTTTCTCATTATTGAATGAGAATTAAAGTTAGAATGAAAAAAGTTTAGTTTTTATAAATAAATTAAAAAAAAGATTTTATTATTATTGTGCTTAACAAGAGTTAAGTATCTCTCAGTGCCATGGAGAAATCAAAACTACGTAGTTCTGAGATAGCAAATATTTGTGCTTGGTTGATTTTAAAGAAAAGCTTTGTGTTGCGGTAAATGCGAAAAAAGATATAAAAATGTTTCGAATGCGGGAAGTAAATTGCGATGAGTTGATTGTTTTATGTGAGGTAAAGAACAATAAAGTTGTACAACTTGTGTCCAAATAACATGAGGATTAAGAGGATGTCACATCCGGTTAACTCTCTTAAAATAAAAATGTTTTGAAATATTGTTTCAAAAGCAAGTTTAAGAACAATCAAGTTATCCAACTTATGTTCTAGATATTCAAAGATTAAAGAGATGTACATCCTATAAATCTTTTAAATAAAATATGTATTCTGAGAGAGAGAGAGAGAGGACCGATGGTGGAAGTGGAGGTGGCGTGCAGTGGTGGTTGGCTGAGACCACGGTGGTGTCGGTTGGACAGTTGTGCATCAAATTGTCACCTAGAAGTGGAGATTGCAGATCAAGATTTAGCAATATTAAAAAAAGTAACAACAACAAAATAGAAACTCTATATTAGAGAGTTCACTTCACAGTATGAACAATAAAAATCACTTGCCTAAATAGAAACATGCTGGAACAAGAATCAGAGTTGTGAATATTTTGAAGATCCTCTGTTTCTTTTTCCTTGTCTTAATTCTTCTTCGATCCTCTGTTTCGTTTTTGTTTTATTTTTGTGGGGTATTTTTCTGAAATGGGTTTGTTGTATATAGATGAGGGGAATGGATATGGTGGTGTTGAAAGAGATATTCTTCTACTGAAAGATGAAGGTGGTGGTGTGGTTGAGATTCTTAGGGTTCTGCCTCTTTTTACCTCGCTTCATCTTTGCTCTGAAATGGTCCTATTTATACTCAAAAAACTAGGGTTTAAGTGAGGAAGATGACAAATTCAAGGTAGTAATGATGCAGTGTTGCGTGTTGGCAGTGTTGCGTGTTGCAGCAGATATATAGCTTAAGGAGGAGGAAAGAAAGGCTGTCAATAAACTAACTATAGTTGAAGATGGCATAAAGAGGAAAGAAACAAAAGAAAAGTCTTTGACTAACTTTCTTTATTTTTTTTTTTTAAAATGAATGTTGTTGTTGCTTTTCAATATGTTAATACTTTGTTCGTCCCATTTTATAAAAAAAGCTATTTTGATTAAATAGCACTATTTATTTGTCTTGTTTTACCATATTTTTAATAATATATAGATATAAATAAATATTAGTATATAAGATCTTGTTTGATTTATTTTGATGAGTATCTTCAAAATATCAAATTTTTATTAATAAAAAATTAAAGATATTATTAATCAAAATTGTGCAGAGCATACGTGCAATAGTCAAACTAAGTCTTATATTTTAGGGCGGAGGAAGTATTTTCTAATTGTACCCCATAATTATTATTCTATGCACTATTCCTAAGAAACAAACCAATAGTAAAAGTATTATTTCATTTACTAACATAATTATATTTCTTAATATGTGTGCAAAAACTTTAAACGACATTTATTTTAAGACAGAAGAAGTAATTAAAATTGAAATAAGGATAAAATATGTTTTCAATTCCTATTTTTATATTGGATTTTTCTTTTCGTTTCTATAAACTAAAATCGATTATTATCAACACTCTCCTTCTATAAAAACTTGAGACTCTTTATTTTTCCTTTCTAGGTTTGTCCTCAATGGGGACGGACCGTGTGATACTTTGGAAAGTCTTTTTCTTTTTATAGTTGTTGTAAAGTCTCAAGTTGAATTCATCTCATAATGAGCCCATTAATCACTTTGATAATACGTTCTATATATAAGTAAAATTGAACTTTATAGATTCATTGAAAAAATAATGTATATAGGCAATAATATAGACTAAATACATTACTTTTATAGTGTGTTTAAAAAGTTAAATTTTGCTTATATATAAAATCGGAGAGAGTATGTTAAGAAAAGTAGTAAATATTTATCTAAAGACAATCTTTCAAAAAAAAATTTATCTAAAGACAAATTCAAATATCAAACATGACTCATGAGCAACGTAATCCACAGTTTCATCACGAGTCTTCTTACATTTTCAAGTATAATACTTCCGCTAGCTTATTATTAGTCTTTGAAAACCATGAGTTATATTGAAAATAAATGAAAATTAAAAGTTTTTTTTTTTTGGTGAAGGATCTAATCAATTTATATGTACAATTTTTCCTTTCATTCTTTATGACATCTCTAACTTGAAACATTTTCTTTCATTAAAATTAAATTTTAGGTATTAGTAAACATATTTAAGGTCTAAATGCTGGCTTCTAACATATAATTTTAATGGTTGGAGTGTTTTCGGTAGTACTTAAAAGAAACTAGCAAGATGCTGCATTATTATATCTTCATATATTTGTATATTATATGTGTAAGAAAAACACGTAAGCTTAACTCAATTGGTAGGATATTGCATTGTCTGATAACAAATTAAAATTATCTCAAATTTATTGATGATTTTAAGCAACATATGCACTCTTTTGTGAGCTTTAAAAGAACATAACTCACAACTATATACAGAGCTAAACCTTTCTTTGCATTTTTAAAGGCTTCTTACTAGAAAAGAGAAACTTTTTTAGTGTTTTCTCTGGGATGCATCTAGTTGTGAGTGTTTTCTCTAGGCTTATTACTTTGACTTATTTAAGAATAAGCAGGGTTCATTTCTAAGTCCATTTTGGTTTGTGTTATATCATCCTTATATACAAAATATTTGGCAATGGCAATAACAATGAAGCAAAAGAAGTTGACAACACTCAATAAGGCCAGAAAAGCATAGTAATAATCTAAATGTGAGACATTTAAATTATCCAAAATCCAACCCTTATGACCATGTTTACTTGTGAGATGAGCAACATTTGATAGAAGAAAAGTACTCAAAAAATTTTCAATGCCCAATGTTGTTGTGGAATATGATGTTCCAAGACTTTTCATGGATACAGGTGCTTGATCATAGAAGAATTCTAACTTAGCAACTTCCACAAACGTATCAGCAATCTATTTGGAAAATTAATTTTGCTTACCTACATTATTTGATTAGAAATAAAAGAAACAAATAATGTTTTATAATTGTTTATAAATTAACTCAAACATCAATTACTTCACTCAAAATGAAATATAAGTAAAACAATGTTACTTATTAACCAACTAATTGAATTCAAATGGTTAAAAAGCTCTAAATTATTCGACACTTTTTCTTCTTCTTAGAATTATAAGGTTAAGACAAAAAAAAAAAAATTAAATAATTTTCATTAATGATAATTTTACCAAACACCAATTCAAACATATGCTTGTTTTAATATTTACCGTAAACTTAACTTAGTTGATAGAAACACTACACTATATATGCAGAGATTGAAGTTCGATGCATCTATTAACTTGTCATAATCTTTTGTTAAATCATTCACAAATTTTTATAAATAATTTTTGTTATAATTTTATGGAATATCAGAGTCTCTCTGATCAATCTATAACTCAAAATTAACTTCTAATTGGGCCAAAGCTTGGCCTATGTCATGGAGAAGTAAAGTCAATGTAAATACATAGAACAATGAATATTGTCACCAAAGGGGTGGTGGCGCAGTTGGCTAGCGCGTAGGTCTCATAGCTTCTGAGTAATCCTGAGGTCGAGAGTTCGAGCCTCTCTCACCCCATTTTTCTACCTTTTTTGCCAAATTTATTGAAACGCATAAAAATATTCGTAAAACGCAGCAATTTTTTAAACAAACTTGGTAAGATAATTTCACACTTCTTCCTTCCCTGTAATACATACTTACATTTGTGAAAATTGAATTTCAAATTTAATGACTTACTATGTATATAACCTTAATTTTATGACAAACAATATGGTCATTTAACTTTGTAGTTGTTTTTTTGGCTTTGTCCTCTTTTGCACCCCAAAAAAAATGTTTATTTATATTTATATGTGTTCGTAGTTCGGCTTGAATCTGTTTAAAAATAAACATTCTTCCGATTCAAAGATAAAATTATTTACGATTCGATTAGGTTTTAGATGGTTTATTGAAAATTCAATGTGACACATTGCACATTTCTATTCATGCGATATCATGCATGCCTAGGTTCTATATTTATTCTTTTTTGGTTTGTAGTTTCTATTAGTTCTTTAATTTTTGTATCATTTTTAGTCTCATGACATTGAATTTGTTTTTCCAAGTTGTCCATTTTTTATTTCGTAGGTTGTCATATGTTTATTTGTGTTGCATATGTTTATTTATTTGAGTGTACACAAAGTGGGTGCATATCATTTAATAGAATTTATCAAACTAACTCTAAATTTTCTAGTGAAAAATAACTAGATATCAAAGTTTTTTTTGTCCAATTGAAAAATATGTACATTGCTGTAAATTAACAACCTCATATAAATATGGGATTTCTAACTTACTTCAACCTAAAAACATGTGGGAGTAACTTGCATTTTATTTTAGTTCTTTAAACTAAAAACATGTTTCCTTATTCTACAAAAATAATAATAATAATATGTTTCCTTAGTAAATGTCTCACAAATATTTGATAAAAAAAAATGTCTCACAAATATAACTAACATTGTTTCTTAATTACCCAGGACACTAACAATAATGAGACATTTAATTGTTGGAGATGTGTAATTAAATTACACTAATACCCTTGTAGTTAAAAAGAAAATGTTGGATAGTTTAGTTAATATATAGTGGAAGTAAGTTGCTAACTTACTCCCATATATTTTAGGTGGAATTGTGCAACACAAGTCTAACTGTCACTATATATTAGTTATTTTTAGGTAACTCCCTCTATTTAACATGAGTATTATTTTAACAAAAAATTAAGTTTTTTATTTTTAAGAGTGAATGTCATTTAGACCTTTCAATATAAGATTATTTTTCTCTTTCAATTATGCATTCTAATAATTGAGTGTTCACTACTTTCAAATTGTTATATTTTATTTTGGGCTCGTTTGGATTTGCTTATTTTTGAGTTTATGCAAACAACTTATGCAATTTTTATGTATTATTATAAATTTGTCAAGGTAGTTTATAATAACATAGCTTATAAAAATACAATTTTCACTAGTATGAACTTATATAATAACATAAAACCTAATTTATATTGCATAAGCTAAAAAATAAGTTAATCCAAACGGACCCTTTGTATTTAAATGGTGAGAAATACACCAAATGTTTTTTAGGTTGCCTTGTTATAGATACAAAATTTTCATTGGCATTTAACGATGATTAACATCTATCGATGAATTTGTAAAATAAACAAGGTAGATTATCTCCCTCTAATAACTATTTTTTTCATGTGCAAAAATTAAATATCGAACCTTTAACCACTTACTTAAGAACGAAACCCAATTTGATTACACATTATATGATTTTCTTTTTTGAAAGATCATATCATTTTCTTTTAATACACTAATTGTTAATAATGTTAGTAAGAATATCCTACATTGTAACATCATATCATTGTATTTTTCAATATTTGAAATAATTTTTGTGAGTATAACTTAGTTGGTATAATATTGTCATATATTAAGTGGATAGCGTTCAAATCCATAGTCTCGCGAGTTTAGCTCAGTTGGTAGGGACATCACATATATTATGCAGGAGCCGGGTTCGAATCCCAGACACTCCACTTATTCACATTTAAGGTGAATTTTATAGCCACTAGTCTACTAGACTAAAAAAAAAAGAGTTCAAATTCATAACTTCCTATTTATTTATGGTAAAATTCTGACTATTAGATTACTTAGATAATAGGAATATAATGAAAATAATAAAGTCTTGTTTATTACTATTAACAATAGATTGAAACAGTCCACAAATCTTAGCTCAAATGGTAGAAATACCGAAATTGTTAGTGTCGGACATCATGATCGGGGTTCGATCCCTGGTCACTCCACTTTGTGTGTGTGTGAGTTTTCAATGCTTGTCATTTCGTCTATCAACAAAAAATAAAGATTGAAACATAAAAAGTCTTTGTAAAACAAAAATCAAATTGTGCCAACAAAAGTCTTATCTAACTCCCGCCAAGATACGTTTGTTATTGTTAGATAGAAAGTCAAATGATAATATAAATATGAAGTGACCATGGCATAGACTTGGACACAACCAAATAATTATTCAAAAACTTTGAAGTTTAGTGAAATCATATTCACACAGTCAACAATCGGAAGCTTCATTGTAAGTGCAATAAACATCAACATTTATTACAAAATATTCACATGTAAATAAAGTCTTGAAAACAAAGATAAAATTTTGCCAACGAAAGTAACACTAATATGATGAATTCAACTAAATAAATGAACTTCATGTTAGAATATTCAGCTTGCATTTCTTAGGAAAACAATCACATGTGTCCCACACTATATGACTTTGCATCATACCTTTGACATTTGTGCCTTTTATGATTTATGAACATAAACTTCATTTTAACTAATTCCTAGTCGGATTCATTCTAAGGTCAAAATGTATTTCACAAATCCTAAACCTTAAAACATGAATGATTTTTTTTTTTCATTATAAAAGAGATTAAAACATTAACATAAAAGACATATACTAAGAGACATGGCAAATATTCAAAATTCTATTGCTTCTGTCTTTTATATACTACTTATATCTTTGCTACCACTGAAAATCACTTCATCACTAAAAACAGAAGCAGAAGCTCTTGTCAAATGGAAAAACAGTTTATCCTCTCCTCTTCCTTTTCCTTCTCCTCTCAATTCATGGTCACTCACCAACCATATCAACCTTTGCAATTGGGATGCTGTTGTTTGTGACAACACTAATACAACTATCTTAGAGATAAACTTGTCTAATGCTAATCTCAGTGGAACACTCACTGCCTTGGATTTTGCTTCTCTCCCAAACCTCACCCTCCTCAACCTCAATAGCAACAACTTTCATGGATCAATATCATCGTCAATTGGCAACCTCTCGAGGCTCACTTTCTTGGACTTGGAAAACAATTTACTTGAAGACACACTCCCTTCTGAGCTAGGCCAACTAAGGGAACTTCAACATGTTAGTTTTTACAACAACAATTTCAATGGTACTATTCCTTATCAGCTCACTAATCTCCCCAAGGTAAGTTACCTTGAACTTGGATCAAACTTTTTTGTATCTTCCCTTGACTGGTTAAAATATTCAAACATGCCTTCCTTAAATTACCTTGGTTTGGAAGAAAATAGATTCATCGGTGAAATTCCAAGTTTCATACTTGAGTGCAAGAACTTAACATACCTTGACCTCTCTCAGAACAACTGGAATAGTAAAATACCAGAATCCATTTATGGTAATTTGAAAAGGCTTGAATATCTTAACCTCACTAATTGTGGACTAGAAGGAAAACTATCTTCCAACTTGTCTATGCTCTCGAATCTCAAAGAACTTCGTATTGGTAATAACATGTTTAATAGCCCTATTCCAACAGAGATAGGATTGCTATCTAGTCTTCAATTTCTTGAACTGAACAACGTTTCAGCTCATGGAGAAATTCCTTCTTCCATAGGTCAACTAAAGGAGCTAGTGCATCTTGATCTAAGAGCTAACTTTTTTACCTTTAGTGTCCCTTACGAAATTGGCCTATGCACAAATCTAACTTTCCTGAGCTTAGCTGGAAATAATCTAACAGGTTCTTTGCCTTTGTCATTAGCTAATTTGACCAAACTTACAGAACTAGGATTATCAGAAAATTCCTTTTCTGGTCAAATTTCTGCTTCATTGATCTCTAATTGGACCGAGTTAACTTCTTTGCAAGTCCAAAACAATAGATTAACAGGACCTGTTCCTCCACAGATTGGCTTGTTGAAAAAAATTACACTCCTTTATCTCTACAAAAATAATTTCTCTGGTCCTATTCCTAAAGAGATTGGAAACTTAAAGGAAATGACAGAGTTTGACCTTTCAGGAAACCATTTCTCCGGTCCAATTCCGCCAACCATTTGGAACCTCACAAACATGACAGTCATAAATCTTTTCTTCAACAACCTCTCTGGAAACATTCCAGTGGATATTGGAAACTTAACCTCATTGCAAATTTTTGATGTCGACAATAATAACTTGGATGGAACATTGCCACACACAATTTCTCAATTAACTTCCTTAGTTCATTTTTCTGTGTTCACCAATAAGTTTTCAGGTAGCATTCCCAGAGACTTTGGAAAGAACAGTCCTTCTTTAACTAAGGTTTACCTTTCAAACAATAGTTTCTCAGGAGAACTTCCTTCTTACATGTGCAGTGGCCTCAATCTTGGTGTTTTGAGCGTAAATAACAATAGCTTTTCAGGGCCATTGCCAAACTCCTTGAGAAATTGTTCATCCTTCACAAGAGTTAGGCTTGATGATAATCAGTTCAGTGGAAACATGACAGAAGCATTTGGAGTTTATCCAAATCTTAATTTCATCTCACTTAGCAGAAATCTTCTCCATGGCCATCTCTCTTCGGATTGGGGTAAATGTATAAACTTAACTGAGATGGAAATGAGTGGAAACAAACTTTCAGGGAAAATTCCATCAGAGCTGAGTAAGCTGAGTAGATTACAATTTCTTAGCTTGCACTCCAACGAATTCACCGGAAATATCCCACCTGAAATTGGAAATCTAAGCCTTCTCTACAACTTGAACTTGAGTAGGAACCATTTTTCAGGAGAGATCCCAAAGAGTATTGGAAGATTATCTAAGCTTAACTTTGTTGATTTATCTGATAACAACTTCAATGGAAGCATTCCAAAAGAGATCAGTAATTGTAATCAGTTGCTAAGTCTTAACTTAAGCCATAACAAAATATCTGGCGCGATACCTTATGAACTAGGCAATCTGTTCCAGCTCCAACCCATGTTAGATCTCAGCAGCAACAATCTTTTGGGAGAAATTCCTCAAAATCTTCAAAAGTTAGCATCATTGGAGATCCTCAATGTCTCACACAACAATCTATCTGGAACAATCCCACAATCCTTTTCAAGTATGTTCAGCCTTCAATCCGTGGATTTTTCTTATAACCACTTGTCAGGTTTGATCCCAACAGGTGGTGTTTTTCAAAAAGAAACTGCTGAAGCTTTTGTTGGGAATTCAGGTTTGTGTGGTGAGGTAAAAGGATTAACATGTGCCACAACATTGTCTCAAGAAAATTCTGGAGGGACCAACAAAAAGGTACTTATTGGTGTTACCACATCAGTTGTTGGAGTACTATTTATAGGGATGATTGGTTTTGGAATCCTACTATTTCAAAGAAAAGCCAAAAAACTTGGTGAAGAATCCAAAACCAATGAAGATAATGATCAATCTATTGGCATGGTATGGGGAAGAGATGCAAAATTCACATTTTCTGATCTTGTGAAAGCAACCAACAACTTCAATGAAAAGTACTGCATTGGAAAAGGAGGATTTGGAAGTGTTTATAAGGCAGAACTAGCTACAGGTCAAGTTGTTGCCGTGAAAAGACTCAATATATCTGATTCTGGTGACATTCCAAAAGTGAATCACATGAGCTTCATGAATGAGATAAGAGCATTAACAGGAGTACGGCACCGGAATATAATAAAGCTTTATGGTTTCTGTTCTAGGAGGAAACAAATGTTCCTGGTTTATGAACATGTAGAGAGAGGAAGTTTGGGAAAATTGTTGTATGGAGGAGAAGGAAAATTGGAGCTAACTTGGGGTACAAGGGTAGAAATTGTGCAAGGAATAGCACATGCAATTTCTTACCTTCATAGTGATTGCTCTCCACCAATTGTGCACAGAGATATAACATTGAATAATATACTACTGGATTCAAATTTTGTACCTCATCTTGCAGATTTCGGCACAGCAAAACTTCTAAGCTCTAACAATTCAACCTGGTCCTCCGTTGCTGGATCTTATGGCTACATGGCTCCAGGTACACAATGCATTCCATGATATACTTTATACGAATATTACATATTTTTGTGTCCTACCGGCATTTGTATATGAGTACTGACTCTACAATTTAAAATTTCTAGATCCGTACGTATTACGACTTATATCAATAATATATTCGCTAGTAACATTTTAATTTTGCATTTTTCAGAGCTAGCACAAACTATGAGGGTGACTGAAAAGTGTGATGTGTATAGTTTTGGTGTCGTAGTGTTAGAGATATTAATGGGAAAACATCCTGGAGAATTCTTAGGTACCTTGTATTCAAACAAGTCTTTGACATTAATGGAAGTGCTTGTGAAGGATGTTGTAGACCAAAGGCTTCCACCTCCAACAGACACATTAGGTGAAACAATAGTGTTCACAATGAGAGTAGCTTTGGCTTGTACACGAGCTGCTCCTGAGTCTAGACCCACGATGCGATCTGTTGCGCAAGAACTATCAGCTACTACACAGGCTTGCCTTTCTCTGCCATTTGGTATGATAACTGTAAGCAAGCTTACAGGTTTCCAGAAATAGATCCTCAAGAACTATTTGGAGGATTTTAATATATTAGTCGGTATAGTATAATTACTCTAATTAAATTTATAAATTTTACCAATAATGTAATTTATGTAAACTTATCCTGATCAAATTATATAATAAAAGAATGCACAGCACGATATATATTGAGTTTGTGACAGTGAAAGTGAGACAAAAAATGATATGATATATTCAAAGAAAAGATGTTACTTTGAACTCAATCAATATACCAATGTGTAACTATCAATTAATCTACTCAGGCAATAGAACAAACACATAGAACTCAATATTTTTTGTTCCATGTTCTAATTCTAATCTCACAAATAGAACAAAGACTAAAACAGATGAGAGAAATACCATAAGATAAAGAGTATGTAAACAGATAAGTTCCGCATCCGACTGTGTGTAGAAAATTGAGAGGCGGATTCACTGTAAATATTGTTGGAACAAATAGCGCAATCTTGTGTGAATTGAAAATAAAACTCTTGAAATCCACATCCGGTAGAAGAGCATACTAATGTGTATAACATTTTATAATTGTATTTCGATTAGAAATTAGAAATAAAATTGAAGTTTTTTTTTTTATCGACCCGCGACTCATCCAGTAATCTCTTCAGTGGATTTTTTCACTACAAGAAGATATGTTATTATCATCCACACTTCAACAATAGGCATATAATGCATATGTCCTTTAAGTTTTACGTTTGTATCATATAAGTCTTTTAAGCATCAGATAGGTCTTTATGTTTTACGTTTGTATCAAATAAGTCCTTTGAGTTTTTTAAGTATCAGGTTTTAAGTTAATTTATATCAAATAAGTCCTATTTTTTACGGACCTATTTGATACAAACGTAAAACTTAAAGACCTATCTGATACTTAAAAAACTTAAATGACATATTTGATAGAAACGGAAAACTTAAATAACCTATAGAGATGCATTTTTCCACAACAATATGATATGATAGTATTTGTTTATTTAAATTTAGATATAATTTCAAATCTTCAAATAAAATTTCCATCTTCTCTGAATTTAGTTGGGAATTTCGGGGTTTTTTTTTTCTTCTTTGAAATTATGAATTTAAATAATGAATAGATGATGAAGAAACGGAGGAAAAAATGAAAAAATCAAAATTAATTGGTGATGATGTACTATTAGAAATTTAATTAAAGAACAAAAAAAAGTAATTTAGCCTAATTTTTTGGTATGTTCCCCCAGACATGAAGGAAGCTATAGTTACTTTATGGTATGTTGGATCAAAGTATAGTGAACTTCCATCTTTGTTAAAGCTTTGGTCGCACTTTTCTAGCAAATATGGGGAAGAATATTTCGTTAATCTCACTAAGTGCAAGCCAGATTGTTGTGTTAACAAACAGGTTCTATAAATGTTTTGTATGCTCGTCATACTTTTCTTCTTTTTCGCGGATAAAACATCTCATACACGATTTCAATTGTAGGTAATAAAATGATCGAAATGAATTTCTAAAATATATAGCTTCGCGAAGCGGCTTCGCATGGTATCCAGGATACAAACGTAAGTCGAACAAATGGGATCCAGCATTTGATGAGGAAGACACGATGACTTCAAATGCTCCAGACATCATATTATATATGCGAAGACAATTATATTTATAAGTGTGCGTATGTTTGATGCATATATCTTTCTTTCACTGTTTTTAAATCTGTATGCTGCAGGTCACCATGGCGACTGTGCCTGTGCCGGATATGTGTGGAAAATTTGATACTTGATGCAGTTATGGTTTTTTGTTTCATATGCAATTTCTCGTAATTTATTATATTTTTAGGTCTTTAATTACTACTTTTTACTGAAAACGTTTTGTATTGATCATTGATTAACTTGTCAAATTGAAGCTTTGTTCTTCTTCTTTATGCAAATTAAAACTTTCCTCCATTTTTTGTGCTCTAATATTAAAACAATTGAAACATTCGCTTCATTATGTGTGCTACCTCTAATCTTAATTAAAAAAAAAATACAAGAACACTTATAATTTCGGTATATACAAGAGTTTTGTACTCATTTATCAAATTTATATTAATTAATGATGAGAACAAAATATTGCTATGTATATCTCAATGCTTTTTCATTTAATTTAAATGAAGAATTACAATGATTATAATGGTGTAGAAGAAAATTTTGCTATAGAAGAAGAAATCAACGGTAATACGTAATTAGTGGCATGTACTCTAATTTTTAACTTCTCAAAAAACTTCTTGTATTAAAAATCTGAAATACTTGTAAAATGATACAAAGTTTTTTCCAAAAGTAACATGTATTAACGAAAAGAAAAGTGTTTGTCAAAAAAAAAACAGTATGTTTTTATATAAAGTAACATGATAGTATAAAATATCTCACTTGAATTGGTTTAGTGGTGTTACTTTGAGACAAGGGTCGATTCAATCGTCTTAAATATATAAAATAATCCACTTGAGTTTGTTTAATTGTTTTATTTTAGAATTTACGTCAAGTCTCTATATGTGTTAGGTCGACTCTGTTCGGAATTTTGAAGTATACTTCTCTTAAAAGGCTAACTCTTCTACTTGAGTTGTTCTTATGTTTGCATTAAATTAAATCCAATTTCAACTTGATTGTATTAATTAATTGATTTTCATTCTCAACTAGTAACAAATTCATGTGTTCTTAAAGCGTTTCTGGAAAGCTATAGGTTTTGTGGACCAAACCTTCTTTCAGGGTGATAATTTGTATGACTGACTGCGTAATGGCATAGACGGTCCCTCCAGTTTTCTGTCTATGGCTGCAGTGTGGTGGATTTGGTACGCGAGGAATCAACTATGTATGGATAATGAGGTAACCTCTTACTTTACTCTTAGGTCGAACACCAAGAACCTTGTTCAACTGCTTCGAATGTGTTTTATTAAACAAAACATAAGTTCAACCGCTACAATGGTTCGTTGGAATGCCCATGGTGGCATCGGGATGATTCTGAATGTTGATGGGAGTAGCATCGGTAATCCAGGTATATCTGGCTTCGGAGGTTTGATTCGAAACTCTGACGGGGTTTGGGTCCACGGTTTTGCTAGAAATATAGGTCATTCGAATATCCTTCATGCAAAATTATTGGCAATATACCATGGTTTAGTTTTGGCGTGGGAGCTGGACATTAAGGATCTGTGTTGCTATTCTGACTCCAAAACCGCGCTTAAGTTGCTATATGATCATGTAAATGAGTGGCACTACTATGCAGCGATCATCTATAACATTAAGGATTTTCTTTCTAGAAACTAGAGGATTAGATTGGTGCATACACTTCGGGAGGGGAACAATTGCGCAGACTTTTTAGCCAAATTTGAAGCTCGCAACCCTGAAGCTTATTCTTCTATAGTTGTTCCATCGGACGGAATGAGTCTCCTCCTTCTAGCTGATGCTAGTGGAACTATCTTTTCTAGATAACTCTTGTTGTTGTTTTCTTTTTTCCTTTCTTGCTTTCCATCTTGTACTAAAAAAAAAAATCATGTGTTCTTATGTTTGCATTAAACACATGTTAGTCATTTACATTACACTTATTTAAATTTAAATGATTGAATTTATTTTTATATTTGTTTAACGTTGGTACTTGGTTTTATTATAAGACTTGTTTAATGTTGTTGAGGATGTGGAAATCTTTCTTATTACTAAGGGTCATGTTAACATGTGCCCTAAGGGCACATGATAAGCTACTTAAAAGTAGAAATTATACATTTAATGATACAAGACATTTAATGTTCAAGTAGTTGATGAATACACAAGATGCAATAAATTTTTACCACATTTGTATTTTTAACATGTGCCTTAAGGGCACATGTTAACATTCCCCTATTACTAATTCCTTTAGTTTGCAACATACTTAACCCTAATTACCTATGCAAAATGGGCGGGCAACTCTTAATAAAAGGTCTAATCTCATCATTAAATAAAGCCAACCACTATATATTACCAATACACTATTTGCACTAAACCATGCTACTTTTGTTTTGTAATTCGTACTCCCTCCGTCCCAAATTGATTGACACAGTTGATTGTTTCACGCATGCCGATACATACATTTGACGATTAATATTTTTAATTGTATTATAGTAAAAATTATAAAAATTTGATATTTTAAAAATACTCATCGAGACGAATCCAACAACATCTTATATGTTAATATTTATTTTTATTTATTAGTAGAAAAATATAGTCAAAACAATATGTGTGAATAGTGCAATATAGTCAAATGTGTCATTCAATTTGGGACGGAGGGAGTAAAGCTTTGTGAGGATAGCACTAATAATTATGCCATTTACCATCACCTATTTTTATGCTACTTTTTTTTTTCCAAAGCAATTCAATTGAACAATATTGTCATTGTTTTGAACACTATTTGTTGGTGATGACAGCATCAACTGGATTGGTTTGGGGCTTGAGAATAAGTGAGATGATTGTGAAATTGACATGGTGCTTAAGAATATGGATGAGATGATTTTTAGATTTATGGTGCCTGCCTTCCTCCTGGTGCTATTTTGGTTTTGTGACACTATTGCCAACCAAACCAATATTTAGAAGAAAAGTTAGTAACCAACAATAATTTGGAAACTCACCATTTGTATTATTTATTTGTTTTAAGAATTTTTTAGAACCTATATTTGATTAGTTTTACTTATGTGCTATTAGTATTGCATTCATCTGGTTATTGATTATTGTTTTATGCCTTCCCGTATCTTAGTATCTCAAGAGACCATTCAAATGCAAGGGATCGCACGTTCTTTTCATATTACCAATCAAAATAGGTACGATTTGAAGTGGATTAAATGAATAATATAATTATGAATACAACAAAAAAAAAATAATGAAGGATTTATTTTATTTTTTATATAAAAACAATAGTTTTTGAACAACAGTTTATAAAAACAATAGTTAAATGTAAATCATACATTTTGTCATGTCATATAATAAACTGAATATAATTGGGTGATTTGACGATATAATTGACCCGTGCGAACGCACGGGCAAGTTGTCTAGTGTGTCTCTAATAACTTTGAAGTCAAAACTTTTGCGTAGAAAATGTTGAAGTCATTAAAACCCAATGAAACAATTGATGATACATTATCATTGGACAACTTGCAAACTATGTTTCGTGACGAATTAATTTGCAAGACTTATTTGAAGTGTGGTTTTATTACAATTGATGTTTGGGACGATAGTTTTGAGAAGTGGGCTAAATTGAAGACTTATTTGAAGTGTGGTGCTCATGGCAGTGAGGTTGTGGTGACAACTCGTAGTATAAGTGTGGCACAGACAATGCCTATACATGATTACCGAGTGATTGGCTTGTTATAACAATATTGAATATTTTATTTTATAACAAAAATTAATCTAATTGGATAAAAAAACTAAAATTTTAGTTATCAAAAAGATAAATTAAATCTATAACAACAACAAAAAAAATTAAATCTTGAATTAAATTTTCTTATCATTTTCCTATTAGTATTCACACCCTCCCTTCCTTTTTTATAAGCACCCCTTCTGTGAGTGCTAATTTGCTTATAGTATTATTTTTCATTTTCCCGGTTAACATGTGAGATGCATCTTGAATGCTTAGCCTGTATGTTATTGTGGAAACGTATCACTCTAATCCAACAGAAACAAAACAGCTGCTGCAAGGTATCCAAAGTCATAAAAGATATTGAATTGAAAACATAAACCCCTTCAAGTGGAATTAGAAAAACTAACTAAAGGAACTAGAATTGTACATTTTTTTATTTTGATACAATTATACCAAACAGTTCATATTAGAAATGTAGTACATACCAACAATGAAATTTGTGTCGTAGGATGTTGATAAGATACTACTATCCTGATAAGATAAGGTGAAGCCATTATCTGCACTGTACACTAGAATCTCTCATCCTAACCAGATACCAAATAAGATATGGTTTTGAAGAACATCATGGTCAAAACTTTAACTTAAAACTAAATGAAAGGTAAACATAGAAGTCCTCATTCAACACAACAGGACATGAGGAATACGTTAAGTTATAGAGCTCTAGGCATTGATCAATCAAGTCTTCCTTGCTAAAATTATATCTCAAATGAATCAGTATTGTCTTGTCAGTTCAATGCTGATTCAGTAGCATAAGGTTTACTCATCTGTTCTTGGACGCTTGGGGGGTTGAGCGCTGTCTTCGTTATCATTTTCCTTAAGATCATCAGAAGCTTGGACTTTGGAGGTATCCTGCAGTGAGCTTTCCTCAACTGTGGTACTACCATTAGCTTGATCAGGTCCTGACCTGCAATGGTCCATTTTGGATGCTTCCGATTCATTTTTGGTAAGAGAATCTTTCATGGTGTCAGAAGACACATCAGATGGATTCCCAATGGCTGATGATGATGCCTTAAATGGTTCAACACCAGGTTTGCATTGCTTCTCAAACATCATCTGGAGGTACCTTCCCTGCTCTTCTATTCGCAACTGTAGATTTCTTTGAATCTAACACAAAAAGGGGGAGAGTTGTATCAGATCATGTAAAAAGGCATAACAATTATAAGAGGAACAAGTGAAATGCCTTGGACAGTTCATTCATGTGACATGACAGAAGCAAGATAACCCTAAATGCCATACGCATAAAGCTACATGTCAAATAATATTACAGAAAATTAGTTTCATGACTCAAGATGAAACAAAAACATCCTAATCAGTAAAGCCAAAAATGCCCGGATTCCAAAAGGGGGAAAAAAAAGTAATCAAGTCTTGGATCTTTCGCACAACAGTCTTTAAAGAGGATTATCATTCTCTTTTACAAATCAAGAAATGGGCATCACCTATAATAAATTAACATGTTTTGGGTATGGTTAGTAAAGGTGATTGATTTATAATTCATACCCCACATCAAAGAGAAACAATCTAATTTCAATGGATAAGTGCACATAGAGATTAACATCAGTTACTTTTGCTTTGTGAGATAGCTTGTCAACTTCGGTGTAAATTCATTCAGGCTGTTCAGAGATTATTGAATATGAAGGTTTTGGGAGTAGCCAGGACATAAGCTTTTAGCATTGTCCTTTTTTATGGAGTCTAATTCCAGAACTACTATTAGGTGGCAAGCTTCCATTTATAGCCTCTCTGCCGGTTTCCCAGTGTGATTTAAGGGTGATTCTAAATTATATATTTACAAAGGAGCTAGTTTACTATTTTAAGCTGATTTTTTTCCCTTCAACTGCTGTTTGCTTTGTAGCTTTTGGAGGATTCACGAACCTCCTATTTTTTATTTCTTGTTTCTTAATGAATTCTTCCTTACTTAAAAGGTACCACAAACACAAGTATCTACGATGATACAAGAAACTAATTTAATGACTGCGAAGATGTTCTCATTTTTGTAATGCATGTTAAACTTATCATATATTAAACTATGAAGATACTTCCATTCCAGATTAGGCAACATAGTTTTTCTTCTTCAGTTTTTCCCCCAAATAAATGCAAAGTGCATCAATATACTTTACTATGCATTTATGCCAATAGTTAATAAAGAAAATTTAGTAAAATTGTTACACTTGTTAACTTATTTATAGGCAAGTTGCATTCCAATTTCCTGGAATTTCTTCACTAAGCTCATAAACACAAGTTGAAGTACATGATCCTAGTTAATCCTAAAAAAATTATTCACCCTAATTCCATTAAGTTGATGCTGATGAACTTTTAAAGTCATGGCAATTTGCAACAGAAATAGAGGTTGGTTACAAGTCTTAAAATCACATTTCTAATCTTTTAACAATCAAATATGCATATCAGAAGGAAATTCATAAAAATAATAAAGTTCAAACCTCAAGCTGTTCATGCAACCGTTTCTGGACCTCCATCTGCAATCGCAGAGCTTCCGTGATCTCAATACCACTGTGAACAATGCAACGGTAAAGTCAGCACACCAATCACTATCCATGCATGTGCATGTCTGTGTCTGAAATATGACCAAAAGCTAACATAGAGCCATTAAATACCAAATCTGCACTGATACATTGCTCTAAAAAAGTACCTACCTTCCTGATCCATATAACTGAGAACCTTGACGCAGACTGTACTGATCGTTTAGTTTACCTTAAAATCCTACTTTTCTTGCATTTCATTCATAATATTCAATCTTGAAGATATCCCTAATTTTTGGGTTATGATATCTTATCAGATTAATAGATAATATATGCATAATTACTGTGTTAGGAACAGGCCCCAACTAGGAAAGGACACATCAGATTGGTCAAGGAATTAGTTAGACATAGTTAGTTAGAGTGGCCTTTGTCAAGAAAGTTGTTAAGAGTAGTTAACTAGTTAGCCTAGCCCTTTATAAAATGTAAGAGAAGGCAGTTAATTGGTTATTACATTCGGGGTGGCACAGTTCAGGCACTTGAATTCCTCGAGAAGATGCCATTGTAAATCGTTTATAATACTGGCAGATGAGATAAATTTACAGAGCTAATCTCCATGCAAGTGTCAATCTCATATGCCATACTAGAGAGATAAATTTGCAGCAAAGTCATACTAGCGAGATAAATTTATCGGTGTTATGCACTAGTGTCAATCTCTAGAATGAACAATACTGGCAATAAAAATAGATAGTTTACTTACGTTTTCAAATCTAGCGATGAAATATCTTCAATGGGGCTTAGTTTTTTCTCCGCAGCTCCTGCCAATAGTATTCAACAAATTGTATATTATATGACTACACAAAGGAAGAGAATAAAGACACTACTTAAGAGACATCAAGTGCAGAAAACTAGGTCAATAACAGAGTTCACAGTTAGGTCTCATAATTACAATTTACAACAAAGGAAATTATTTGAAAATTCAAAACTCTTTGATTCTCTTTGGATTTCATATAAAAAGATGATTTACACATATGCTAATGCAAACCCATATACTTGTATGTATGTTCCTACATGCCGAATCCCCGTGTCTTACTTCACTGGATTACAATACTTGATCTGTGAAGGACTATAGTCATATATGTGCAATGCAATATAGATTCTAAAACGTGTTACATCTAGCAATTTCACAACTGATTACGCATAATGTAGGGAAAATCCAAAGGGAGCTTGCACCTTAAATGGTTTCTTCAAACAGGAGCATAGAAAAGGAATAAATGTATGAAGAGTGAATACAACAGATAACAAAATATTGTATACAAAGGGTTAATTAAGAGCTATAGACAACAATTTAAGACTTCGCATACTTGTGACATTCAATGACTTCTTATATAAGATGACTGATATGTTATTAACTTCTTATGTTCGAAAAGCATACTTGACATAAATTCCAAATTTCTAAGTATAAAGTAAGTTTCTTTTTTATTTTTGGTACATAAAAATAAGTTTCTAATTAAGAGGAAATTTGACAAGAATCATCTATCTACTTGGTAAAAGCTTTTAATTCTACTTTAAATTTTGCAGGTCATAATTCATACTTCAATAACTTATTTAATAGCCAGTGGTATCCTCATCCAAAGTCCTAACTGATATACCAAATTTTATCCATAAAAAAGTACATATCTTATGTACCTTCAGAAGACTCTGGTCTATATCTAGCTGTCCTGTATTTCTGCATTTCATGGAGCAACATATTTCAATATAAGCATTCAAATGGACACAAACCTTGGAAGATAAATCAAATGGTACATACCTGTAAGTGGCTTTTAACATGATATATAGTTAATCCTTCAACTTTCATGAGCTTCAGCACACCCTTAGGGGTAGCTCCTGTAGAAAGAGACAGTAAAAAATAATTGAGGCAGAAGTTTAATGAATTAAGACCTTACTTTGGAGTGAGAACTGAGAAAAGAGAGATGGACATACTTTCACTCCCACCAAGTTGGGTGACAGCTTCCACAAATGCCTCGTGAAGCTCAGGAGTCCAACGCATCCGTGGCTTGGCAGGTGCAGAATTTGCTGAGGAAGATGGAGCGACACCAACATGGTTTTCTCCAGATAGAGCTGGAAGTTGTTGGTGGCCTTGTGACTGGTGTCCTGCCGAAAATTGTGAAGATGACTTCGAAATGGGATCCGCCGCCTAAAGAAACAAAATGAGTTCCCAACACGTTCCTTAAATAAATTGTTAATCATTTACTCTGCACGTTAATACTGATTTGAGTATTGAAAACTTCTAAAACCTTAACCTTTGGCTCAAGATCTTGAATATTATCAGCAAGAAGATCATTCCAATTAGAAGTCAAAGTATCGTCGTCACTGATTAGCTGGTCAGCCCACTCCTGCCAATCATGTCGCTTAGGAAACTCCTCAGTAGCGATAATATTGCAGGCACTGCTCTCTACTTGGTTATTATCAATTGAGGCATTCACAGAGAAATCAAGAAAGCTAGGCAAGGAATCTGCATGCCAAGAAGCACTGCTTCCATTGGAATAATGTGTTGATGTTGTAGAAGGTAGCGGACCATTATTTGAAGAATACGGTAATGGCACCGAAGCCACGTTGCTCATTGACTGTGTAATAAAATGAGCATTTCTAGAGTGTTTTTCATGCGGTGAAAGGGATGAGTGATGAAGATCTGTTGAATATCCAGGGGAAGATGAAAACATATGCCCAACTGCTCCACTGGAATTAAAAGTTCTTGTCTTAAGATCTTTTTCTACAAAAGCAGGCTGTGAATCAGAAAATCTGGGGTATGTCTCTTCTAGAGGTGTTGGATGGACAGACAACGATGAAGGAAGTGCTCCAGACATCCCTATGTTATTCAGCTGATTGGAACTTGATCTTTCAATTGTAAAAGCAGGACGAGCTTCCATTACTTTCCTAAATTGTTATATGAAAAAGATAAATGTATCAGCAGTCTAGTCAACTAATATGAAAGCTGAGATTCACACTATCTCTCATATGGTAATGCTCACCAGCAAAATACTACAGAGGTCGCTTTTTGTTCTTGATGCCCAAACCAGACAAGTTGTCATCAATCTGCAAACTTGTGAAAGAAAAATGACCGTTTAAACACAAGGCTAAACCTGATAGAAAGAAACTCACTTGTGAAGATCATAAAATCCTATCATGAGAGTAAAACTATATGAATAGAAAGGCAAGCTTAAACACAAGGCTAAACCTGATAGAATGAACATGTTAATGTCATAAAAACTTTACGCCACTATAGCTTTTGGTAACAATCCATTTATTTCACAACAAGTGGTAAGCACAATCAGATATATGAAAAATATAAAACTAGGTAACAATCCATTTAAAAAAATAATACCATGGACCATTTAAAAATGAAGAATCGCATTGAGTTGATGGGTTAACAATACTAGGTATATGCTATCAAATGAACAAATACATCTTGTAAATATAAAACCAATGTGTCAACAAGTGATACTGGTATGCTTAAAGCCACAGTTCTCCAAGCAGATTCAAAAATAAATTTTCTTCCAAAACCAGCCACAAAGCTATCTCGAGGGAAAATAATCAGAATGTAATTACTCTCTTTATGGTGGCTGGGCAGATTTCACTGATTTCAGCATCCATGAATGAGTAAAACTTCAATATACATTTTATTGGGCGATATGACCATTTAAATTACAGACTACACAGTACTAGTTTCCATTTGTACACTTAAGCTTGGCAAAATAACTATAACACTTTGATACGTGATACAAGAATAACTCGGCATCTCCGGAATGATACAGTTTCCAAAATAATAATAAAATAAATGCACGGCATTTAAGCGTCACAACAAGATGAAACTCTTAGTATTATGTTGATGATCCTTTAACCTGATTGATTATCATTCATCACTGATGAACATATGACAAAGCAAAAATTTCACTCATTTTCAGTAATTCACTATTTTTAAAAATAGCTCAAAGGGTTTGTCAAAAAGCACCATTTTTTTTTTACTTCCCTCGTTTTCTCAATAAAGCAAAATAAATAAATAAACTAACAATCAACTACTTCACCTTAACTAGCAACTCTTCCAAAAATAAATAAATTAAAATTAAAAAGACAAAAAAAAACATGACAAAGCAATTCACACTCCATGATCAAACCTCCACATGATATACCTAACAATTAGCAAGAAATAAATACTCAAAATTCAATCGAATTAAACATCAAATAGTTAAAAAAAAAATAACAATTCACGATAAATAAGAATGAAATCGATCAACGAAAAAGAGGAAACAGAAGCAGAATCATCATCACATGAACGAAAATTCACAAAATTGATACCTTCAAAACGGAGATTTCAATGAAAGATGGAGAATTGAAAGTTCCGTCACCGGTGAAGAGAAGTTTGATTGGATTTGAGGGAGTGAACGGTGACGAAGGGATTTGCTATGAAACTTGTTTTTGGTTATGGAGGAAATAGGTAGTAGTTGATATCGTACGCTCGTAAAGAGCGCGTGAGAGATAGTCTCGGTTAGGAAAAATGAACAGCGTGTAATAATGTTTGTTACGTTGATGCGATTAGTTTGTAACTGAACGGAGAAAGAGAGAAGAAAATATCTAACGGTGTGCACGTGAGGTTTGTTTGGTTTGCCGTTTGCAATACTACTACCATGTGGTTAGGGAAAATGTTCTTTCCTTTAACATAATGGGTAAAATATATAAGTAGTATCATTTGATAAACAATTTATTTGCAGCTTATATATAAGCATTTATTATCATAAGTTTTTATGATGAAATGATTAAAAGCGCTTTATGGATAAGGTTATGTTTGACCCTGCTTATTTTCTACTTTTCTATTTCTTCTTAAACGAAGTAGAGAAGTAAAAAATTGTGTTTGATCCTTCTTCGTAAAAGAAGTAAAGAAACAAAGTAAATAAATAGAAAACAAAGAGAAATAGGGTCAAACACAATTTTTTACTTCTCTACTTCATTTAAGGAGAAGTAAAAAAATAGAAGATATGGATGTGTGACTTGTGTAACCAAATTTTTGTTTCAACTCAAGATTTCTCATATAATTTGTCGACGTTTTTCTAATACTTCTCACCTCATATAAATACAACTCAAGTAATCGCAAAAACAATCGACATACCGAAAGGGTAGATTTGAATTTAAAAATTTTCATTTCTCTTATATGTGTGACAAGAAGTACTCATATGGACATAATAAATCAAAATAATTATTTTTTAGGCACATTTATAATAAGTGAAACAAATTAAAATGACATAATAAATTTTTTTCTTTAATTTTTTTCAATTTGTGTGTGTCTAAATTTTATGTCCGTGTAAGACTTACTCATGTGTAATTCTCTCGGTATACTATTTAATAGAAAAAATATATATTTATGTGAGTGGAAAAGGAGGGAAGTAAGATTGATATTCTTTTTCTTCTAATTTTATAGTAATTTTTAACTGTGTGAATTTATGCGGTGGGACATTGAGTTACAGTGGTCAAAGAAATCCAACAAGGATCCCATGAAGAAAATAAATTCATTTGGTTTTCTATGCCTCAAAGGAATATGGCCCCTTTTACTCATCAAGTGTTCATTGCTGAAAGTAACACACTGTCTAATGGTTGACTACCCAATAATTATTGGGTTAAATATGTTTTTATTTCCTACATTTTTTGAAATTGTTAAAAATATTTTCTACATTTTAAAAATGGTCAAAAAAACCTATAAAATTTTCCGTTATCAAGATTAGTCCCTGCGTTTATCCTTTAGGGACCATTCTTGACAATTTTGCAAAATGTAGGGACTAAAAACATTAAAAGGTAGGGACTATTCTTGATAATTTTGCAAAATGTAAGGACTAAAAATATTAAAAAGTAGGGACTATTCTTGACAATTTTGCAAAATGTAGGGACTATTCTCTACGGATTGCACTAATCTTGATAGCGCAAAATTTTATAGGATTTTTTTGACCATTTTTAAAATGTAGGGATCATTCTTAACAATTTCGCAAAATATAGGGACTAAAAACATATTTAACCCATAATTATTAATTGCACAAAGTATTGAATCAACCAGGGTGGATTTGGTAAAAGGCTCAAGAACTTAATTTTTCATGACATTACAAAATAAAGTCAAATGTCGATAATCCATAAGATAATGGGTCTGTTTCTTTAAGTTTTGAAAAAAATAGATTTTTTAAAAAAAAATCTAAATCTAGAGATTTTTTGTAGAGATTTTGAAGAAAATCTAAAGCTATTTTTCGTTTGTTTACGATCATAAAAATATATTTTTTTAGAAAATGGTTTTCAAAAAAAAAGATTTTGAAGAAAGCTATTGAAAATAGTTTTTCATTTTGAAGGAAAAATAGATTTTTTTTTTACTAAAATGATTTTTGAAATTTTTTGAAACAAACAACACTAAAATAAAAAAAGTGATTTTTTTTTTTGAAAAAAAATCTCAAACAAACGGGCTCAATATTGATTTATCTTGAATAACAGTCTTCCCGAGAGAGAAACATAATTTTAACAAACAAAAACTACAAAATTTGAGAAATCAAATTATTTGTTACTAAACACAGATACAATGTGGGCGAAGTGGGTTCACCGACCCACTTATTGTATTTATCTGATAGTTATATATTTATGAAATATGATTCAACTTATATTGTATTATTATTTTAAGATAGTCAATTCTTTACACTATAATAAATCATAAAATTAATAAGAATACTAATGAGTGTCAAAAACGTATAAATTATGATTTATGAAATACTATAAAAATGATTGTGATTTATTAAAATAACTATCAATGTATCATTAATCATTATATACTCAAAAAGTATTTACACAAGAGATAGTTAAATAGTTATGTCATTACTCATTAGGGTTCAATGGATATTCATCATCTTATCATATAGGCCTATTTTATAATTGTCTTCTAAAAATAACTACAAAATATTCTATTTATATTGTACTTTAATTACACTAGCGATTAAAATTATAGTTTTTTTTTTGACTAATAAAATTATAGTTTTATGTACCCAAAAAAAAAAAACTTTTATTAAGGACAATTATTTACATAATGTTTCTCTAGGAATATTGAATTGATTAATAATACAGTATCTATTTCCATATGTTTGATGTATTGTTAATCAAGTTAAAAGCCAATTAAGTTTGCTAGAATTCCTTTTATTTACTATATATGGTGGTATGTTGTTGATTACAAAGGGAAGAATACCTCAATCAATCCAACAAGGCAACAATATCTCTTACATGAATAAATGAATAATTATTTTCTCAAAAATAAAATATATTATCTGTTTTATTTATGAATAAATAAAATGACAAAACTTACATGCATTTCTTATTTTTCCACTCACAAAGAGGTGATTATTTGTGGTTAATATAAAAAACTACCTCTTTGTGAGAGGAAAAATAAGAAATGCATGTATAAAAATGTATTTAAGTTTTGTCCTAAATAAAATATATTATCGAAAAACAAGTCAGCAACCATAGTTTGCTTTTATAGGACACTAGACCACCATATTTTGCTAGCATATATTCTGACTAAAAGACAAAGAGGGAAAAAGACATGAAAAAGGAAAATGGATATGAGTTGTGTTTCTTTAATTTGTGGTAGCAAAGAAATAAAGCATTCAACTAGGTCAAGATTAAAAATAAGAGATTAATTAATTTTCACCGTAAAACTTTTACCCATCGAATAAATTACAACTATTCATATGTATATAATTTTAAAACTAGTTGTTGTTAAAGTAAAGTTAAACTTTTTAAATAATTTAATAGTTATAAATTATGACTGATTGACAATTGTTAAAAACTTTTATATACCAGCATTATATATGAATTATTAAAATTAATAGTGTTTTCTTTTTATTTTTTCTCATAAAAGTCTGTACTATTCCTTTAACATAGTTGAAGTGCTGGTAGTACTACCCTCAGAAAAAACAAAGAGACAACACCTTGTGCTAGTACCCATACTAATATAGGGATTGTTGCGATTCTCATAACGAAAATGTTAAACAGTGTCCCTGGGTAATAGTTAATCATGTTTAAATAGAAAGTTTGTTTCAAAATACGTGCATTCAATATCTCAAAAGTATAAAAAATTGACTTTAAATATTAATTTTGTTTTTATTTCCATTTTTAGTATACTTAACAAGTGCCCCGGAGGCACTGTTTAACATGACCCTTCTTATAATACATTGTCTAGACCTTAGCAAGATATAAATTTAATTATAGCCAAGAGACTTTGTACTCAACACACATAATAAAAAACAATTGCAGTGAATATATGTTGTAGAGAGATTTTACATCTGAGTTATATACTTTATGTCTTGAAAATATTTGTGGAGATATAATATTTGATCTCTTAATTCTGGATTATTGGACCGTTGTTGTTTTAAGCCAAATTAAAGTACCACATAAACTTAGCAAAGAGGCAAGCATGAAGAAAGGATTTTAGCTAATATTTCTTCATACAACTTAAAAAAAATTCATCAGTGTAAATAAAAAAGAGTAAATTACATACGTCACAAAATCACAATATTAAACCAATTTCCTCATATTTTTTAACCATAAATGATAAAAAGACCACTTTTGTACCACTTGGATTAAAGTTCCAACAATTAAACCTACTCCACATAATCAACATCGCGTGACCTAGTGGAGTAACCTATCATGAAACTCGGAGGTCGACTTGGTGCTCCAGATCAATTCTCGCAAAATAGAAAATGTATTGGTCAGCCATTATTTAGTTTCCAAACAAGTTGAGATTAGTCTTCCGTTGTTAGCGTAGAGACATTTTATAGATAATCAACTATTTTTTTTGTTACAAGATAATCAACTATAATTCTCAATAAATAAATAAATAAATAACTACTCCACATTCTAAGAAGTAACGGTTCTAATAAAAATCGCCTAAGCATTATTCCAAATCCAACTACTAAACAACAATGTGAGCTTTTTCATATGAAAATATGATTTCAATATCATGAACTAATGCATTATGTGGACACCTAGTCATAGTCATCATGAATTATATATAGACTATAGAGTAACATCAAGAATTATGCTTTGATATGCAATGTAGTATATTATAATAAAACAAAACAAAAAGTATGCCATTAGGCACTTACCCCAAACCATGACTCTTATAATAAGAATTGTGGACAAAAGGGTCTCGTCAATTTCAAAAAACCAGGAATCTTTGCCATATCACCTTTCAAAGTGCACCATCCACTTGAATAGGGCCTAACCTCTTCCACGTGCTCCACACATTCTTGAGGAACATGAGTGAATATGTGGCTTATATGGATGAACACGATGGCGCCTCGACTTAAAATTGATATAACCATCATGCATTTTGTTATGTGCGGGTTAGGTTTTCCGTTAACATTTGCAAAAAATCACTTATGAATAGTTGCATATTGACATGTGCGAGTCTCTAAAAAATTATATCTTGATAGTCGAAACCAACCGAACAACGATTAAAATGAAGAAAAAAATCTTCAATTTCGAGTGTCTCTACTCTCTCTTTCATACTTTTTACTTCGTAGTTTTTATCCGTCTTTGATAAATGAGAGAAATGTGTTACCAATGTTCATGTGCTAGTTGGAATTCATGAATCTAACTTGCAGTCTCACATCGAAAGTCATGAACATGGTGTGAGGAATCATATAGGATTGGATAATCCTCCTATTTGAACCGTGGTTTTGTGGTGGAGTAAGTTTCATGAATTGAGATATATTCTTATTATTTGAAGAATAGAAATTTATGAATCAATAAAATTTTAGATGTAGCAACGAAGTTTCAATCTAACCCATTACCGACTTGTTTCATCTGTCACTCGTGTGACCCGACATTTGAACAAATTGAAGAGGTAAATGGCCAAAATTAGATCCAAACTAAAAGTTTGTTAATTTTAGCGGTTTGGTGCTTTTCGACCCGAACCCCAACTTATGCTAAGTCCTAGTGGCTCATAGAGTCACAACAGTTAGGAACTTGAGTGATCACAATCAATGGCAGGTGTCCATAGGTGTCACAAGGCAGCACCATTAATGTCGTGCAATGAAAACTCTTTGATGCCGCGGAGGCGTTATGATCTCTTGGGATCCGAGTTGGGCGTTGCACCTTTGAGGGTGAAGTCTTCAAGAGTGGACCTTGTTAGACTTCGTTTGAATCAGGAGAAAATAACAAGGATGAACCTTGATCCAAATTCAAAACAAATTATTTGTAAAATAAAAGAAAAATCGTTAAATACTGATGATATTAAAAACTAATGTGTAAAATTGGAGGAAAAAATGTGATGATATTAGTAAATTTAGTTACGCTAGTACTTTGGGATTCATCCCATGTGAATTCTTATGTTGTGGCGCAGATGCTTTCTTAAGCATTATGTCATTATGTGGTATGACATTAGTAACATTCTCAGGCCAGGGATACATTGGCCTCTACTAGACCTGAACCCCTGCTAAGAGAATACAGTCTCATAAAATGAATTTCAAAAACTACAACCACAGTGCCAAAAACTGAATATAAGGTTTAAAGTCATATTGGTAAGTGTTTTAATTCAAAGTTAGTTCAACTTCAAAACCTTAAGTTTCATTATAAGAGAAGAGAAACTTGAATACCAAATAGCTGAATCCGGTTTACAATTATGCAATTTGTATGATCATTTAACAAGAACACAAAATAAATTTTACATATACAAGGTAAACAAGTTTTTAAATAGTAATAAGATGAAGAAAAAATGATTAAACATCTATACAAAACATATTCATATTACAGAAAAGAGAAGGTTAAAAACAAAATATCACGAATCGATACAAGTTGTATGATCTTTTGAAGAAGCATCGCTGAAGTTAAGAGAATAACTGCGAAGATCATAACTATACTGTGGAGTTTTCCTATGCCATCTCATTGCTTGCTTCCAGCTACTTTTCAACTTGCAAACAAGTTTTTTGAGAACCCTTGATGCAGGAACACAACCAAGTTGCCTCCTTCTTTGAACATTATCAAGTGTCACTAAAGGACTAACTTTCATTTTTCTTTGAAGTCTCAAAATTGAGTTCTTTGAGAGATATAAAACTGTGACAATTTTCATTTTATAGTGTTTTCTATACACTTAAAAAAGTCAGCTTAGAACATGTATTGCTATCAGAAATGCATTATGAGGAATAGGACTGGAAAAAAGCATGAAAGGTGAATTTTCAAGTGCTGCTAACCACATAATGCTGGCATCAAATATTTGATGCCAAATTTTGCTTTGTGGTAGGTGTTAGACATTATCATGAATAGTGCATCAAGTAATCAAATTTTAGTTTGGTTCCTTTACTTATAATAATGGTCCCAAAATGGATGGAGTGTGGATTGAAAATTGCACTCTAGTGGTGTAACATCAATGGAGTGTTCAAACATTTTTTGGAATATCATCTATGAATAACTAATAGCTATAATTTGCTCCAAGTTTATTGGTCAATTTATATGGATGCTTCTAGGTCCTCAGATATAAAGGTCCAATGCAAGCTATCCATACCTAAAAGTTTAAAAGCAACTAGATAAGAAATCACTAAAGATTTTCTTTAGATTCATAAGTGAGGGAAGGACCGAATAGAACTACCTAGAGCAAATTAAGCTCTTGGCATGCTCATTACCTTTGTCTTTTTGACAGCATGTTCATTATCTTTGTTGAATATATGATTTGTGATATAAAAATAACGTCCCCTCCTTAACCTTTTTATGTTCAAAATGTAAATTCCGTAGGAATTCATAATCTTATAATAAGACTCTTATTTGAGGGAATCATGGTGCCATGTACATCAATAGGTAAGAACATGTTACATTTTTTACCAAGCAAAAGAAGTTATAGTCCTACATCCCAGATTTGTACACAGGTTAGATTCTACTACAACATTTCGATCGAGTGCCCTTTCAATTATGTGTAATAAGACAGATAAACAACATACTTAGGAGCTTGTCCTATATTATCATTATGTACATGTTTTAATATATATCAAACACACAGTTGATCACAGATCTTGCTCTTTTAAGTGCTCATCCTCAAAACATATATGACAGGGGTTGCTCCACTCCACACATTTGATTATTACTCACTCCGGTCACATTTATAAGCAAAAAAACACTTAAAATTTTGGTCACTATTATAAGCAAAAGTTAACTGCTTTTAAACTAATTAATATTGTTATTTCTAACATACTTTTACTTTTCAAAAAGTGCATGTGATTTCCAAGAAAAATAAGGATTATTTCTATAAATTTATTCATGTTTCATATTAAATCAAAAAAATCAATTACACTTAACTAAATTCCTTAAACACCACGCAAGTAGTATTTTTTGCTTATAAATGTGACCGGAGAGAGTATCCAATAACAACCACAATTCTCAAGTGCAATACAAGAGAAGAAAGGAGTATCTCTCACCAGAACAATGTGTTAAGTATCAAATTAGATAAAATTAAGCTCCCACATTAACAAAAAATGGATTCAAGCATCAATGACATAAAATAAAAATTAAGCTTCACTACCAATGGACAACTTAATTTTTTATTCAAGAAAACAATGCTGCCAGTCTGCCGCCAAAGAAACAGCACACAAACGCTTCCAATGTAAGGAGGCAACATCAAATAGCAGGTTATTCATTAACAATGGACAGCACTGGAATTTGTAGGCAAGGCAATTCAAATATAGCAAAGTTGGGTTTGTAATGGTACAAAAAGCCTAGGAAAATTGGAACCATGGCTTTACAAAAGATAATATAGGGAGAACCAACTTGCAATGTTATAAAAAAAGTAATAAAATTTCAATTCAACATCATTTTGGCTAAGTTTTCACCAGTTTTAAACAATTGTCTATAGATTTTTCAGAAACACACATTTTTTAGCTTCAATATAAGATGACAAACTAAATCCAGATGGACAAGTTTAAACATTTCTTCATGCTTTTCAAAATAAGCAACTAAACTGTTTAATAGATATAATTGTTCTAGTTGATGGATCACTATAAACATTCACCCAAATATGACCAACATAAAATAATACCAAAGAGATATTCAGCATAGGTTCTAGAGATTTTCATGCCCACAAAATATAATTTGGGCAAACTGAAATATCTGGTAGCTTATAAAAACTTGTCCTGGGTCAGACAAAATCCATTGTTTTGAGTTATCAAGAGAATATGTATTTACAAAACCCATCATTGTTAATTACCAAAAAGACTTCCGCAGAATATATATTGTTTCAGATATTCAAGATCGCGAGACTGATGATGCATCAATATCTAAATTGCACGAGAAAATAAACTCAGATTGCACAAGGAACCAAAAACAATCATAGAAAACAAACAGTTCTTATAACTAATAATTAATATCTTCAAAACACTTCTCAGTAAAGAGAATTTAAAAACTTTTAAGCTATCCTGAGTCACTTCGAAAAACATTCAACCTAAAGCAAAAACAGATAGAACATCAAACAGCCAAAACAAAATCCTTATAAATACTAGAAATCAAGCTTAAACAATAGCATTAGCAGCACTTGCAATCCTAGGCCATAGATCAGCACACTCCTTCCCAATTGGACCAGTAATAGCAGAACCTACAATCACAAACAACACTATATTTAATAACACAAGAACAAAAACCACAACAAAAAAGACAGCCCTAAAAACATAACCATATTATCATCCAGTAACACAGGAATTTAACAGACTCAGTAGGACATCACATTATATATGCCGGAACCCAGGTTCCGGGCCACAAACACTCCACTATCAATTAAAATCATTAATATCAACAATTAAGCTCTAATTCCAATCTTAATACAAAGCGCTATTGAACAATGATTCCAATTATTGAAGACACAAATTACCTACATAGCTTCTAATCATGTATATATAGAACAAATAATCTAAACTAACAAAAGATATGTGTGATTATTACCTTTCATTTCTCCTTTGGGATTAACAATGACTCCAGCATTATCTACAGAATCCAAATCAACAAATTCAATAAGTATGAACTAAAAATCTATATATCAAAATAAGATAAACATAAATATGAAGAAAGTGAATATACCTTCGAAGTACATGAAAACACCGTCCTTTCGGCGCCATGGTTTACGCTGACGAACGATGACAGCAGGAAGCACCTTCTTACGGAGATCAGGCTTTCCTTTCTTCACAGTAGCCATAACCATATCACCAACACAAGCTGAAGGTAAACGGTTCAATCTTCCCTTAATACCTTTCACGGAAATGATGTAAAGATTCTTAGCTCCGGTGTTGTCGGCGCAGTTCACCGTCGCCGCCACTGGTAAACCAAGTGACATCCTGAACTTGTTACCCGCGGATCCACCGCGACCTGAGAAACAAAATTGAAATCAATTATTAAAAAGTGATTATAGGTTTAAGTGATTAATTGATTGATCGATCTAAGAATGTGAAAATAAAATGAGAATTGTACCTCTCTTCGACATTGCTGCTGCTTGATCAGAGAAAACAAACCCTAAGTTGAACTCTTTCTGTTATATATATGGCTCTGTTTCTCTGACTAGGGTTTTAATCATGTTATATGGGCTTTGAACTCTTGTACCCGGCCCATTAATGCATTCCCTCACTTGATCCATCTTTATTTGATTTTTTATTGAATATATTTTGTGTACCTTGTCAATATATATATTTATCTTTTTTCTTACCAAAAAAATTGGTCTAAGTGGTAAAATATAATTTATTCAAAAAATAGAAAAGTGGTAAAATATTTGGATTTGGACCGCTTAAATATATTAAATATATAGTTAGAAATTTGATCTATGGTATAATCAAGTATATAAATTCAAGAATTCACTATTTAGTTAGTTTGCTAAATTAGTGACTGACAAATAAATTATGAATAGCCGATAATATTTACATATATAAAAAGTTATTTTTCTTGAAATTTGTGCATTCAATGCCTTAAAGTTATAAAAAGTTATGTTTTCAATATTATTTTTCTTTTTAATTTCCTTTTTTAGTATGTTTAACAAGTGTCCCGGAGCACTGTTTAGCATGACTCATTTTTTTAATAATAGAGAAAAAAAATGCTCTTTTGTTATTTGATTTAATTCAGTGAAAATAAACTCATAGTAAGATGTATGCTATGTTCTAGTACTATTAATAAGATGAATGCCATGTCCTAGTAGTGTGTTAGTCTCGAACATGATTGTTTTATGTAGAAGAATATTTGTGGATGCATGCTAAGGACTTAGGAGTATGCCAAACTCAATTACTACATTTAATCAATCTGCGAGCAGTTTATTTTTTACAAATATTAGTAAATTGATTATGTTAAATTTCAGGATTGAACTTGAAACGCCCTTCTTAAAACTCTTTCAATGTCTTTTAGTTCACCAATCGAGCTAAAGGACGTATGCGAGCATATTCACTTAGTTACAACTTCATTGTGATATATTTTAGTGGTTTTTGGGATATTAAACCAAAAGCCAAAATCATGTTAATGGTACAAAAACAAAAATATTCATTGTGATGGAATATGTATCAGTAGGTCAACTATTGGACAAAATGGTGAGAATCAACAATTATGTACTTATAATGTTTCAATTCTGATAATTTTATCTATGCAAATCCTATGCCAATAAGTTAGATGAATGTGAGGCAAGAAAGCTATTCCAGCAACGTATTGACATGGTCCACTACTGCCGTAACAAGGGAGTTTATCATTGCAAATTAAAGGCAAGTTAAATCAACATGTTTTTTTCTCTGTTTAGAATTTAAGTTTTGAAACCTTACTTGAACCTTACGTATGACAATACTGACTGAAAACTTGCTCCTTGACAGCAAGGGAAACCTAAAAGTGTCTGATATTGAAAATGACTGGTTTCAAACACATTATAAGCCTGATCGTACGTGATTTTGACTCGATCATTTACTTGGATGTCGATACTGCTGCTTTTGTCTCATTTGAGGTAACTTGTTAACAAATAGCAGTCATAGAAAACACTCAATTGGAGTCACCGACCAAATTGTCTAACGATATGTGCTATATGTGAAAACTACAAAGTCAACGATAACCAAGCCCTCAAGCTTCATTAATGCATTCCAAGTTTCTAACTGATAGCCATGTTTCAGGACCTTCATCTATCATACCTTTTTGAAGAACAGGCAAGTAATTTTATATTCTGTTTACCAATGATAACGTCAATGAACTGTTACTGTAATCTGATTTCAACATAGTTGTAATCTATCCTAAGGGAGGCTGAAAATCAAAATACACAATCCAAAATGAATATTGAAAAGGAGAGAGAAGAGTAGTGCAGGAATTGAATAATCTCAAAAGGGTAACAGGTTATTATATATTTGATGTTGAAAGTAAAACAAACTCATGCACATTGCACACAAAAGGAAGATTAAGATCGCTTCATATTCATGCAGAATTTAATGCCATGTTTGCACCGAAGCAGCTTGACAAACTGATCATCGTCATCAACGTTGATGCCATAATCCTGCATAAGCATTATGCACATAAGCTACCGAAACAGCATGACAGGCTGATCATCATCATCAAAGTTGATACCATAAATCCTGCAAAAGCACTATGTATACAAGCTATTACAGAAAAAGAAACAATCAATTCCTGCTCAAGTATACAATTCAGAGAAAGTGAATGCAATTATGATTCGCTCAAATTTTCTCAACTTGTTTGTGTAGCTAATTTATGCCCTACTTGAGAAATCACCAAGTTCTTTATCATGAGTAAGGTCATGACTGAGTTACCTCAGAGCAAATTAAGGTCTTGGCCTGCTCTTTATCCTTCTTGAATATATCCTTTGTAAGTACCGGTATAAATACGTTGAAGATTGTGGTATAAAAATGATGTCCCCTCTCTTTCCTTTTTAAAATAGATTTTGTAAAAAAATTCAAAATATTACAAGTTTTTTGTATTTGTTTTTTCTAAATTGAAACACTTAGTTGACATTAAATAACATAAATGTACTTTATTGAAATTCAAAACATAGTCAAAATCGCAATTTTTCAAAAAGATGTATTTCAAAATTGATTTTTGTGAAAATCGATTTGAAATAGCTTCAAAATTAAATGATTTTAAGAATAACTATTCAAACAAAATTTTCATTTAAAACTTTTATAAAAAAATTCTTTGTAAATTTTGTTTTATAAATTCTTTTCTAATACTACAAAATCTATTTAAAAAAAAATCCAAAACAAACAGGGCTTTAATTATTTGGGTTTGGCTAACGAGTGTCCCTAACACACTCTTTAACGAAAGTGAATAGAAAGGTAGTAGTGTTATTGAAAAAAGTAACCTGCCAAAATTCAAAAATTGCTCCATTATAAACTAGAAACTATATGCAGGCCACCGTTTCTGACATTTATAGGTCTTAGGCCAAACATAAAAATTAATTTCTTTCATTTAATATAATAGTATTAATACATAATAATAGTTTCACAAAATATTAAAATGTTCTTCGAGCATTTTGAAATGCAAAATCATTGAATTGATAAGCACGTCAACATCAATGTCTGCCAACATATCCTTCTTAATTGTCAAAGTTGTCAAACCGTCCAATCTCTCTTGTGATAATGATGATCTTAAGTAAGTTTTAATCAACTTCAATTTTGAAAAACTTCTTTCCGTCGATGCTACAGTGATATGAATTGTCAGTAAAATTCTATAAGCAATTGATATATTCGGATAACAATCAACAAACTCGACAAATTTAAAAATATCAACGGCAGATATTATTTTAGTTGGCAAAGCAAATTGTAACACGCTTAATTCAGAGAATATATTATCATCAACATATGATAAATTGTCATGAGAAAAAGTTGAGTGAAATTTAACACAACTTTCTTTCAACTCATTATCATGACTTAACTTTTGTGAATCATATAAAAATTCAAAGATTCTTTCAAATGTCTTCAAATTCTCAAATCTATTTTTCAAATATGTAATTGTCATATCAACAACAACAAGAAAATACTCGACTTTAAAAGATTTCTCTGGTGACTGATGTTCATGATCCTCGTTGTTCTCTCCAAAATGTTTTTTACTAATCACATGACGTTTTATTGTTGTTCTGCGAGTTCTATTTTAGTATTCATACCAATACCTAATCATGTTTTCTACCAATTGGGTCTCAATCACTTATTTACTAGGTATAATAAAAAAATTGGACCTCAATCACATTTTGAATAACACATATTTCTTTGACCTAATCATTTTTATTTAAATACAATTGTTTTTTTTATATATAATACTCCCTCCGTCCCAAATTATATGTCACTTTGAAGAAAAAATTTGTACCAAATTATATGTCGTTTTACAATATCAATGAAGCATTGAATGTTATTTTTCCTATTATACCCTTAATTATTTATTTCTCTCTCTTCTTTCAATTCTTCAATTTATTTTTCCCATATAATTAATGAAGGACAATTTTGTAAACTAACTCATAATTTCTCTTTTCCATACAACACTAATTGCATTTCTTAATATGCGTAAAAATGATAAAGTGACATATAATTTGGAACGGAGAGAGTAGCATTAATTAAATATATTTTCTCTTTTTTAATAAAGTAAGGGTAAAAATGACTTAACTTATCGATCTTTATAATTTCTTAATCTCCGTGCAAAACTCTAAAATGACTAAAGTTTTGGCACGGAGGGAGTAGTAGATAGGTCATTTAGCAAGATGCAATCCTCTATAGATTGGGTCATGTCCCAGAATGGATCTAGAAGAGCATTCAATTGCATGCAGTTACTGAATTTTTCACTTACACCAATTTTGACTTAATTTACGTTCAAAATTATGCTGTTCGTAGATTATACAAATACTTTATTATAAATATTAAGTTATTGATTGTTTTAGTCTTGTATGTAGGTGTGTAATACTCCTAACCTAGCATATTATTTTTCCAATAATAAAAAAGAAGAATAAGAACAAGGTTTATCTACCAAAATTCATTAGGAATGGAGCTTATAGCCACAAGAACGTGTAGCAAAATGGGCATTTCAATTTTTCATATATCAACCAAAAGAATACCAGAAAAGTTTTCTTTGACAATAATAGTCTCATCTCATGCATTCACACCAGTAAATTTCGACATGAATGATGCAGTAAAACATCAAAAATTCAGACTTGCCAGTGCCCAAAGGTTACTTCAATTTTTGGGCCATGAATGGCTAATAGGTTTTGGAAATCACTTTCCCCAACCCTCATCTCAACAAGAGTTTGGATACACATATCCGAAAAAAGATACTAACTTTGTGCCGCCTAGAAGTACACTTCTAAACAATTTATGTCATCCAAAAGGTACACTTTCAGAATATGTTAGCATTTTTTAGTTGCAATGGGGATGCAAAATAGCATCCATAGTTTTCGGATGGATGTAGAACTACTATCCAACCTCCTAACAATAGAAGGAAAAAAACAACAGATGTGACACCAAAAGTAGTTTAGCCGAGAATGCCTATATATCACCCCGGAAATTCAGGATCTAATGGTTCCTGCATTATGAGAGGGTAAAATGAATAAGCAACGTAATTTGTAAGAAACAGGAAATTTATGCTCGGTGCAAAGTGATAAAGTTTCACGGAAAAGAGCACCACAGATGTGAGCCACGCGACTCAGTGATCACTTCAGCATAAACACATGACTTTGAATTTGTAACAAGCAGAGGTTGAATATAAAACGTGAAAAATAATCAAATAAGCAAAATACGAACACAATCAAAAGTCTTCCACTGTTATTAGAGCCGTGTTTAATGCTTGGCATTCAAGCCAAATCAGGTATGCAATAAAAACTGACCAGACGGTGAGTTCTATGTGTGAAGTCCAAAAACCAACTAGTTAGCTTATAATATCTACAACAAAGCAAGCAATTAAGGGAGTATTTTGGTAAACAACTTAACTAAGCACTTATATTCGATAAAAGTTTGTTGTAAAAGTGTTTACGTATAAGTTGTTTCTACAATTAACAAATATATGATCTCGAATTAATAAAATGATTTTAGAAATTATCATTGTGATGTCAAAATTTCAGTATTAATCAGGTATTGATATGCTAACGGTGCTAACAAACATAAATAGTCAATTTGGAAGTGGATGCAACATATCTCATAAGCATGAACCAAAACGAATATTGAAACGGAGTAGAGAAAGCCACAGTGTAGGAATTGAATAATCATAAAACGGAAACAGGTCATATATTTTAGAGGAGTGCTAGGGTCACACCCTCTATCACACGCTTTAAACACACTCTCATTTATTGGAGACACCTCGCACCTTTTCTTTTATCTGTTACTGGTAACCGGTTCTCCTAGTAGGGAGAGAAACTTGTTAAAAAAAACATTCAGAGACAAATTATTTGCCAGTAAATGTTTTTCCAATTTCGTTCTCTAAGTTGTTGAAAAACTCCTTTATTTCGAAAAAAAAAAGTGATGAAAAGCTCCTGTGACACGAACAAAACTCAGCAACGACATGGCAATGACAGTTCTAAAAAGAAAAAGCATGAGTTTTTATCAGCATATTTGAAAGGGATCAGGGTTTTTTTTCTACAGGATTGAAAGGGATATCTTAAAACGGGTGAATCCATAAAATTCAGTCTTTTTTTCTTCTTCTAATTTTTGATTTCGCAGGGATCCTAATAATTGAATTGTGTACGATAAATAAAAGCATTCAGAGATATTATTATATAGTTTAATTTATTTGGTTTTAATAAAAATAGAATCTGCAAACAGCGTAAGGATGGGGTTTGAAATTGTAGCCAGAATGATTCAATGAAAGGGGAGGTAGCTTAGTAGTTGAGACGTCTTTGTATGGATTGATGAAGGTGATAGATATTGTTTTTGCCGGATAGAGGAATCGAGAATTTGATTGAGCAAGATAGAAAGAGGAACAGCCTGATGAGTTTTCTCTCTATTTTTTTATACGAGGTTCTCTCTCTACTACATGGAGAACCGGTTACCAGTACAATGGGAAAAAAACGGAGTGAAGTGGCTCCAATGTATGAGAGTGTGTTTAAAAGAGTGTTAAAGCGTGTGACCCTAACATTACTCTATATTTTATGTTGAAAGTGAAACAAATTTATGCACATTACATACAAATAGAAGATTAAACTTACTATTTGATCGCTTCATATTCCTGCAGAATTTACTGCCACATTTGCACCGGAACAGCTCGACAGGCTGATCATCGTCATCAAAATCGATGCCATAGTCCTGCAAAAACACTATGCCCATAAGCTTTTCTACAGGGAAAAAAAATCAAGTCCTCCATATGGAGATATCCAGTAACAAATGGCCGGCCAAGAGCAAACTAACTATCGTGTATGAGATTTTTCAATTCAGTAGTCAAGAAACCAAATAAAACTTCATATCAATCATGATTCACTAAACATAGGACCATGCACCAAAGATATTACAGAACCAAATACACATACCCAGGTCAACTCTTCATGTGCTGCGATATTTCTGGAGGTGAAGAAAGCAAACTGCACATTTGAACATGAAAAACCATCAGAGAACAATGTTTATAAAGGCTAAATCTAGGAAACACGGGTAAATTATAAATGACAAATCGAATTTATTGAACTTGCTAACTTCTCACATGATAATAGTGATGAGATGGACCCTCAACTTCAACCGGGATCTCAATCAAGTTTGCATCTAAACATCTGCCATAATAGAATAGAATTACTAAGAATCTACTAATTTACAATTCCAAATGATGATTTCAACGACTACCTGGCCACTCAGAAATACAAACAAACAATACCATCGATAGCATGCAAATTGTAAGAACAGTCTGCAGAAATGCAGCTATTAATTTTCCTATTAGTGCATAATTAAATTGACCCACTTTCACCCTAAATTGTGTGTATCTTATACATTTCACTTTTTATTTGTGCAAGTTAATAACAGTAGTCACAATTTTGGCTTGACCTAACTCAACTACACAAAACCAATTTCTAAGGTAAGGAATGTCTCCAACTTATAAACACTTTTCCATATCATATCACATCCAATGTGAGACTCTAATCTTCTTTAGGGTTAATAAAAAGCTCATTCAAAAATTTAAGACCAAGTTGAATTGTATGAAGCACCATATTATTAAATCACAACAATTAGAAAATTGAACCTTTTTTTCTTATTCAATTCTCTACTCTTCCATCCCAATATCTCAAAACTGCACAAAAGTAAATTGTGTGGTTGACAAAACAATTGTTAAAAAGTTGTATTAATGAACCCAATAATTCATACCGGAGAAACAAAAAAAGTTCACAGTTTTGCTCCATGGTTGACAAAGTTAACAAATCACATTTTTTTAGAATAAAAATTGGGAAGGGGAAATTTTTTCTTAATTCAAGTGGCACAACTACCTTGAGGTTCAAGGCTAAGAAGCTCTTACCGTTGAGCTAGCCCCCCAAGTGATAAACCCTACTCTTCATATTTCTATATGTTATTATCTAAAATGATTGAGTTGCTCTTTGCTAAATTTGATATTTTGTCACAGTAGTCACTCGTTTGAGTTGAAACTAATTATCAGATTGATGAACAAAAACGGGAAAACCCACTGCTAGAATCATTAATCAGAAGAAAGCAACGATGCAGTCAACATCAACGGGGCTAAATTGCTAAGAAATTGCCCTTTTTAATAAAAACATCAACAACATCGAAAAAACCAAATAAAAAGAGTATTAAAGAATATCTACTGCCAAACTTTAAGAAATAATCACAAAAGACTTCTGTTGAAACTTGATAAATGTTAATACCTGTGATTAATAAACCTTGCAGCATTTCCATATGATGCTGCATATAAGCAAAGAGCATGGTTATCTTTTACAACTCCTGAGTTCCATTCTGCATCCAATAAAATTGGGTACGTATATTTCCCACTTTTGGGATATTTCAAGTTCCTCTCATGCAATTCTTCGACGGTCAAAATTTCTCCAACAAACTCGCATACAAATGCACCTTTTGGAAGATCCTCCAAGGTACGAAGACCCCATCCTTTTCCGTCTGAAGTTAAAAACACCTGAGTAGCACATAATCATCAGATAAATCATTAATAAATAAATTGAGGGAAAATGTGTTTAAGAACAGAAAGAATCCATGTCTAATCATCAGAGAAAACATGTCTAAATATGTTAAGGGAAAATGTGTTTAACAGAAAGAAGTCAATGGTGACACCTCAATGACATAAACATTGAAGAATATATATTTGTTTACAGGTAGTGAAGATTACGTAAACAATCACCTGCAAGTTGCGAGATATTCCACGCTGGACAATCCGATTGCCACAATGTTTCCCGCAGCCACATTTGCTCCAGCACTCTTTGATAAATTTCCTCTTTAAATGCCCTTTACACGGTTCTAAACAGCCATCATTCTTTGACATTTCAAGTGGGCATTCTTTGCAATAGGAATAATTTTGAGGATCACGGCTGATGGCAATACACTCTTCCAGAAACTTTTCCTTTAGTACACCTTGTGCAGTGTAGGCAAAATCCCCTCCAGTTTTCTTTGCACAAGAACATGGTTTAGATGATAAGACACAATTGCCCATACAGGTAGAACAACAATCTTCACTCCCAATACGAGATAAAGAAATATTAACATACGCATCTCGAAAAACCAAGTTTCGGGGTATGTAGTGAAACGGAGGTGGAATGTCATTGTTAGAATTATTCACCCATGAAATTTTCACTTTTTCTTCTCCCTTTGTTAGGTCATTGGTAGCACCAACAGCCCTTGTATCATCAATTGTATGATGATGCTTTGGAGCATTCATTACATTACATGGATTTTGAGGCACAGGTTCCTCTGGCTCCTTCCCACCATCACTTTCCGAGAAATCATTCATTACATCCTTCTTGGAAACTAGTACAGCATCATCCGGAACACTTGGGCAGGGTGGAGAAACAGCAGCTTGGGGTGCAATCAAGGCAGGAGAAGACTTAACAGAGATTGATCCATTTGCAGTGCAAGAAAGTATCGCGGAATCTTTATTTCCTCCGTCAATCAGTGTGCCATTTGCCTCAGGTTCTTTTGAAAGGCCAACAGTTGGTATTACCTTTACAGATGCGTCCTGCAAAGTATTACTTAAATCAGTTCCAAATTCCACCAAGCAGACACACATCTCAATATTATCAGGACATTTTTCATCCATTAGATTTTAGACTTCGATCATGCCTAAGCCCAAAAAAAATCTAGTCCCCCCAAGAACTAAGGTGCAGCTTCGAGAAAATGTTACCTCTCCCGTAGATGATGAGGCTAGTTTAGACTTCGCTTCTTCATTTGAGGAAGGAAGAATATCTTCACCTTCAACATTTTCATTTCTGCACTGTGATGCCACGGTGTTGTTGCCATCTTGCTCTCCAGCTGTATCATTCTTTGCCGAAGAGTCTCTAACACTTGATGGTTCTTTTTAAGGAAAATAAATAAAAACAAAACTGAGCAATCAATGATTAATACATAGATGTATGCGGGGTCAGCAATGGAAAGCCAATAAGACAATAAATGACACAAAAGTAACATTTTTTTGGCATAATACAAAAAAAAATGACCATTTCCGATGCAGCAGCAAACAGAAACTATCTTAAGATGAGCTTTCTGGAAATGCAAAAGTAGTACAGTATGCAAGTGAAGACTTGCATATAACATAAGCCAATGAATCATATTGTGGATTGCCAAAAACCAATCAGGTTCAATGCACCTATAAGTATTTCAAAGTCGAGCCAAAATTTGAACAGAACAATAAGTTAACTACAGCGTAAAAGTTGACATGTAGATATTACACCACAGACTAAAAACAATGAAAAGACAAAAAAAAATCTTATTTTCAAGGCAATCAGGGAGAATCAGTTAATTACCAGGAAGAATCATTGAAATAGGAACCACATAATCTGGACCTTCATCAACAGGCTCGGGCTTGGGGATGATAAAAGGGTAAGGATGAGGCGTTTTATTATTTGACAACGGAGAGGTTCCTGGTTCAACAGCTGGTTCTTGAAACACCGCTGGAGGTGGATTTCTGTCAGATATAGATCTTCTCCCTCTTAGTGTATCTTCAGGTGATAGAGGTTTCTTTCCCTTGTCAACAACGGCATTTCCATTGGATAACACTGATGTGCTTTGAGGCTGCAGTCTGGAACTACTTCCAGGTACTGTGCCAGGTTCTGGTTTAGGTGATTTCAATGGAAAGGCGGCTGAAATTGGACCACCGTTAGACAGCAGGCGTGATGATTGACCGTCTTGACCTCTCAAACGCAACCTCTTCAAAGGTCGCACTGGCTCTTCGTGCGCAGGAGCTTCATCATCTACCTCCACAGCCTGTATGTTTGAAAAGCCATAATACATTTCAACAACTATATAAATTAACAGTTACAAAGAAACACAATACAAACTAGGCAATATATAACAACAATTAACAAGTGTCGCGTACGTCAACCTTTTTGTTTTTCTTTGCCGGATCCGGCTCCGGCTCTAACTCCTGTTCGATAAAATCAACATCGGACAACATTAGAGTATGTTTCATAGAATAGACTACAATGTTAACAATTAAAACAAAATAGTATAAACCTGGTTTTCATCCGCATCAAATATTGCATCAATAAGAGTCCTATAATTCTCTTCTTCAATAAGTTCCCAGTTTTTATCATACAACCTAAGTAGTTTCTTCAATACCGGTTTCACCTTGTGTTCCTCAATCCCAAGGCTCGCCATTGCACGGAAAGCCGCTACAACTTTCGGATTGGGTGCCATTGTTGATCAGCCAATAGTTTTCTCTTCTCTACTACATGATATCGAAGGCAACAAAATCTCAACCATAAATCAAATATTTCTAACATTAAAAAAAAAAGTATGAAACACAGACACTCCTCAGATTAGTCGTGTCCCAGTGTCGGACACCGACACAACACCAACACTTATGACTAAACTATGTCATTTTCTCAAATTATTATCGGTGTGGACGTGTCCGTGTTTAGTGTATGTGTCGGTGCTTCCTAGATGGTATATGATTTATAAATCACTAAAAACAGTGAAACAAAACACAGTTAGCAACAATGTTTTTTTGTAGTAACTTATAAATATGAGTTATTAATTACCCTTATGTTTCAATTATTACACGAAAACCGAGGACAGGAACCGAGATTAATTTTGAACACTGATCTTAACATTAGAGAGACTCATGCAACAATTAGAACCTAGAAATGAACGAAAACGATGAATTAATTGTCGGAGAAGAAAATTGAAAGAAAAATAAAAAAGACAAAATTGAAGTCAAAGCAAGAAACGGAATATAAATAAATAACGTTGCACAGTAAAAAATAAATAAAAAATTGAACCTGAGAGAATCAAAGAGCGTGACAATGTGGTGAACAATGTTGAATGTCGAAATTTTCCTGCAGTAGTGAAAGGGGGAGAATGGAGGGAAGGTTAGAAATGAAATTTTGGATGAAGAGAGAGAGAGAGAGAGAAGGGTTGGTATATTGATTTTACCTGAATTGACTGTGTCATTCACGTTCACCGCGGAATCACTTGTGATTGATTACGCTATAGCTTTTTTCTGAGTTTTACAGAGAGAACTGTTAAGTAGTACTCTCTACACTTTTTTCAGAGTGATGGTAGAGAAGCACTTCTAGCAGAAGCGCGTTTTGATCACGCTTTTGGGTTTAAACCGGCCCAATACAAATGGATTTGGGTTTCACAGCCCTTTTGGAGACTATGAGAATATGGAGGGGGTGGATCGAGAAATTGTGGAAATAATTAGATTGGGAGAAAAAATATCAGTGTGTTTAATAAGTTCTTCATTAGAGATTAATGGTCCGTTTGGATTAACTTATTTTTTAGCTTATGCAATTTTTATGTATTATGAGTAGTTTGTCAAGGTATTTTATGATAAAATAACTTATAAAAATACAATTTTCACTAGTGTGAACTTATAAAATAGCATAAAACCTAATTTATATTGCATAAGCTCAAAACTAAATTAATACAAACGGGCCTTAATTGTCGTTAAATGACAGTAAAATCTTGATATACTATATGATATGGTAACAAAAATACTGGAAGTATATTTTTCATTTGGGTTAAATAAGTTTTTCGTCTGTAAAATATTACGAATTTTGTTTTTAGTCTCTAAATATAAAAATGAGATATTTTAATCCATTCAAAAAAAATTGTTTCGTTTTTTGTTCCGACGACCAATTTATGTTCATTTTAATGTCAGTATTATTACTTTTTTATGTTCAAAATGTGTTTATGTTATATTCATCTATTATGTTAAACCTAATTCTTAAAATGTAAGGACCAATCAAAATTATATATCTATTGGGAACAAAGGAGATTAAAAGGATGAAAACGTTCATTTATATTTTTATGAACTAAAATTAAAATTCACTATATTTTTAGAGACCAAAAGTCTATTTAACTTTTTCATTTTTCAAACACTTGTTTCTTCTTTATAAACGTTGGGTGGAAAATGAGCTCTCAAAGTTAAACTGGTATGAGGGGTGAGAAAATATCCCCCTTTTAAAATTTAATGGTATTTTATAGTGTATTGTTGTTGGATTAAAAAACAAGTTCAGAGTTCCTCTCTTATAAAAGAGGTTTGGAGATAATATTTCGATTGCTCAATTTATTTCATCTATGTCATTAAATTGTATAATTGTTTACGTTTTTAATAATTTTTTTCGAAACTCAATACCTGACTTAAATCCTGATTAATTTGAAGGGTCAATTTTATCATCCAATATTGAAGAATTCAATTGAAAAACGAGAAAATCTATGTATATAGACTGTCATAATACAAAAATTGACACCAAGATATTTCAAACTTGAGAGTTTTCCAAAAAAAATGAGACTATAAGAAAACACATTTTAAAGTCTCGAATCTATAATATTATATCAACCTCTCATGGTTATATTTTTATCTTAAACTTTCTCTCGATTCCTTCTCTTTTTTTTTTGTTGGTGCATATCCCTTCTCTTTCATGTAACCCACTTTGTAATATTCTTTCCTTTGTTATTGGATTGTGTCAAGATTTATAATTAATTTATCATAACACATTTGTTCTCTTCTCAACGTATGTAGACCTTGGTACGTGTATCTGTGATGTTGAAGGCAAGTTTGTGCTCGCTAAAACTATGTAGATTACACCATTTTGTCACTTGGTCGTTTTCATGTCATTGGGTGGGTTCACACAAGCTTCAACTTGGAAGTAGTGATTTTGTTATGTTCAAAAACAATTGTTGATCATTTTCATTTTCATAGGATGGGGATGTGTTGAAGGAATGTAGTCCTAAGTTGAGCTTATTTTTTGAAAACTATCGTGTTAACTTTACTAGAGGACAGATGAATGAGGTAGTTCCATCTCTAGCTAGCTTTAATATTTTTATTATGTACCCCTATTTTAAAACCACTCAATTTTAGTTTTTCCATCATATTCTTATACTTAAAAAGTGTGATTTAATATATTTTTAAATGACATGACATACAAACTGACAGTATAGATTTATTCAGATGAATTGATTGTGTATATTTTATTAATAAAATTACAAAAATGACTAATTTCCCAAATTAAAAACCGAAGTTTTTAATGATTTTTAATATGATTTTATGACTTTGATTATTTGATATCATCAGATTGTATGTCACATCATTTAAAATATATTAAATCATTGTTTTTGAGTATAAAATCTAATGGAGAGCCTAAAACTTAGTAATTTTAAGATAATGGGCCCAATTTTATAAGTGATTGAAAATATAGGAACCAAATCTGTCATTAATAATAATTTACAGGTGTGTTAAAGAAATCAACTATTTTTTAAGATATTTTTTTTCACCTTATTGAAATTAGAGTCACGTTTCTTATAATATGTTTAAAGAGAGTTTTGAAAATTACTTCATCCATAATAAATATAAGCAACATTCATCTTTCAGTTTTATTCTAGTATAAACAAAATACATTAATTATACAATAAATATAAAAAAAAATCATTTATATTTTGTCACGAAAAAATAGAACAATATTGCATAAAAATAAAATGAATATTGGAACAATAAATTTATACTTACATAAATTTCATCACAATAGTTTAAGTCTTCGTGGTAATTTATAACGCTTACGACCCACACATTATAACATGGACCACATTGGAACTCGCTACTTTATTGCTGCAAAAATTATATACTCTCTATTGAACAACTCCGTTGATTATTTCACACATGTAAGAAAACAAAAAAGAAAAAACTAATCACAAAGAAAGCTATCCACAACTTTGAACATTAATATATTTAATTATATAATAATAAAAATTATAAAATGTTGATAATTTGAAAATATTAATTGAAACAAATCCAATATCTTATATATATATATATATATATATATATATATATATATATATATATATATATATATATATATATATATATATATATATAAGATTTATTAGTAGAAAAATATAATCAAAACAAGATATGTGAATATGCACATTATCGTCACTCATTTCACAATAGAGGAAAATATTAAGTAGTGTTCATTATGTTCGCCTTATAGTCAAAATAACCTCACAGACTTTATTTTTTTTTCCGAACAAGACACAAACTTTTATTTAATGTGAGAAAGTTTACTTTGAAATTAATCATAGATTTTACTTACTCCCTCCGTCTCAAATTATAAGGGAAAAAACTCATTTTTTTTGTCCCAAATTATAAGGGAAAAAATCATTTTCAAAAATGTTTTTTCCTTATTTTCATAAAAAAGTAAATGCAAATTTCATTTAATTTTCTCTCTCTCTTCCATTTTTTCAATAAACAACAACCAATAAAAATTGTTTTTACATCTTCCCATGCACCTTATTCCAAAGAAAATCCACAAAAACATATTTCAAATTTACATGTTTTACTTTTTTTAATAAGTGTGTTTTTTTGTTTTTTCCTTTATAATTTAGGACGAGAGAGTTCATCACAACCGAATTTTACATTACAAGTCACATTTCTTTTCATAACATTCTAATCAAGTGATCACTTCCAAATTTTTAATCGAAGTCTCCCATAACGCAAGACTAACACAACCCAATTTGTGATTGTAAAAAAAATATAACACAGAGTTCAATTTGTTAAGAACCTAATACAGTGAAGATAAATACTAGTATGTAAAATATTGCTCAATTTGTCACTGTTTGACTATGTGAATTACTTTCACATAATTTACTTAACAAAGGAAGTAGTATTTGATTGGAATTTTTTTTTTCTTTCGGTCAAGTAATTTAGTGGTAAATTTTTTACCCTTAAAGTGAATTAGTATAATGTTTGGGATTCGAACCCTCACTCATGTATATATAATATGATATCTTTAACAATTAAATTAAGTTTATCACGACTTTTAAAATAATTTTTTTTTTATTTATAAAAAAGGTTATTCTCTTAACAAATGTTTTTTCATAGGCACCGACCAAATGGTAAAGAGACACAAGTATTTTACCATGTGTCGCAAACTATATTGGTACTTTTAAAATAAATGTCTTTTTTTTTTGTCAAGGAGGTTAGTAACTCGAAATTCCATCTTTAAAGTGGATAAGTGTAATGATCGGGTTCAAACCCGACCAGACCCTCTGCATTTATGCAATGTACTTTTAAAATGAATGTTAGTACATGTTATTACATGACTTTAATTAATTTGGTAGATTAATTGATATAAATTGTAATAAATAAAAGTGTGTATTTATCATGTTGTTCTATTTTTGACCAAATGAATTTATTGTTTTAAAAAAAAGTAAAAGATGAGATTTTTGACCAAATGACACCATAACGGCACTCATCATAATGCAAGTAGTACAAGGTGGTTTGCATATAAAAACAAAAAACCAAACTCTTTTATTTCATTAAAAAAAAAATCATCCTCTTTTAAATTTTATCTATAATCAATGGTTAGTTGGTTCAATGATCATCGATGCTGAATTTGATAAGAAAAATTAGAAGGGACTAAAACGACTTGATATCAGAACTAACGTTCAAACCATTAGGTGGTACGGTGCATCAGATATTTATGGCGAAAAGAAAAAGATTTTATTAAAAATAAAATAATCGAAAAAAAGAAAAACTTTTTTTTTCTTCTTTTTCTTTCTTTCATCTGCAACAAACAACAGCATACAAATACCCATCAGAGTCAGTGAAAAATCAAACAAAAAAAACGTTACTTTCTTTCCAATCTCGCAAATGGGTATCCTCAGAACAAAACAAACACTCTCATTTCTCATTCTATTCAATCTTTCATCACTTGTTTTCACAGCAACCGATATCACAAACGTTGTTTACAAAGGTTGTTCAGAACAAAAACTACCACAACAATCTTCACCAAATCTACAATCACTGTTATCTTCTCTTGTATCAGCATCAGCACAAAAAACTTTCGCCACCACAACCACCGGCGACGGTCAAAACACAGTCACCGGTGTTTACCAATGTAGAGGTGACCTTTCAACTTCTGATTGTTATCTTTGTATCAGCAAGATTCCTAGCAAGTTAAGTAAGCTTTGTGGCGAAGTTGCGGCGGCGAGAATTCAGCTTAGTGGGTGTTATTTAAGGTATGAGGTTGTTGGGTTTAAGCAAGTTCCTATGACTCAATTGCTTTATAAGGTTTGTGGTTCAAAGAAGGTTAATGATGGTGTTGGGTTTGAGGCTAAAAGGGATTCTGGTTTTGGAATGGTGGAAAATGGTGTGAAGAATGGTGGGAATTTGTTCTATACAGGGAGTTATATGTCTTTGTATGTTTTGGGTCAATGTGAGGGTAGTTTGGGAAATGATGATTGTGGTGATTGTATTAAGACTGCTGAAGAACAAGCTAAATTGGAATGTGGTGATTCAATTTCTGCTCAGATTTATTTGTTTAGTTGCTTTATCAGTTATAGTTTTTATCCTAATGGAGTTTCTAGCACATCTTCTTCCTCTTCAGGTAAATTAATTACTATATGCATGTTCGAATTGACGATGAGTTATGTGTGTGCACGTCAACGCGTGTGTCTGGATTGACCGTGAATTTGACAGAATTACATTGATTTATCAAATTCTTAAGGTGGATAAGTGAGGTGTCTGAGATTCCCTGCATATATAATCCATGTCTGAGTTAAGCTCACGAGAACTGATTAATTATTAATTTGTTCACAATAAATTGTCGTCTTAATTTTTTTCTTATGTGTTTTCCTTTTGATCATTAGAATATCTATGCATTGTGTTTTATATATATGAAAGAATTTTAGAAATCAGAAACCAAATTTTTATCCTAGATTGTCTTCAATAAATTATATTATTTTTATGGTGGGAAAAATGTGATAATGTATATTAGTATATGAAAATGATATGAGTTTATGAAATGCTGATATAAGTCGTTTTTTGTCTGGTTAGATTTAAATATTGGACCAAATGGCATTAGATGATTTGAGAAATGTTGTTTTGGGAAAATGAATCTTAAGATATGAGTAGGTGGATTTCTTTATAAGATTTGGACATGTAGTTGAGGTTGTTAATTAGTTTAATACTAACAACTTAATATAAAGATTAATTGAATTTTTGTTGTGTTTGATTATGATTAGGATCAGGATCAGGAGGAGGGAATCCACACACAGAGAGGACAGTGGCTCTTGCAGTTGGAGGAGTTGCAGCTGTTGGATTCTTCTTTGTTTGTTTGATGTTTCTTAAATCAGTGCTTAAGAAAAAAGGTGGAAAGTATTGAGGTTGGATTGGGTTGTATATACCTTAAGATTCATAGATCTAATTTTAGAATCTTATTTAGGTGAAAAATACCTTGAACCTTTGTATAGTTCTTTCTGATCAAAGGAATTGAAAAGGGAATTCTTATGATGAGTAGTACTGAATCTGATTTGTGGTATGAATGTATGAAGAGAAAAGTGTTAAGTGTGAGACAAAAGTTTATTGGGATATACATCTTTTGTCCCCACACCATATGACTTTAGTCTTTAGCAAAATGAGATTATGACATATTTACATCTCTATTTGTAGATTAAACTTATTCTATAAACTATAGAAATATAATAGGCTTCCCTAAACATTTAGTCCTTTACATTTATTTTAAGTTTTAATTTAGTCCATTACGTTTAAAAAGTATCAATTTGGTCCCTTACGTTTCCATCAGGTTTCAATTTAGTCTTTTCTATTAGTTTTATCACTAACACCGTTTGAACTATACACGTGTTAGTATGTCTATGTGTCAACGTGTCTGTCCACATATGCAAACTGATTGTCACATATGACAAAATTGACATAAAAGACTAAATTGAAATCTAATGAAAACGTGAAAGACCAAATTGAAACCTAAAATAAACATACGAGACCAAATATATAGTTAATCCAATATAATAAATAGTTATTAAATGTGATTAGTTGTTGTGATAAGTCTTAGTTCAATTGAAAAATATTGATATTGTTACTTCGGATACTTTTATTTTGAATCCAAGACTTTAGCTCATAGTTTATAACGAGATTCAGCTTGTGAGTTTCTGGTAGTTTATAACGGTGGATATGTCAGAATCGTGGTAGTCCACCATAATTTTTCAAAAACTACACTTTATAACTTCTGCAAAATTACGGTGAATCATGATGATTCTGACACATTCACCGTAATACTCAACATAGGCTACACTGATTCTCAAACGCACTTGTTCCTTTATTTTCCAATTGCAATGCAATGAATGCATATCCTCTCCCAAAGTTCTGCATCGTGTGTATCTGATAGGGGGCAAAACAAGTGAAACTCAAAGTGGAAAATCAATGAATATTCATAGTGCATCTTAGTCCATAAATACTAGTAGTATAAAGTTTGTGTATATGTTATCGATTGTTAGCAGCAAAAGGGGAAAAGAATCTTATTTTTCTCCCTTTAATTAAAACTTTTTTATAAAGTATTTGTTGTGGTGTTTATGGTATGAAACATAGCAATCACATAGCTTGCAAATAAATTTGTTTTGTATCTTGGCTTTAACTAATGTATCACAACACTTGTTCATTTACCCTAGATAAATGTTCTAGTTTTTTTTACCAAGTATGTATTGAATAAAAAAACACAAACGAGGAATCCAAATCACTTCAACTAATGAATCAAAGTTTTTAGTACATATTTAGATTGACAATGATATTAACTGAATCACGATTAATTTCCTCTTTATGTTAACAATAACAACAAGGAGATACGATGTCAAATTCACTTATATAATTGCTCTTAAATTCAATATAGTTAATATTTCGAACTCCCCTCATGATCGAACACTTCGCAAAATTACCTTGTCAACCTTTTGTTGAACTCACTCAATATAAACATGACCAAATACATGTTAAGTAGTACTAGACTTAAGATTTGTTACAGAACTTGCATTTTTTTCTTAGTTATTAAGAAATATATAATTGCTTTTAAAAGGCATGACCAATACTACATGTTGATCCATTATATCTTTTCTCCTTTTCCATGCGCCTAATAAATCATAAGAAACTTAAAAAGTAATATAAAGAAAGAAGAAAGTGAGTGAAAAAAAAAATCCAAATGAAAATGAGTATTATTAAAGACATGAATCCACTATAAATGTGACAAACGTCATTCTTGATGGCGGATTTGTTTTTTTATACATAAACAAACATTAAATTTGAAATTAAAAAGTGGTATGTGGAAAGATATATTTTAGTGACCTGAAAATAAAATTAGAGTTGGTAATGAGAATTTGGCTTACTATAGAAAATAGAAAATGTTGAGTTGAAGATTGACTCAATAGTATTTGCTCATATAATCAAAATAGGTATGAAAAAAAGTATAGATTAATCCTTAGCAAAGAATATTAGAAGATTGTTAGACAAAGCGGAAGATATAGATTTTCCGTTTTTAAAGAGAAGCTAATTTGTGCGCAAATGTTATGAGTAGTATAAAGTATATAAAATTCGACGAGAACTTATAATCGGGTACCGACAAACTGGAAAAACAACTATTGCTATTGATACTATATTAAACCAAAAGCACCGACTTATTTCGGGGCAACTTTCCCCCGCTAAAAATGTAATAATACATCGAGAGTCTATTCTCTTGTTTGTCATCTCGCCCTCTCCGCTCAAACTCAAACCGCTGGTCTCATCTCTTTGTAATTTTCTTTTTCTTTGGGTGTTAACTCTCTATGATATAAAAAAAAAAGTGAAGAATAATTTAATTGGAATGCTTAGCTGTGTGCTAATGATTAATGCAGTGGAGGTTTCTTTCAAGGCAGCACATAAAGAAGAAGACAAGTGTAAACATGGTTGATAAGTTACAAGAGTTGTGGCCACCCATACAAAACAAAAGAAAATTGCTACTCCTTGTAGTAATAATAAATTTAGTACTAGTACGAATCAAATCAATAGGAGTAGCTATTTTTTTATGATAGAATACAAGAGAATATTCTTTATCGGGGAAGGGAAAGAGCAAATAAATTTGTAGGGTCTTGCTAACGAATGTTTCAGAGTATTTTTTAAACATTTCAAATAAAGAAATTTTTTCTAATGCGTTGACTTTACGAATTTCCATAAAAATTTATTATTTAAAGTCTTAAAGAGTGTTCTGGAAGCACTCTTCACCATTTGCCAAATTTGTAAACTTGAGTGGCAATGTTTGGTATCAAGTTAATATGAGATATTTGAATCAATTTAAAGAAATATAGATTTTTAATATTTTGTTGTTGTTTGAAATTTGTTAATAGTAAGTAAAACACTTATATTTTTGTTGTTGTTTGAAATTTTGAATCAATTTGAAGAAACAAACTTCTGAATTATAGGTGTGTAAGTTTATTTTCATTTTAGTTTTCTTATTGAAGTTTGTATAAGACTTTGTTTGTAGTATTTTTTTAGCTTTAAATGAAATTGGAAATTTAATCTTTTATTAAAGTGAGAGTTAGTTTTGCTCTATGTTCTTGACGAACCAAATCTATATATTCATCAAGAAAATTTTATTCTTGTGAGGGATCTATAATTAATTTATCATTCATCATAAATGTAGTAGTTCTTCCATTTCTTGTCTAATCCATATTTCATATGTTTCTTTTCTCTTAATTGTATAATTTTCTTAGATTTTTCTTTGATTCAAAAAATTTACTAAAGTGTAACAATTTTTTTTTACTAAAGTCAATATCCTTTGTATTGGTGAATCCTTATTGGATCCACATCATATATAGGAAGGAATATGTTGTGAAAATTTCTCAATTAATCTTTGTCTCTAAAATTGATATATAAGCAACAGATATTACATCATCTGTGCTAGCCGTAGATATTGTTCATATTACCTCTCAATCTCGCATGTTATACTTTATCTTCTTCCTTTGAATTCTTTTTTCCTTCAACTTCAAGCATCAAATATTCTTAAATAATTATGGAACCAATATTCTTAAATAATGATGGAACCGACTGTTCCATAACTTGAATCATAAACGTATTTAATTTTTAACTTAATCTGTAATTAATAATTTTATTTTTAATTAAGAAATTTAAGTGTTATGAATATTCCTTCATGTATGTATGATTCTTGTGTTATGTTATCATGCGTAAACTTTGAAGTTAAGTTTATTAGGAGAGACAAGTGAATTCGATTACTCATACTTTAATTAGGGTGGTCAATTCTTGAACTTGTTTTCATAGATTTAAAATTATTCATTTAACGTAATAGTTTCCCATCATAGGGCTTTTTATAGATTGAGCTATTACCAATGAGTTAATTCGTATGTACATCGAACGATTGGTAATTAATGAAATCCATTAAATTTATTTGGTTAAAAAAAGTGTTATGAATATTAATTAAAGAAAATATAAAAAAATTAATATATTATTAATTTTAAATTCAAAAATCAATTTTAAATATTAGATAATTCACACTTAATTATTTTTTTCTCTCATTCTCATGAGTTAAATAGGACTATATCATGCATTTTAATAACAAATATTATTGATGTTGGTTGAAAATACACATGTTGAAAAGTCTTGATTTTCCCAACAAATGACACCAACAACTATATCATCTAAAGAATAATATCACTCTCGTTTTTTTCATGTATTAAATATGACCATTTAAACCATGCATATCATATATGAATGAAAGAATAATATCACTCTCGTTTTTTTCATGTATTAAATATGACCATTTAAACCATGCATATCATATATGAATGAATATATATATATATATATATATTGACATATAAAGTGATTGTATTGTAAATATTAATCCTTGTTATTTTATTTTTACTTTTTTTTTACGAAATCCCTATTACATTTATGTATCTATTATTTATTAAATAATTATTATATTTGAATAATTGCATAAAATTTTGTAATATTCTATTATTTTATCAAAAAATAATTACTTATATGTTTTGTCGCTCACACATTTTAATCTATTCTTTTGTACATTTTTTGTTTTCGCTTCTTATTTTTGCACACGTGCATAAAATAAGAGACATTGTTCCCCACTGGCTGGCATAAGCAAAAATTCACTTTTAAGATAATTGAATAATTGATACTACTTGATCTATAATATAGATCGAATATTGAACCTTATTAAAATACTCACGAGTGTCAAAAAATATTATTCCTCTAATTATTTATTACTAATATAATATTATATGTATTTCTAAAAAAATATTTTAGCTTAAAAACGTTCAAGTAGGTAAAAACAAGCGAGTTTAAATGATTTTACCGATTTTATAAAGAGTTAAATCATATAAGCTTGTTTTGACTTGCGATTTTACTCAAAAATGTTTTAACTTTAATTTAACACAAAGGTCATTCCTAAAAACGTAAAATCGAAAGAGTTTACGATCTAAAACGAGATTTTTACAACTTTGCATGTATATCAATCACAAAAAAAAACCTCCAACCAACTACTACATGCAAAATCATTTCTTTGATATGTTATTTTTTTTTCTTCGTATCTTCTTTTGTATTTTTGTCTGATCTTTCCTTTTATCCTTTTTGCATACATTTATAAATATAAAAGAAACTTGTACAAATTCTCATAGAACATTGCTACTACAAAAAAATATATCTTCTAAGAAATCTTTTGGAGTGTAATGTGACACATTTCATATAAAGTTTGATAGAATGTATAAAGTGATTGTACAAATTCTCATGAGCAAAACCATTTAAGTTTGAAGAGAATAATTTTAAACGTTGGCAAACAAAAAATATATTTTTTCTTAACTCTGAAAAAATGTGTCTACGTTTTAAATGACTCTATTCCTGTTGTTCCTGATGCTTCGGCTTCTGGTTCAGGAACAAAGGATATTTTTGTAACCACCGACAACGGTGATGATTCTGCTTCTGCTGCAAAAGAAAAAGCTCCAATTGAAGCTGCAGAACATATTAAAGATAAAACACTGCAAACTGAAAAGGAAAGACAACTTTGGATCCATAATGATTATGTTTGCAAAAACTATATCATTAATGGACTGGAAGATGACTTGTATGATTATTACAGAACATACGAGACTGCTCGTGATGTATGAGAGCTTTGAAAAAGAAATATGACACCGAAGAGGCGGGTGTGAAAAAATATGCTGTGAGTCGGTATCTGAAATATCAGATGGTTGATGAAAAGTCAGTGAAGGTGCAGTCTCATGAACTCCAAAAGATTGCTCATGAGAATTTGTACAATCACTTTATATGTTCTATGAAATGCAATGTGACAAATCTTTTGGAGTTTATGACTCTTTACAAATAACTTTTTCTTTTATCCGATGAAATGCAATGTGACTAAGACAACCCTATATGAAATAAATGATTCGGATAATAAATTCTATACCCGCATTTCATGTAAACTTAATTAAAAAAATGAAATAATTATTAGTTAAAAAAATTCGACCACCGAAGAGATTACCGGATTGACTTGCGGCTAGGTCGCTCTCTTTAGGACATTTCGCGGCACAGCCGAAAATTGTGCAAGCAGACTATCAACCACGAAGTCCCCAGGATAAAATAGTTCAGTTACAACTGTATACCGATTTGTTTCTGCAATGTAGAAATATGTAACGGCCTAACTCCTTGAAACAAAAAAAAACTTATATCTTAAAAATAAGTATGGGTCTAACTCATCTTACAAAACCAGCTTGCGAGAGCTTGTGAGGTGATGACGGCCACTTGGTTATAAACACTTTGTGAGACTTTTTAACACCCCATGTCGAGAACTGAACAAGCTGGAATGCGAACACAACGACAACGGGTTTCCCAAATAACGGGTAGTCCAATGGATCTTAAAAGGCTCTAATACCATTTTAGAAATAAGTATGATCTAACTCATCCTTACAAAACCAGCATGTAACTTGTAGGTGAAACTGCCACTTGCTTATAAACACTAGTAAATGTCATCTCATATTCAATATGACACTTTTTAACATGATACAAACAATTGAAATTAAAGACTTACGTTACGTATGTATTTGACCTATATGGTAAAAACTCCAAGGAAATCAACTTGAAAACAATTTCTAACTATAGAAGGACAATTGGAAGTTGTATCATAATAAGGAAATTTTTTATCATCATTTGTGCTAAGTTCCTTTGACAATAAGATTTTATGAATAAAGTTTTGGCGAGGATTGTAGTGTCATATTTGTTTCTTATGTTTTTTTCTTCAACTGAAACCAACTAGTTTTGGCGAGGATTGGATAAAGTTACTTCTTTCAAGAATTTGCCTTGAATGTGAAGATACCAAGTCAAGAGATGACTAGTTTTCATCTGAACAGGTTGTTTCTTCTGCAAATACCATCAGGAAATTTTGAATGAGCGAATTGGAGATGTTATGTTACTATTTCAAAGGATGTTGCGTTGTTTGTTTATGGAATATTCAAGAAATATATCGGGGTTCTTGAACAAGCAGTTAGTGGCAAGTCTGCTCTTCCCAGTGGAATTACCGCAGTCGATGATCTTGGATACTCTCTTACTATGTTGATGGACATCTGTGTTGTGGCAAGTGTAAGTGTTAAGTCTCACATTGCTTAGAAAAGTGGAGCTTGAACACTTTATAAGTTTATAAGTGAGAGGACCTATAAACTCTATTTATTAGGGGTCCTAGTGTTTCTGTCGAAGGGACTAGGCGGGCTTATCATGATGATATTTCTGTGATTGTTGTATTCTTTGACAAAAAGCCGGAACTGAATCCGACTGTGATGCCAGTGGTGATCTCGGTGCCGGGAATTAACTCAACACTCACTGGCATACTTCTTTGTTGTCCAATCACATTTTATTCTTGCAACACTGTGATATCTTGAGATTTTATGGTTTTAGGACAGCGCAGAAAGTAAAAGAACAAATGAATGGGATAAATTAAAAATAGTTTCTTCCAAAAAAATATCACTTTGTTGTGGCTTGAAAATATCATGTTTATGGCAAAACAGATAGTATCAAAACAATTTCCATGTCTTAACAAAATTTAGAGACAAAAATAGGCATTCCATGCAGCTAGAAAATTTACAGTACTTTTTTTAAGGCCAAATATGGTAGGAAATGATACACTAACCTCAGTCCTTCCTGACATACAATCAAGAGTTTACTTTCCGGCGATAACAGACTCTTCACATATTGGACAAAATCAGGATTTGGCCTAGTGAATGGTATCCCAAAGAACAGACCAAAAATCATTGTGGACTGTCCTTAATAAGATTGTACCTAAAAAAAACCAAATGCGAGAAATATTAAAAAAAGACTGAATCAATATTTTAGTCCTTAAAATTGTATGAGTCGGACAATTTTATCTAAAATTAACAAAATAGTCAAAGGAATATTTGTTGTCCAATAGTGTAGATAGTCACAATTCTTCTTCTGAAGAATATAGTAACTTTCAGTCTGGAAATATGTCATTTTATGATCATTTTCCACAAAATCATGATGAACTGATGAAGAATAATGATGCTTCCATAGATGAAAAGCCCTTTGAAATTTCATTTCAGAGAATTAAGGTAACTCTTGCTTCCATATATGAAATTGTATTGAATTGTTCCTTTGTTTGTAGTGAAAGTGAATGTACATGCATGTGATTGCAGCTTGTTCTCATGTTGATTAAATCATAGGGCTGAAATTTAATACCTGCTTTTGTGCCTTATTAACCGCGTCATAAATGTGCTGCTATTGCGTAAAATTGCAGTCAGATTGGTCGATGCGACCTCAACCACAATTGTGCTACAGTTACAACAGCATCTAAAATTGTTATGTCGTGTCCTAAATCGCAGTCGCAGAGTTTTATTTAAAACCTGCTAATTAGTAGTACATGTAAATTGTAATCTAAGTATGTCTTTTTTCGTTTCTTTTCCTAATGAACTATAATTCATGACTCGCTAGTCGGCCTCACCTATAAAGTCTCCTCAACTTTATGGATTTGGGTGTGCCACTTCTAGCAACAATGCTTCTAGAAAAGCTCTAACATGTAAAAAAAGAAGGATAAGATGGACTAAGGAACTGCATGGACTAAGCTCCAATTCTAAGATTAGGACATACTAATAAATCTCAAGGGAAGTACAGCTAAAATTCAAGTTATGTAAAAATTCAACGTATTTGCTAAGATGAACTCTATTATTCTTACAGATTTATGCAGAACACTATGTTCAGAAGAGATTTACCAGTCCAATATAGTATTGCTACCAACATAACATCAACTAAGGTCAACCAATGTATCCCTCCGTCGTACCATTCTATCACTCTAGCCGGGCATCCATTGCTTACATTCTAGTAATTCTACTATGTGAGTCACTTTCAAATAGCATTCTAGTAATTCTGAGTCATCTTATCCCTACCTCAAATTGTTCAGTCACTTTCACTCATAGTTATGTTTATATTCAGCCTTGCATTATAGGACAGTTGATTGGTGTAGTCATGTGAGTCATGGTGTAGGATGTGCGCATTGCAGAATGCACCAATAATTCTCAGGCTGAGCTTATTAGAGGAATCAAATTCCCTCCAAATGATGTACTCTTATCTTTCAAATTGCCTAAAAACTCACCCTCCATAGTAGAAGCTACCTCCAAATGATGCTGCTTCATTTTTTATAGTTCACGTCTGAAATTACAAACGCATCGATGATTTGTGATTTGCTTGTGTGGAAAATCAAAATTGTGTTCATGTAAAAGTTTAATTCATGGAAAGTTTGGGTTGTTGCAACGGTAAAAGAAATTTAAAAGAGACAGGATGCTTTGATTTATATCAGGTTTACTTGCAAGACGATCTTGGTGTTCATTATTTACTTAACATAATCCTCTCATTTTATCCAAGTTAGGGAATGGCTATGTATAGCTTTGCAACAAAGCTAACAAATAATGTACTAAGACGTCTTTTGAAATAAGGCTCGGTTGTTTGTTGCTAATGCTGTAAATGCTGCTATACTTATAATATACATGTGTCACGCATTAGCATTATTATTGAAATTTCTAAACTCTGATTGTCGAACTGTGTTATCGCAGCCTATATAGGAGTTGATCTCTGGCCTCACACCCTCCCTATTTGGCCTTTTGTCCAAATATACAACAATCACAGTTATATCATCATGATAAGCCGATCTAAATCCACAATTTCGATTGCCATTGTTCCCACTAATACAATTACTCTTAGGAATCTCTATAAGGTCACGATAATTTTTCCCCCTTTTATCAGCCCCCTTCTCTATAGCAAGCGTGGCAAGTCTTTCAGCGATTCTATCTCGTGGACTGGTGTTAACAACTTTAGCAGCATCCTCATTTGAAATCAATTTCCAAAATCAACCAGATCCAAATATAATGAATCTATCAGTGTCTTTTAAGACTCTTGAAGAAACATCTGGATGTGATGATAGCAAAGGAAATGTATTAAAAGGTGGAGTCACTACTTCCGACAACGGGATTTCGAATGGTCTCCTTTGGGTGAACTTTGCATTTTTCATATATGCATATCCTATACAGCTACTTGTCTCGCTTAAGCCTTTAACTTCAATACATTGGTAGTGACTACGTCTATCAGGAAAACATCGAGTGAATTCTTGTTGAATATCTGGATTTTTAAAACTGTGATCTATAACCATCTGTTCAACAGCCAATCTTTTAAATTGACCAATGCCCTTCTGAGAACCGAGTATAGCACGGGAGTTTCCAACGTTGCCGACAAATAACCTCCCTCTCCATATGATACAAATCAAACAACCTGAACTAACAAAGCTATTCTGTATCTCATGCTGTTGCTCAAAACGATTTTTAGCATACTCAATAAACCTTGTCTCCATTTCGCGAATACCTTGCCTCGGAATAGTCTCAACCGCTACCTCAAAGTTAACATCCGGATTATCCATATAGTGAATATTCTGCTGAAAACAGCGCTGCAATTCATAACCAGATTATATTCGCCTGAACCGCAGCCATGGAGAATTCGCCACGATGATGCCTAACCAGTGGCCTCGACCACGCCAGAGGGTCATTATTAAACTTTTCATCGAATTTGATATTATACTTTTTGTAAGGGGACCCAAAAAGATTATTTAGAAATGAAGCCATGATCTGTGTTTCTCTTCTTCAAGACAAGAAAAGAAAAGATTGAAAGAGAAAGAAAGATTGAATGAGTGTTGAGAGTGTGGAAATAAAATTCTGAATGAATGAATGAATATTGAATACAAGTATGTATGTATTTATAATGTAACTGAAAATCAAGGGATGCCAAACAGATTCCTAACTAACTTGTAACAGAAAATGACAAGTCCTAACAGATTCCTAACAGTTTGAAGCTCATTCAAATATAAAATATCATTAGTGCTTTGACAAAAAAATAAAAATCATTAGTTGCAACCAAAACCAAATTCAACCGGTTCTAATCGCCATTCTTTCTCCACACATACCTCAAATCTATAAAATAAACACAAATGATAGTATTTAATAAGAACTTCAACAGTGTTGTTCAAAAAATTAAAAAGAATTATAACAGTCCAAACCAATATTAAGAGTACAACAAAAAATCAAGTATCAACCGATTCAAAAACAAAATAGTAATGTGTATAATTAACTAATTGAAAACTGATAGAAAATAGTCATGCCTGGTTGATATCTTCATTGTAACACTTGAAATCCCTTTATAGGAGTTGTTTTTTATAATTAGGACGTTTAGACTAAAATTTTTTTTTTTGGCAAAAAGTTAGATTTGAACATTTTTTATAATTTGTAAGTGATAAAATTTATAATTAATTATATATATTATATAAAAAAGACGGGTCACGGGTCAACCCCGCGAACCCACGGATTTAACCCGCGGTTTTAACGGTTCAACTCACACAGACAAAAATATAAACGGATCAACCCGTGGACCTTGGCCCGTATACCCCCACGCGGACTGTTACTATTCTAAGAAGACGCTTTACAAAGAAGGGAGGGAGTATTTACTTTCAATTTTTAAAAAGTAACTTTTTTTTGTCAATAAGAATTAAATCTATTAATAATTATTAATGATATACTATCCTTTAAAAGATTTGATTAACGGTTACATTTTGATGCATTAAATTTTGTTTGATTGGCAATCAAATCTTTTAAGAGATTTGATTATTAAAAAGGGAAACTTGATTTCTAAGATAAGATTTGACCTAATATTTCACTACATATAAGTCGCTAAACCTTTTACGAACACAAACATTATCTTTTTTGCATTATTATTAATACAACTCTGTCGCTAGATAAACCCTATTCTTTCATTCATCTTTGCTGCATTATTGTTAATTCATCATCATGGCTTCATCAAAGGATAAACCCTCTTCTTCTTCTGATGATGATCAACAACCTAGGAAAAGACTTATCATCAAACTTTCTTATCCAAAAGCTGATGATTCTCAAGGCAACAAGAAGAGAAGGATGGAAAAGCCAATAGTTTCTTGCTATTGGCTTGATGCAAACCTACCTCTACAGAAGAATGGTGTTCAACACACAAAAGAAGGGTTAGTCAAAGAAAACTCAAAGGATATTAATGGTGACTTTGGCCGCAAGAAAGTGGACAATGAAGTAGCTAATTCTAAACCCTTTTCTTCTTTCATCAAAGATCATTCTACAAGAGCTGGAAAATATGGCTTAAAGAAGAGTGATGGCAATGGTGGAACTGAGTTGATGGTTAAGGAAGAGAAGAAAAAGAAGCCAATGGAACATTACAAAAGGATGCAATGTTGGGTTATTGTGAAGAGAATGATAGAAGGAAGTGATGGTTGGGCTTTGAAAACACCTCTTGATATCAAGTGTTTGAAACGTGGCTTGGAGAACAAGTCAAAAGTGAAGAAGGCAATTGGTTTGAAAGATATTGAGGGCAAATTGAAATCATATTCATCGCCCGATGAATTTGCTGATGATATGAGGTTTGTATTCCATCATGGATTGTGTTACCCTCGAGGAGATGATGTTTATAGAATTGCAGGAAGACTTAGCGACACTTTTGAGTACAAGTGGAAGGTTTTGAAGAAAGAGTGGGCACTTGAGGAAAAAAGACTGATGAAGTACAAGAATCATAAGAGGAAGAGGGAATCACTGTTTCCAAAGATTAGATAGAAAAGAACATCTCTATCTATCTGACTTAACAAGACTATTTGTAATTGATACTTAATGCTTAGTGTCACATGTATTCATTCGTTGTAGGCTCAAAAAGAGACAACTAGGAAGCATCAAATATTCATTGTAGGCTCTTTTCAATTCAACTGTTATTAATGATGAAGCATTACTACTTAATAATTTCAGTTACTACTAGATGAACATGAGAGGATAATGTGAAATTTAAAAGACAAAACATCAAAAGACCAAATACTCAATTAGCCAGATGCCTGATGAATTTGCTGATGATATGAGCTTTGTATTCTCTCTTGGATTGCGTTACTGTTGGAACAAAGTTCACATTGGTGTGTGAATTGAAAATAAAATTGTGTCCCTTATCGGGTACTAGACAATATTAGTGTGTACCATTTTAATGTGCATTTTTTTAGAATAAAATACCAAGTTGCATATTGGTTAAATGACACATTTATATTGATTAATTTGCACATTTATTTTGGGTGGGATGTTACAAAACACCATAGTTGATAACTTCATAAGAGACAAGGAAAAAAGCCTAATATAACAATTAGGGTATTCTGACGGAGGCAGCAATGGAACCGTGTTCCAAATTTCTCACTGATGAATGCAAACACTTTCTCCATTTCCAGCATCATGAGAGTTCACCCCATGTGGGAGCTATATGGTTGTGATGTAAGTATCTTATGAATGAAATCTTATCTTAATATTCTCTAATAACAGAGGCTGAATAGTTGTTGCTAGTTTTTACAAAGAGAGGAACATAAATTCATTATGTGTATCACTCATATAGCTTAAAAGCATAGTCCCTTTAATCATAGAAATTCTCTATTTGTGTGATGCATGATCCATAACTTGTCTCGTATTTTGTCAATTTTCTGAAAAAATAAGTTGCAAGTTTTGGTTTTCTTTTGAACCATTTCCTCATTCATTATAAGCAATTTATGCATTATTACACTTGCTTAAAAACACGAGACAGTAAAAATGTTGACTGAAATATAGTGCTGTTTGAGTTTGAATAATTTTTGACATTAAAAATTAAAGAATTAGGCACACAATGTCTCTTTATTTTATTTATTTGATTATGCAAATTAGAAATATTTGTATTTTGTTTTGTTCCTAATGTTTAGGGAAAAAAATAAAGTTTTTCTATGTGATGTGTGATACTATAATATTAGTATAGGTATTAATTGAATTAAGAGTGATATTAGTATCACTAGTTCCTTCAAATAAAGAATGGTTTTATCACCATTATCCCTTTGATTTGAGATTGTTCTTAGTACCATATTATAATGACCTCAGTGTAATTATATTGATTGATATTGTAGTATCAATACGGTGGTATCGTAGTACCAATGAATCATAAATTGATATTGTAGTATCAATATGGTGGTATCGTAGTACCACTAATTCATAGATTGATATCGTAGTATCAATTCGAGTGGTATCGTAGTACCATTCAAGAAGGTGTATTCTTTGACCGATTTCTACCGTGCAGTAGCAAATCGGTATACAGTTGTAACTGGGCTGTTTTATCCTAGGGACTTCGTGGTTGATAGTCTGCTTGCACAATTTTGGGCAATGCCGCGAAACGTCTTAAAGAGAGCGACCTAGTCCGCGACTTAACCCAGTAATCTCTTCGGTGGCTGAAAATTATTTTTAATGATTTCTGAAATCCGGTAACAACAGTTACCCTCGAAGAGATGATGTTTACAAAGTCGCAGCAAGACTTAGTGACACTTTTGAGCACAAGTGGAAGGTTTTGAAGAAAGAGTGGGTACTTGAGCAGAAAAGACTCGATTACAAGAATCATTAGAGAAAGAGGGAATCACACTCACTGTGTCCAAAGATTAGATAAAACGGTGTGTTGCTTGATTTGTTTATATATGCATTGATACTTGATGCTTAGTTTATGTAGTTTTCTAGAGTATTTTTGTTGTTGCTTCCTTCCTCTGACTATTTGAAGAGCTTTTTTTCAAGGAAAGTTTATGCTTAGTTTCACATTTATTCATTGCATTGTAGGCTCTTTTGGATTCAATTGTTATTAATGGTGAAGCATCGGATATTTTTGAAATTTTTAGGGGCGAACGAGGACTTCCAAGGAGCGCGAGAATAAAATCTCAACTAAGAAACATATGAGGGACATGGTTCAAACAGAGAGAAGACCAACCACAAATAAGGTGGAGAATAATCTACGAGATTACCTACTGTACAAAATAAATGCACTTAAACCTACAATATTTCCTAAATGCACTTAAACAAAATAAATACACTCAACCCACCGTACAAAATAAACTACGGATTTGGATTCCCTAAACTCATAATTTCCTATATTTTTTACATTTAGGCAAAACTTTAGTGTATTTTGGTCTTTACAACACATGTAATGCACTTAAACATACAATATTTTCTCTTTTTTAATTAATTTTTACTTGAATGTAGGTGAATTTAGGAAGATCAAACGTAGAGAATCTAAATTTATTTAAAAAGTTGTAAAACAACATCACATCATCCAATTACACACCTTAGAAAGAATAATAATGATAATAAATAGTTAGGCAAAAAAAAATGATTTTTTTGACAAAAGAAAATAATGATAATAAATATTAAAAATTGTCTTTTTATTTTTTTGGTAAAAATCACAAAATTTGTCTAAAAGGGTAAACAACATCATGGGCCGATTAACCAAGAGCTACAAGAGCCCAACAGATTCAAAGTACAAATCACTATTTTATCCTTAAGTTTAGGAGCCTCCGAGCTTTGAAAATTTCTCTTCCCCCCTCCCCCAAAAAAAATAAAAAATCCTATTTTATCCTAAAGTTTATTTCGAAATCTATTTTTTAAACCGATTTTTTTTCCCGCAAAATAGATTCCGAAATTCCTATTTAGTAATAAAATAAGAATTAGTTACGCTTCATTCGTGGTACGAAGAGAAGAGCTAAAGTTCCTCTTGTGGTCCATAAACCCTATTTTTTTATAATTCACACTTTTTGTTCTTGCATCAATCCAACGTCAAAAGCATTTAATTTTTTACCCACAACTATTGGATGGTTTAATGTATTTGACATTTATTTTTTTTCATTTAATGACAGTTATTGTTTTATGTTCATCCGATTTTTGTGTTTTGTTAAAGTATTTGAGTATTACTTTCATCAGTAGTTATCTGCATCGGTTTTTGGTTTCTAGTTCTAAGGTTTCATATTCTAAAATCCAATCCACATAACTAAATGGTCTGGGAAATAGATTCTAAATTCAAATTCTATGAGTTTAGGTTTTATATTCCAAAAAATGTGATTCTATAAATTATTTTGGAAACTATAATTCAAAATATTTTAATATAAGTGAAAATAAATAAATATGAGAAGTGGATTCTACCTGCATAATTATGTAAGTTTTGCATATTCCAAAAATTTTGGATTATATTTTTTGAAATATACCAGTTTCAGTTGTAGAAATTTAAACTTCAAAAACATAAATATTGTCTACAACTATAAAAAAAGTAAAAATACGGTGAGTATAGTACTTCCTCCGGTCTCGAATATAAACAAAAAAATTGAAAGTCTCAAATATAAGCAAAAGTTTCTACATTTATTACAACTTTTTATAAACCTATAATAATTACACTATTTTGTGTGGTTTCCAACATAACTTTACTCCACTCCACCAATCCATGCAACTACTAATGTCATAAACAAACCTAAAAACAAGGGTAAAATTGGAAATGAAATCACTTTATCCATTTCCTTAAATAGTGTGTTTTTTTATTTTTGCTTATACACAAGACTATAGAGGAGTACTGTTTACGACTATAAATCAATTTTTTTTGTCAAAAAAGAAAAAACTATAAATCAATTTTCAGAATATAGATTAAAAAAAAATTATTTCAAAATAATAAAAACAAATTGGAGGGGAAAAAGAATCATGAGGGGGTTTTTGGGAAAAAAAACCCTCTGAGCCACACCACACATCGCAGCCATCAGTAAGTAGTACTAGGCTATAAAAAACAAAAGCCCAATGCAAACATCATCACCGAATCTACACCGTACAACAAATCCTAACACGTAATCAACTGTTCACATCACATCATTATCCACCACCAACGGTGTCGGATCTAGAAGGATCATCATACGCCATGAGGACGCCAACACACGTATCACCGCTATGTTTATAGCAGAACCTCACCCTCTGTGCCCTACTTCACAATTTTCCAATTCTCGATTTACCACCAAAAACTGTCATCGGAATCAACCACTGTGAACCGAAACACCACTCTCTTCTCTTCAACGAAACCGTTTATCACTTTCTCTCTCATAAGGTATTTCGATTTCTCCAAAAACTCTCGATTAGGGTTTATAAACTCTCAAACCCTAGGGATTTTAGTCGATTCTAGCAATTTTGCAATATATTGTTATAGCTATTAGTTTGAATTTGTTTGATTAATTCCAAATGCTGTTTTCGGACTATGCATTCATTTGATTGATATTGCATTTTTGAATATTAGTTAATTGTAATGGAATACTGGTTAATCTTTTTGTTTTGTTGTGGATTTAGATTTTTTGTTCAAGTATGGGGGATAGTGAAACAATGGTTACGGAATCATCTGCTGCTGAGACGTATCCATCGGATGGTTACAACAACACCGCTTCAAATCCAGTTCCCGAGGCTGCTCCTGCTGCTCCTGCCGAGGTTGCAGGAGAAGCTGCTGTTCAGGATAATTCAAGCTCTGAGTTAGGTTATTCTGGTGATGGGAATGCGTATACTGCCGGGGATCCTAATTCTGTACTTCAACAAGCTCAGTTTAGTGCTACAAATGAGTCCAAGCAAGTTGCTGGAGCGCCTGATGCTAACTCGGGTGCGGTTGGAAATGAAGCTGCGGATTCTACTATGGTTTCTGGTGAACATTTGTCTGTAAATGGAGGTGTTGATACTGCTGGACTTGAAAATGGAAATGCAGTAGAGCATGTTGATGCGGCAGCTGATGAGAAACAGCTTACAGATGCTTACGGTATATATAAGCCTTTTCTGTCTGATATATTATTATTATTATTGGGAGTTTTGTAAAAAAAAAAAATCAGAATTCAATGTTATGGTTAGGTATAGAGCTGTCAAGACTTGGTTTAAGTGGTTTATTAATTAGCAAATATAGTTTGTGATAGGCCTTGTTGCTACTATTTTGTTGATAATTACTAATTAGTGTTTCACATTATCATTTTCTAATGCAAGTTGCTTATCAATGTTGAGAACTAATGAATTTTCAGCAATATTCATATGTATAAAAAAGAAAATTTCAACCGCTCATGTTAAGAAGCTTGGATTTTTCATGCACCGTAGGTGGCGTCTAAGGCTATAACAATTGGTCTTACATGTTTCTATTGACGAATTGTTTGTAGCCAGCAGATTAGAACTAAGAGTAAATATATACTACTAAAATGCTACTTCCATTACCTTTTGTTTCAAGGAACTTTGAAAATTTTCCAGGCCTAAATAGCTTTATTTGGTATATACGTAACATAAGGCCTCACTTTTAAAGTTGATTCCATTTTATTTGGTTTGTAATTTGGTGATCACGTATTCTAAGCCACCTCTGCAACTTCTGGATATCTTTTATCTTGCTGATTCAATGCCTTAATATACACACCTTATCTCGATACATCTTGTTTTTAATATATTTAATTTAATTATTAATTATTCACAATCATGTCGGTTTTCAACTAAATTATGATTTTTCCCTATTCATTTATCTCATGTTCAACAGCTGCTTTGTCTGCTGAAGAGGATAGACTGTGGAATATTGTAACAGCTAATTCTTCAGATTTTACTGCTTGGACTTCTTTGATTGAAGAGACTGAGAAGGTGGCAGAGGTATGCTACGTTAACCTAATTTTTAAGACGTGAATTGCATGCCGAGAATGTTTTGATGTTCACTTCTTTCAGTTTTGACGACCAAATTTTTTTGCAAGTGCTTTTTAAGAACTGAACTAAACCAATTAATGTGGTTCGATTCAGTTTAGTTTATGCACCATGAACACCCTGGCATTGTCAATTTCAAAGTTTTATATTGCAATATCTTGTTTGAATATGTCATGTGCTATAGCTATCGTTGCATACACAATATGATTTTGTATTCTTTTTTGTGGGGTATATTTGTGTGGGTGGGCTGATACTGGAATTTATCAATTTATTGTCTTGGATTAGTATGTGTGATTTTTTTTGTTATGATTCAAGTTGGATCCAGCCAAATCACGTGATGTTACCCTTTTGAGAATTCTCAGATTCTTTTGTAGTTATCCCATTAGGATGCAGCAATATAATAAGGACGAATTGAAATAAATGACTGATTCACAATGTTTTCATATTTCTTTGATATATTACATGCATGCTTTTTTGAAGAATTGACAGTTTATATTGTTAAATATACATCTGTTTAATGGTGTGTCTTGATTAAAAATGTCTATAATGTACATAAGTTATGTGGGTGGTTTCTCTGGTGCTTGCTGTTCCCAGTCGACAATCACACTACCATAGTTTCTTGTTTTGTATCATTTAAGAAAGATTGTCTATGAATGTACCATGCTATATTATTTTTTCCTTCTTTTGTCTTTCAATATATATGATGCTGGTAGCTGTAGGTTTAGTGGCAACTAATGTAATGTATTTTATCATTGATTTATTTTAAGACTGATGGTTCTCATTTGATGATTTCTCCATTGAAGAACAACATTTTGAAGATTCGTAGAGTCTATGATGCTTTCCTGGCAGAATTCCCTTTGTGTTATGGGTATTGGAAAAAATATGCTGACCATGAGGCGCGCCTTGGCACTGCTGATAAAGTTGTTGAAGTTTATGAACGTGCTGTTCAAGGGGTTACATATTCAGTGGACATGTGGTTACATTATTGCATATTTGCCATAAGCACCTATGGAGATCCAGACACAGTTCGTAGGTAATGGATGCTTATTTACTTGTTACCTTATTATTTTCCGTGATTGGTTTTTCCATTTACTAGGCTCAGCTGTTTCTTGCCTGCTTTCTAACCTGATTTCAGAGACTGTGCAACAGTGCTATCTCCCTTTTATGGCGGAAAAGCTTTGATGGGATTGCATGTCAGAATGGTTTTCATTCTGATGTTTAAATCCTTGGTTTTGAGTCCACTATGTGTAGTAGTTGAAATTTTCAGTCCATTTTCCTCAATAAACTTTTCCATTTAATTTCAAAGTTCGTAGTTGTGTAGAAGGGTTTTGTTTTTTCCCCCCTTTCCTGTTGAAAATGGTAGCTGTTTTTATCTTTGACACTCTGAGGTGTATCAATTTGCAAATTGCTGCTGGGAAGATCTCGTCTGGTTAAGGGCTAGATGGCCTCTATGACTGCTCCATTTCTCGGACATAGTATGATTTTTTGCAGGAAGGTAAATGCAGCGTTTGGATGTCTTATATGATGTTACGAGTGATTTGTTTGTTACCCTAGTACACTAGTGCTGCTGTCTCCAAATACATGGTTGTGCATCAGTCAATGGATGCTTCAAGTTACAGATTAATCAAAATTGCATTCTTGCATATTTCAGGCTTTTTGAACGTGGATTAGCTTATGTTGGAACAGATTATCTTTCCTTTCCTCTTTGGGATAAATACATTGAATATGAGTATTTGCAGCAAGACTGGGCCCGCCTTGCGATGATCTACACCAGAATATTAGAGAATCCAAATCAGCAGTTGGATCGGTATTTCAACAGGTAATTACTTGTTTCAATGTTATCATTCTACCTCATTAGTTTCTGAAAAGAAACAGTTACTATTTTTTGTTTTATTTTTGCACATATTGTCTTCTACTATCTCTCTATTTTCATCGAATTAAAGTGTTTCAATGGTGTTGCAGCTTCAAGGAGTTGGCTAGTAACCGACCTTTGTCAGAATTACGGACAACTGATGAAGCTGCTGCAGTGGCAGGTGTTGTTTCAGAGGGTACTGACCAAGGTGTTGAAGGAGAGGTTCGTCCGGATGGTGCGGACAGTTCTCCTAAACCTGTAAATGCTGGATTAACAGAAGCAGAAGAGTTGGAGAAGTATATCGCCATTAGAGAAGAGATGTATAAGAAAGCTAAAGAGTTTGATTCTAAGATCATTGGTTTTGAAACAGCTATCAGGAGGCCCTACTTTCATGTACGGCCTCTTAATATTGGGGAACTTGAGAATTGGCATAACTATCTGGACTTCATAGAAAGAGAAGGTGACTTGAGCAAGGTAACTAAACTGCTTTCTATAAGTACACATTAAGTTCTTAGTTTTTCCTGTTATAGATTGACTTACAGTAAGTAATATCTGCTGTATCATATGTTTTATTGGCTAATCTGTTGGATGAAGAAACTTTTTAATCGGGATATTGAACTGAGACTAAAGCATGGGCCTTCAAATTGGTTTCTTGAGGCTAAGTACTTCAAACCTTAATTTGTCAGTGGACATTCTAGGTTTGTCATGTGTTTGCAAAAGTTTATTTTTTAAAAGTGTGAATGTTATTAATGCAGGTATCTTCTAATCTTCATAATCATCTGTCTCATGCAAGGAGGGTCCCTCTTTTCATATTTGAGGGGCCTCTCTGTCCCGCTACGGAGTATTTCTTAATGCTTTGATTTTCCTTTTATGCTTACCTTTCTTGATTTTTTCTTGTATTTTATATTGTCGGACAATTTTAATGTATGATTTTTTTCCTTGTTTTGTTGTTTGTGAATTAGATTGTCAAGTTGTATGAGAGATGCGTCATTGCCTGTGCCAATTATCCCGAGTACTGGATACGTTATGTTTTGTGTATGGAAGCTAGTGAAAGTGTGGATCTTGCAAATAATGTTCTTGCCCGGGCAAGCCAAGTCTTTGTCAAGGTAATTTATTTCAAATGTCGAAGCTGTAGGTTTGGCAATTATTTGCTGCTTTTAGTGTTAAATTCATCTCTCCATTTTTAAGCTAAACAAATGGGTGATATCTATACACTATAAGTTGGTTATTGTTGATCAGTTTTCCTGAATGCCTAACCTGCCAGGTCACATGCTCAGCATATTTTCATATCTCCGACAAGTTTTTGTTGTGGCTTGTTAGTGAATGATATTCACGTGTACAACTCGGTCTTGATATAGAAAAATGTGATGTTAATGTATACCTTAGCTAACAAGCATAATTTGCCCAATTACATTTCTTGCATGAGATGCTTTTCCCTATTTATTTTCTGTTGCTTTATCTTTTTTTGCTTGTCATAATGCAGAGACAACCTGAGATACATCTTTTTTGTGCTCGGTTCAAGGAGCAGGCTGGAGATATAGCGGGTGCTAGAGCTGCATATCAACTTGTGCACACTGAAATTTCTCCAGGTCTTCTTGAAGCAATAATCAGGCATGCCAATATGGAACATCGATTGGTATGCTGACTTACAACTGTGTTAATAGATTGTGACTTAATTTTTGTTTAAATTTACAGCTTTTCCATTCCATGATATTGCAGGGGAAGTTGGAGGATGCCTTCTCTTTGTATGAACAAGCCATTGCCATTGAAAAAGGGAAAGAACATTCACAAACACTGCCAATGTTGTTTGCTCAGTATTCTCGATTTGTTTATTTGGTAGGTTTGGTAGCATATTTGTATTCTTCTCTTGTTATGCATTCTTGTTTCAGACATTTCCATGTTTAGCTTTAGAATGTAAAATAGTGACAGTTCTCATGATTAACATTAGCTACTGTTTTTGCTCACCTGTCTGGGTCCTGCTAAATGATAAAGGTTTTTGCAAGCTTCTCACTTATGCCAATAAATAATGCATCCAAATAATTATGGACAAAAAATCACAACCTAAGATGACCATTCTTACATTTATTTTAACAATTTTCTAGTTTTGTGCTGAAGTTGCTCTGCTCTTTTGTGTGAAAATTATATTGTCTTGTTTTTGAAATATTCTTTCTCATTCTGTTATTAGGCTTCTGGGAATGCAGAAAAGGCTAGAGAGATTTTAGTTGGGGGGCTTGAGAATGCTTCCCTGTCAAAGCCACTTCTTGAGGTTTGACCCCACTTTCACTGTCAATGGGCACTTTACTTATATTATGCAGTTGGAAATTTCCTCTTCATCTTTCCAAATGTTATTCATATCTAATGAGATTATTTAACTTCATGTCATACACAGGCTTTATTGCATTTTGAGGCTATTCAGCCCCAACCAAAGCAAATTAACATTGACTTTCTAGAGTCATTGGTTGTAAAATTCATAACGCCTAACCCAGAGATCCCTGGTGTAGCAAATGCAACAGAGCGCGAGGAACTTTCTTCTATTTTTCTAGAGGTGATTTTGTATGACTATGATGCTCAATGTTATATTTAATGACTTTCCTTGAGTGATGTTGGGGACACTTATTCTGAAGGACCCACTTCACATACATCTCAGTAAAAACAAATATAAAATTTGTTTAACCAACGTGTACCTGTAATTAGTCAATGGGTTTTTGACAGGTAATATAATGTTACGTGTAGATAGTCAAGTGGTTAATGTCCGGTAAACTTTGGTTGTTAAAGTGCCCATATAATCAAGCATATGGATACCCAAGTTTGGTTTTACTTTAGTCTAATCTTGGCCGTCCATGTGAGATTGAATGCTCAACTTTTTACTATTTTATCTCTAGTCACCTTCATTTTATGGTGGATCAACAACTTTTTTTCTTATTTCTTTCTGTTGTCACTTCTTTGTTCTGTATTCTGTCACTCCAAGTCCATCTCTTTCTTTTCTTGTTCTCTTATTGGATTCTGTTATGTTTTTCTTCTGCACTTTTAATCCATCATTTTTTCAATGATGTCTGTCTTATTCTTCACTTTTGTTCTCTTGTGCTCATCAAATATACCTGCCATGTTTCACTCTTGTAATTCTCCGACTCTAATCTAGTAATGCTGAGTGAAGAACAAGCTTCAACAGTGTTTTTAGTGATTTTCCTTTCGCGCAATATGTTTAAGTTTTTTGTTCTAGGCATTTTTTTATTTTATTATATGCTGCAGTTTGTTTGGGGTGGTATGATATGATTTTGTTGTTTTTGTGTGTTTTTTTTATACAACATCATTGTATACATCTAAATCTACAGTAAAAATGAAGTGTATGGTATAGCTATTTGATTGTGATTGCTTTTCAAAACTGTGTTTTCTTAATTGTTAATAAATAAATTAGTTTGTTTCTTGGAAGGTCTGCCTGCTCTGTTTATGCCATACCTTAATGTGTTCATAAATATTGGGTGTATTTTAATTTCTTATGAATTTTCTGTGTTCAGTTTTTAAATCTCTTTGGAGATGTTCAATCTATCAAGAGGGGTGAGGATAGACATGCCAAACTGTTCTTGCCACACAGGAGCTTGTCGGAGTTGAAAAAACGTCATGCAGAGGATTTCCTAGCTTCAGATAAAACAAAAGTGGCGAGAGCTTATTCTGCTCAATCACCTGCCCAATCTGCAATTGGTGCATATCCAAATGCACCTAACCAATGGACTAACTATGGAGTACAGCCACAGACTTGGCCAGCGACTACACAAGCACAAGGACAACAATGGCCTGCTGGCTACACCCAGCAGCAGGTAAATTAGTCTTTCTTCCTGGGTTGTGCAAACATATTACGCCTAAAAGCAGCATTACAAACCACCATATTAGCCTTCAATTTATATTTGCCTGGAGCTAGTATAAGACATCATGAGTACTCATGCTATGCTTGACAGTGTATGTTTGACATTGTTTTTGTGCTTTGAATGATGAGGTATCTTTGTTTTTAAGCGATCCATTATGATTTGATACAGGCTTCTTATGGGGCTTATGCTGGATATGGAGGTAACTATGCTAACCCACAATTGCCCGCATCAGTTCCACCAAGCACTGCTTACGGAGCTTATCCTCCTGCATATCCTGCACAGGTGAAAATCTGTTTCAGCTATAGTTCTTTCTTGCGAGTGTTAATTACATTCTGTTTGCTTACTATATATACATATAGTACACAAAAATAATGTAAAATATTATCGAACATATCTATTTTTTATTGGCCTCAAGTTTTTCTTGAGCTAACATGAGCCCAACGTGGTAGGATTTTCATTGAGAGTTGAGTTTTGCCAGTTTAATTGCACTAATAGTATGTACGTTTGGTGTCATTTCTCCGTTGATATTTGATTTCTCTGGCCATTTGTGTCGCTTCCATTTCTGTACATTCTGCTTAACCTGAGCATTGTGAATTGATCTAGTCTTGATTTTTTTTGCCTGAATTTCAGCCGACCCTGCCTCAACAAAATTATGCACAACCTGTTGCAGCCCCGACACAGCAACCTGCAGCAGTTCCTCAGGCCTATTACGGGAGTTACTACTGAGTTGGCAAAGTGATATAGCTACTGTTTTTGCTTCCTGTAATTTTTGCCTTGAATATTGTAGGTAAGGGTTCTAGGTAATTTGGAGCATAGATGCAGTGTAACTTTAAGTAATACTAGTGAGTACTGAGGGTAGATAATCTTTTTTGACTAGATTTATGTTATAATTTGTTGTGCCCGGCATTTTCTTGATATTTTGATCTTTTAATGGGTTGGTGCTTACATTTTTTATTATTATGTCAATAACTATTTCTTTGATCTAATATGAAAATCAAATATGAACGAGAAGTTATAGAAAATACCGGTGAATGAGACCAAGAACATGAATTTTTAGGATTGACCAACAACTCAAACACGAACTCAATGTTGAATTGTTCCATATTCTGTTGATGAAAAGTAAATTTATAAATGCAATAGTGTTCATTGAGGAGATTTTTTTTTTTAATGTTAGTTTTTTTCGATATAGAAAACTGGCTGTAGCTCATGCAGTCGCAAAGTACTATACTACTAGTAATCCATTGAAATAATCTAGAGTCTTCTCCATTTACAAATGGTGCTACCTCATTAAATTAAATAACAAACCAAAATGAGAACCTGCTGATAAAGAACTTTAAGTAGGAGTAGATGTGATTAACCACTCATTTAGGGGATATAATAAACTATAAAAATAAATGACGTGAAATATTAACTGTCATGTATATGTTAGAGGGATTTGGATTTCCTAAAGTCACATTTTCCTACATTCAGGCAAAATTTAAGGGTATTATTGTCTTTACAATAAACATAAATGCACTTGGAAATGTAATATTTTCTCTTTGTTAGTTACTTTTTGTTTGAATGTAGGTGAATTTAGGAAGAACAAAGGTAGAGAATCCAAATAGATTCATAAGACAAAATATATTAGAGATTAAACTAAAACATGTAAGATTTTTGTATTTTGTGTTAATGTTAAAACATATTTTTCTCTTTGCTTCTTTGTTGCATTCATCTTGTTTCTTCCGTTTTTTGAAACCCTCGTTTTTTTTTTGTACCTTTATTTGTGTTCTTGCCCTAAAGTTGTTCCTTCCATCAGGGATGGACAATTGGTAGTATGAAACCCACAGTCTTAATGTTATTACCCATCACTACTTGTTAGATCTTATGGATTAATCGAGTGCCAAGTTGAATAAGTAGAAGAAAAGCAAAAGGCAACAACTTTTGTTGTACCATGCTTCGGTCACAAATCGGTGAATAAAAAAATAAAAAAATAAAAGAGGGGGAATTTGTTTTACTTTTGGTGAAAGAGAGCGATTTTGCAAGATAACAAATAATTTGAGATGCAGTTGTAAAACATGATTGACGAGTCACGCTAAAACAATGACATGGCACAATAGTAAGAGAATAGTTGTGTATGATTAAATCACCAATAGAAAACTTGACTTTCTCATTCTCCGTCAATATTATTCACACATAATTGATTTTCGAGACCGACCAGTGGCTTAGTATGGCTCCATCAAAAGTCATTTTTGTTCTCATGACAACTAATCATGGAATGATTACCAACTAGAGTCAATCTTTCACGAAGAGGTGTTCCCGGATAAATAACAAATCCGTTTTGTGTGTGGTGTCCGGAGAGAGGGAGATAAAGGTGCATCTATTTGGACTTGTAAATTGGCACTTGCGGTTTGGTCCGAAATCTCCAATTGGCTCGGGTTGCAATCAGTACACCTGTCGGGTTTGTGCTCTTCTTTTGAGTCCTTTGGATTTCCTTTTAATATACGTAAACAATGAAGGAAATGTTTGAATATGATATGGCATGCGGTGATTTTGTCTCTGTGGAAAGCACAAAATGCTTATATTTTTGAAGAAAAGGTGACGTTGTACAAGAATTGGCATATACAATTAAACCTATGTCCTATATGTAGTGAATATGAATGAGTGTCCATTGGAGGGTTTGCTTAGATAGATACGTAGCTAGCTAATTACATTTTGTGGTTGGTGAATAGGCAAATTTTATCTCTTTTAGTGTTAACATCATAGGTGAACGCTTGCATGTCTTTAGATATTTTTTTTTGTGGTTTGGACAAAGTACCACTTGTACTTCTCCCCGTTAGTGAGTATAGTACTTATTGTACTTTGACTCATTTATATATATATAATTTCTGCTTTGCTGTTTAGAAAACCTGAAATATAGTGTCCAACGACCTAATTACCCACGTCCATCCATCCGACATGTCTTTTTTAAAAGCTGTTGTTGGTTTTCATATGGGTCATATGTGTATGTCCACGTAAGTAGTCAATTTTTTTTAAGAAGCTATATTAACACTAGAGAGAATCGAATATGTGATTTTATGGACTCAATTTTGCAACTCGAGATAAAGTTAAAGATTAACATACTATTTCCATATTTCGGTGATCAAAATCTTTCAGGTCGTAAAAGTTGAGAAGTGAAAAATGTATATTAGCCTAAAGAAATTCTTATAACAATGCCAACAAATTGTTATATGCGATTTTCTTGTTTATTACATGCAAATAGTTGTTTTTTCATGCCTTGTATGAGGGAGGACCTATACATTATGCGTATGGAGATTATAGATAATCTAAAACTAAATAGATTTATCCAAACAAAGCAAAACTAGATGTATCCAACTATGCAAGTAATATAGTTTGAACTTGGAACTATGAGATTTGAGGGAAAATAAATCTAAAAAAAGAGGTAGAACTCTAACACACACAAAGTCCAAACAAGTACTAACTCTATTTGTCTATAGCCATTGAATTGAACTGAACTGAGCCGTTCATTTACGTTGACTTGAAACCAATCTGACCCTTGACATTTTACGTTACAATAAATAAATAATATTAATTATTAAATCCCAAACACCTAATCCAACGGCTACGATTTCGTCCTAAACCCCTAACTAAATATATATATAAAGAACAAGAAGAAAGAATCTTTCACTATTTGTTTTCATCTTCTTTTCAGTTATCAGCACCACACCACTCTCTCTCAATTCCGATTCGATCTATCACTTTTCTTCGATTCTTTCACTTCTCTCTCAGTTCGCATTTTCTTTTCCTCTTTTTCGTTCCCAAAACTCAATTACAAAAGTTTTAGGGTTTTTCTTCACTCATCTTTCTTTCTCCTGGATCTGTAATCAGAGCTAGGAGAAAAACATTGCATGCTTGTTTAGCTTTACCTAATTTGTTCAATTATGGCGTCTTCGTATCCCGGTTCCGTTAGTGCTGCGCAGGTTTTTTTTTTTTTTTGAATTTTTATATTGTTTTGTGGATTTTTCTTTGGATTCTTGGATTTGTGTGAAGTTATAGTTTTTCTTTGATTTTTTACAGGTTGGTTCTTACTTCGTTGGACAGTACTATCAAGTTCTTCGTCAACAACCTGATCTTGTTCATCAGTTTTACTCTGATTCCAGCTCCATGATTCGCGTTGATGGTGATTATTCTGAGACTGCATCTGATGTGTTGGTAATACATATTATACTCTCTCAAAGTTTGATTTTTATTTTTGTTGTTCCGCAATTTGTTTAGCTAGTTTTACATGTGTTTTAAGGGTTTTAGTTTTTGAGTTCATTAGATTTGGTGTAGAGTTTAGGTGAATTTTAATCATGGGAGTAATTTTTAATGATGTGATAAAATAATGTTTTTGGTGTAGCTTTTAGGTGATTTTATTTTTAATCATGAGGGTAATTTTTAAATTGATGATTTTGTTTTGTTTTATTTAAATTATTGATGGTTGATTTGGTTGGATTATGTTGTGCTTGTGCAGCATATTCATAATATTGTCACATCACTGAATTTTTCGACAATTGAGATCAAGACGATCAATTCTCTTGATTCTTGGGATGGAGGAGTGATTGTAATGGTTACTGGTGTTGTTAAGATCAAGGATGTCAATAGGAGGCAGAAGTTTGTTCAGACTTTCTTCCTTGCACCTCAGGAGAAGGGTTATTTTGTGCTCAATGATATATTTCAATTCGTTCATGAGGAAGTAGTGCATCCAAATCTGGTACCGGTGACATCTGAAAAGATCGAATCACAGCCACATGTGTCTGCTTCTTTTGCTGAGCCACCAGGTATATTGATTGTAGAATCATGTTTTTTTGGACATCTGTAATCGTTTATTACTAATCTAAATGGAAATATTTGTGTGGTTATCTGTTAATACAAACTGAAACATCCAGCTATTACTTTTATGGTCTATGCATTCGGTAACATCTTATTTAGTAAACATTACTTTTAAATAATATAACACAGCAGAATTGGTTTCATGGTGATGATGATTATTAAAAAATGGTACTTTTTTTTATTGACCAAGTCTAAAAGATGCATGCTTCTGTGTGAGTATAAATTTCAGTTATTAATCTTTTTCAACCCAAACTAAAAGCAAATAGCATGTAAAACATCTTTATATTAAGAAAAATTATTGTGATTGTTTGGATTCTGAGTCTATTATTTTTTTATCAGCTTCAGACTATGGTTTTGAGGAAGAAGCAAGGGAATATGTCAACTCAGTTCATATAGACGATGATCCAGTGGACAAGTATAGTCTTCCTGAGCAGCAGCAACATCAACTACAAGAAAATTTTGAGTCTGAAGTTGTGGTGGAGGAAACTCCTGCACAGGAGGCAACTCCACAGGTCTATAGTGTTGCACAAACTATCCGTGAAACCCCTGTTGCTCTTGTGGAAGAGACGTATGAGGAGCCTGCCAAGAAAACTTATGCATCTATTGTATGTACAACTCTCATTTATCTTTTTTGTTCATTAGACAATTTTTGTTTTAGTTTTGGTTTTGATACAGTGTCAGTAAAATTTCTTTACATTGCCCATAAACAGAGTATGACATTTTAGAAGTAATAACTGTATATTGTTAAATTAAGGGGTGCAATTAAATCTGGTTACTAGCGGACATTTGACTGTTCGAAGAAAATTTAAGCAGGGAGGAGACTAAAAACAAATTGCATGTTTGAAGCTCCCTTTATTGAAATTTTTGGGATTAAATACTGGGAAACTGTTTAACCTATTGTTCTTTGTTGTTTGCTGGACTAAAACCTATAGTAATAAAAAGATTTTGCCTCTTTTTGGTGTTGTCTTAATATAATTATATTTGAATGAATTTGTAGTTACGTGTCGCCAAAGGCCAATCAGTGGTGTCCGCTGCACCACAACATGCCCCACAGCATTCTTTCAAAAGTGCTCCTCCTCCTTCCGATTTTAATCATGTTACACAGCCTGCTGTTCAGCAGTCAGCGGTGCAGCCTGCTTTTCAGCAGTCAAGCTCAGCATCTACATATGTTTCAGAGTCTGGGGCTGAGGCAACAGAAGAAGGCTACAAATTTGAAGAAGGTTTGATTCATTTTCCAAATATGAATTTTTTTGAGTATACTTGGTTTCTGTATAATTTGTAGTACTTATGTTGATATGTGAGAATATTTTCATTCACTCTTCCAATCATCCTTTTATATGAGTTTTTGACTGCTTTTGTTGCCTCAAGTGCCCGTGGTTTAATTTTTACACGATCGTCCTACACTCCTAAAAATAGTAGGAGTGTAGGACAATTGTGTAAAGAATTAAACCACTGGCTCTTAGTAACAAAAGCAGCAGTCGAGAACTTGCATAAAAGGATGGTAGGAAGAATGAATATTTAGAAATTGTTAGGCATAAGCATTTTATTCCAAAGGAATTTATAAATGAAACTTGAGTATTCTCTATGGTAAAATTGGTGTTTTGTCCTACCACTCTGGATACAGTATTTTTGTAACAGTGTTTTACGTGACCTGCATTATTTAAGATCTGTACTCAATATTGTCTAAGAATTTGTAATATTGAGTCATCAAGTTAACACCCACTTTATAATTATCCCAGAAGAAGTAACATCTGTCTATGTGAGAAACCTACCTGGTGATATTACCGAAGCGGAGATTGAGGAGGAGTTTAAGAGTTTCGGCAGAATTAAGCCAGATGGAATATTCGTAAGGGTCCGACAGGTAACAACTTATTACATAAAACTGCTTGACTTTATATTCAACCATGGAAAATAGCACAATATTAATATAGAATTGGGTCCTTACAGGAAATTGGAGTTTGCTATGCATTTGTGGAATTCGAAGACGTTGTTGGTGTTCAAAATGCACTTCAGGTTTGATGTTCTTCTATTTACATAATTTTGCTTGTTAGGCCTAATCTAATATATGCTTCATTATAAATTTTTTCCAAAACTTCAATAATCAGAAAACATATTGCCTTGTTGTTTTGTTGACTAAGCTATCAGTTACCTGGCATCCAAATTCCGATGTATGCAAACAATTTTTCTATTCCTTGAAGCGAGAACCTTCTTTGTTCCTTCATTTGATTTATTGTCATCATCAGATGTTTTCATACGGATATTCGGGTTAAATTGGTCTAGTTTAACTTTATATTCTCAGATTTATGCTTTTCATCAGATATTTATTTATTTATTTACTTGAACCATGGTTTACATAGTAATCTGTATACCAAAATCTGTGAATTAGTGAAGTCAAGGATCCACATCTAACACTTAAAAATTTCTGCTAATAATTGCATTGTCCATACTATTCATTTTACATCATTTTTTGGGTTCGTATCTTTCTAAATTTATGCGCTGTTATTGTAGGCTTCTCCCATACAATTGGCTGGAAGACAAATATACATAGAGGAGCGAAGACCAAGCAGCGGCGGTGCAGCTCGAGGAGGAAGTAATGTCCTACATCTTTTTTACCCAAATTTCTTACTATTTCATAAGTTACAAGAGTTTGTTGCTTCCATTGCTTAAGGGGCCATGTGTGTGCAGTTGCATAGTGCTCTTATAGTAGCAATTGGTATTTAGTACTGAAATCCATTGTACGTCTATCAGCGGTTGTCTTTTCTAGTGGAAAAAGGTAGACACCTACAAGCAACTAAGCATTTACAAGTGTGAATTGCCAAAAAAATCACGGGAGCCGTAGCATTATAATCTTACGCTCTCGGTGTTGCCAACCAATATAATCTTTCATTTGTGCAACTACAAATTATTGTTTTAAAGAATTTTGGTTTTGGGTCTGAGCGTGCTGTTTAGCATCGAGGGCCATATGTGCTCTGACACTATGCCGATGGTTTCTTATTTAAGGGAGCTTTCGAGGTTGACATGCGAAGAGACTGGAGGTTTTTCATGAGCCTATTTCTTTTGTAGTTTGTGCTTTTACTCTTGTGCTTTTACTCTTGTGCTTTCTTGCAGCACAATATTTTTTCATGAGACAATATTTTGCCTTTTCCTCTTATACTGGTTTTCTTTCTTCATGAAACTATTTAGAAATGATTTCTTGGATATTTGAGTGTTTTGTCTTTTTGCTTTCTGTTGAAATAGGGAATTATTTTTGTAATATTGATATCCATTTCCTATGTCTTGATCAGGAGGAAGGGGAAGAGGCAGAGGCGGTTATCCAACAGATGCTCCAAGAGGGCGTTTTGGTGGCAGGAGCTCGGGAAGGGGTTATTATCAGGATACCTCAGACTATACCAGGAGCTCGGGAAGAGGTGATAGTTATCTTCAGCGCGGTTCACGATAAGAAAATGTCGTGAAAACTAGCTTGACATGTTATTCAATGGCTTATACATTTAGTGAAATCTGAGCTTGATTCGGTATCTAATGCACAACATTTTCTTTCCGTGGTTTCATGAAAAGGATTCTTACATTTTGGGTGTCTTTTTTAAGTAACAGTCTCTGAGATTTACTAGTTTGTTTTGCAAGTATAGATCAGTTAGTTCCCTTTGAATGAATTTTATGATGCCATTCAGGTGGGAAATTTTGTTATATGTATTGCCTTGTGTCAGGATTGCGGATGTTTTTTTTAATGAGAAACTGTGTTGAAAGGAAGAAAGTATTGTGGCGGTTGTGCTGATCGTCTCATTGCCTTTGTTGAGACTTACTTTGATGGTTCCCTGGAGATCTTTTAGGGCAATGTTTTAACTTGGTTAGGGGTTTTGAAGATAGGGTAAAACCTCTTCTTTTAAAATCAGTAGTTCCCTTCGACGTTGCATATATTTTGACTAAATTACTGCGATAAGTTTTCTGCAATATCCCCAATTGTTCCCTTTCCAACAATGACCTTGGAAATCTGTTATTGTCTGGTTCAAATTGATTAAAATGCTGCCGTGTATGTATTTTAATTTTTAGTTTTACCATTGATTTTGATCAACTTAAGTGCTTCATACAACAGTCTTCATGCTGATCCCATTACTTTGATCTTTCGTCTATCAATCACATAGTGGTGAAAAAATACCGCGCCTTCTACCTTCTTCAACATAATCATCATGTAGTAAGTCAAAAAAACCTAAAGTTATCTCCCTTTCTCCTACAAGTTTACCTATTACAGTACCAGCGTAAATATGATCTCCACCAGACAAACATAACACTTTAGCTAATGATATGTAACTTGCGAAATTTTTTGGAGTTTGGATACTGACTCTTATACATCTGTGTTTAATTTCTACATGGAACAAAACCCTGATGATGGAGTATATCTCTGTCCAAATGCTTTTGTTTTCTAATTTGTCTTTCCATCTTAAGTTGCTGTCTTTGTTGCCAAATCAATGGGCAAGAACAAGTCTCAAACACAACTTTTTACAAATCAGTTCATTGACTACTTAAATGGTTACAAACTGGTAGCACTTCTAAATAATTTGATATTCAATACAGCCATAGAAATCAGCTTGTGATTTCAGTTATTAGAACCCTGCTTGTTTCTCAACTACTTGAATTCCAATACATCTCAGAAGCCCTTATGTGCATCAGAAAATGTTTTCAACATTTTTATCTCATCAGTACATTATTTCTCTTCTAAGCACCTGTAGTAGCCATAGCTCCAAAATGGAAATGTTGAGGTAAACATTGTGTGTCATTGGAACTTGCATCTTCATCTTCCTCTGTGTTCCAAAGGAAACTTGCATATGCTGCTTGTACATGGCTGATATCATCATGAAAACACAAACAATTGTTAGAATGACTTTGATCTAGAAAGTACAACAATGATCTGAACTGAATGTTATGAATGAAGCAGATGATAGTGTATCTGTACCTGTCATCAGGAGAAGCTTGTACTGCTCGTTCAAAATAGCTAGTGGCTCTTTCTTCATCATGATGTAGCTCCCAAACTAGTTTTCCATACTGTGATAGAACTTCTCCATCATTTGGATCTACTAGTATGGCTCTGGAATAATACTCCTCTGCCCCTTCCCGATCTTGTTTGTTCTGTCAAATCAACACATCATCAATTTTCCAATCATCACCAATAGTATAGTATCCACTAATAAAACCAAGTTTTGGTGTTGAAAAAAATTATTATTTGTTACGTTTATTATATGAAAAAAGTTGTGAAAATTGCATGGTAGTTAGCTATATACCGAATTCAGATTTTCAACAATTGAAGTTACCTGATACAAAAACTGAGCATAATTCCTCAGAAACAACGAGTTCCCAGGATTTTGCTGCACCATTTTCTTGTAATATTCTTCCACCCCATGATTACTATCTCCATCATTCCCTCCAGATCCCATGTAATTATAATCACCACCTCCATTGCCTCCTCTGCAGCCACCATCTATGCCATCACTACTGTAATCAACACCAAGCCCTTTTGCAAGATACATCTCTTTATTACCAACCTTTCCCTTCTCACCAAAACTCACCCTGCGAACTCTATCATTCACCTTCACTTCTTCAGTCTGCATCATACCAGTACTACTGTCCAGCACACTGAACTCATAACCTTCATCTTCAATATCACTTTCCTCATCTTCCTCTTCTTCACGCAAACCCGTATGCTTAGAAAGAGAGAAAGATGGAATGGTCTCAAGTACCAATGATCTTTGTTTCACTGAATACCTCTTAGAAGAAGAGTCTATATAATTGAATCTGTCTTCATTGTTGCAAGTAGTAAAGGCTAAGTCTTCCAAGTTCCCTTCAGATTGAACTCTTCTAATTAAACCTTTCTTTTGCCTTTCAAGATCAGAAATTGAAGGTGAAATTGGAGAAGAACTGCATGAGATCTTGTTACTGTGATGATGTTGGAGTGGTAGATGCTTAAGTGCATGATAAGATTCAGGATGAAGACTATGATTATGATGAATAGGACTATCTGTGAAGGAACTTGAAGAGAGGAGAGAACCAAGAACTGGTGTTGATGAGCTTCTTAGCAACATGTCTTTGATTGATCGATGATGTTTGAGAATAGATCACTTTTATGTGGTTGTCACTTGATCCTGTACAAGTATATAAAGGAAAAAAACTAGAAGTTAGAAACAGAAAAATTTAGGCAAAGTAGTGAGTGATAGAGAGATGTAAAGGAGAAGAAAGTAATACCCTTTGAAGATTATGGAGAGTCCTTGATAATGATGAGCCTTAGAGCAAGATCAGATGATGAGAGTTGGACAGAAAAGATATTTGTAGCAGTAGAAAACAAATGAAAAAAACTATTTTATATATAAAATAAATAAACGAGATCCTTATATAAGGGAGAGGATTGTAGTAGCAAGTAGTTGAATATGTGAATTGTGAACCTTTTGCGTGAATATGAACAGTATTCTTTTCGGTCTTTTTTATAACAAACAAGTCACTTTTTAGATTCATTAAATAACTGATGTATCTGGTCTCACATACATCAGTTATTCAATGAACCTAAAAAGATAATCGTTTCTTATTAAAAGGATCGAAGGTAGTATAAATTATTTTGTCACCCAATAAATAAATAAATGGTTTATTCATGTGTTGAATGAGTGGTGGGGAAGGGTTTTAGATCACAATTTTGATATGAATTTTAGCTCAAGTTGGAACAAAGCAAAATATCAATTTGATGAGTTGTTTTGGTTGGTTAAGGGGACGGTCCACATGAAAAGTCCTTTGTAAAATGTCACTGTCTTTGTCATTTAAAACTAAACATTAAAAAGTGATGATAAAGCACGAATCATGTACTACTGTACTGTTACACCAACCAAGGAAGGGTCATCACATGGAGAGCATATCCTTATTACAACTATTAACTGTCACGAGCATCTATTATTGGTCGTACATGTTGCTAAGTCTCATGGTAGATGGAATAGTTCTATTTCTCACCAAAATTGATTACTAGTTGACACCTTATTGTTACTTTCACAAATTTTATTTTTAGAGGGAAATTTAGTTGCAATTTCCTAACAATATTCATTGAATATTTGAGTATACTTATTCGGTTTTACATTTTGATCTTCTGTGTATATATTTTCCAAAATTCCATCAATTTACTATAATTCTATTTGACGCGTGTTTGAACTAAATATTGACAATTAATCTGTAGAGATTCGAACAATGATATAACATGTTGTGAGAGTTTGATTTATTTTGTTAGATCAAACTTCAATTAATTTTTGTATATTTTTTTGGATTACATATAAGTTAGTGGTTAGACCGACACACCTTAAATATGAAGAAGTGAAGAGTTTATATGCGACAATAATAGCTAAGTTGAATGGAGGAAGACTTTTCTTAAATAAGTCTGTGTTATGTTATGCTATGTTAATGCTACAAATCCTACAATAATAAAAAAATATATACATCATACAATTTTAATATTTGTTTTTTATTACACTTTCAAAGTTCCTTTTTGGTTTTTAAGCATAACAAAAAGAAAATCAATAAATTTTATGTTTGGTGAAATTATTTCTCTTGTGCATTTCCTTACTGGAATGCTAAAAAACATTGCAGATTTGCAGTGGCAGTCACCAAAACACATATCCAAACATGCTATTAATAACTTCAAAATGCTAACAAAATTTATTGGACTGGAAACATGTAGAACAATATAAGCGGAACTGTATGCAGCAAAAACAAGTAATTGAATTAGTCTCTGCAGTTGCGCACGAATGATACATTTGATTTAAAAAAAACAACAAGTAATTGAAACTCGTTGGCAAAAGCCTCGTACTGGGCCGTACAAGTGTAATATAGATGCTTCATTCTCTATTCGGCAGAATAAAGCTGAAATAGATGTGTATATGAGATGATCAAGGACAATTTGTTCTAACCAAAACTGAATGGATGTCACCCATTATAGATACTGATATTGGTGAAACTCTTGGTTTGCTTACCGCTTTGAAATGAGTTCATGAATTGCAGCCGAGAAATGTGGACTTCAACTAGACTTCAAATATGTTGTTACACTTTCATAATAAGTGTAATAATGTGTCTTGGTGATATTGTTAGAGATTGTGTTCATTTGCATAAACCTCAGTATTAAGTTTAGGGTCTTGCTAAACAGTATTCCCGTGGTATTCTTTAAGCATTTTATTTTAAGAAATAATTAATTCAAAAAGTTAATCATTTCAATTTACAATGCGTTGACTTTACACATTTCCATAAAAGTTGTATAAAATTTTTACTATTTAAAGGGTTAAAGAGTATCCCAGAAATACTATTTAGCATTTTCCTTTAAGTTTATTAGAAGACAAACCAATGAAGTTGCTCGTGTTTTAGCAAAAGTGACGGCTTCTAAAACTACTCTCTACCTTTTCATTGATATAAACAACCACTTGTATTGTTGTTAACAAAATGTTATTATATAAGCTTATTACCGTGGAAAAAATAAAATTAAGTTACCAAACTCTAAATTAATAAAGCCCGTAGAGAGTTACTTAATACCAAAAAAAATAAATTAACCTAATTTGTTTTTATATTTATTTTTAATCAATACAAGTATACGAAAACAGATACGTATCTCCTTCCTCGACCACAATCACAATTCTTCTTCGTCTACGAAAACAGTTACAAGCTTTGATGTTTTAGCCACCAAAACGCGGTTTCATACAAAATCAAATTAATCGTAGCAGCTCACACTACACTTACCTCTTTCTGATTCATATTCAACTCAACAGAACAGAACATCGCAATTTCTTCTTAGTTCGAATTTCGGCGATTCACTGAATCCAAGTGGCGTGTAGGGATAACTAATTTGTTGATTTATCATGTTGGCTAAGAGATTAAGCTCCTTCCTTAAACTCTCCCCTAAACCTCAGATTTCTGGGTAAGTTCACTTTTTTTCATTACATTTCAGTTTTCTGATTCTATTAGAGGTAAATTAATATACATGTATGTTCTTGAAGGTTGCAAAATGTTAGGATTGAATAGAGTTTAATATATTGAAATATGATTAGTTATGATTATTATTTTGATTGCTTCAAATAGGATTGAATTGATTATTATTTTGGGGCGTGAGATTAAGAGGCTGTTTGTTATAGCTTTTTCTAGACAAAACCACTTTTTTTTTTTTTTATAAAAATAACCACTTTAAAAAGTATTGCATCTTTGGCATATTTTTAAAAATATAACCTTTATTTCGTTTATCGTTAATTTTCTATACCGCGTTAACAAATTCAACCAAGCCCTCTTTGAGCTGTATTGTAGGTTGTGAACTTAAGTTCATGGTGCATTTTTGTTTCAATTTGCTAGGGTGTGTATGTTATTAAGATGCAACTCTGAGCTATTATGTGAATAATTTTAGCTAGGGGGATTTCACTAAACTCAATTCTTAAAACAAATAATGGAAAGGGAAAAGGGATTGATTGACGAGGAGAGACTGTTCTATGCAATAGAATGAATGAGGAGAAAGGGTGAAAGGGTTCTTCAATACACATAGAAACGGAAAATCTGGGGAGAGGAAGGGGCGGTTTATATGGTAGTTGGAAAGAGGACTTTAAAGTTAACCATTTTGATAAACAGACAGTAAATGAGAACAAGTGAAATTTGAGAAAGATATAAATTATATAAATTTGATATTGAACACAATTATCAATTTAAAATAGGTAAACAATATCTTTTATGCAGTTCTGTTATATAGAGGCGCCATAGCGCTATAGCGTAGAGGAATTTGAACAAATCGCTATTATTCTGCAATACACAATTTAGTACCAAATGTTGTCAAATAGCGGATATACACAGAATTTGATCAAACCATTATTTGTGCGATCTGTGATTGAACACACTGATGTTATGTAACCTTTTGAAACATTACGAAAATCGAACAACCATAGTTATGAATCTCGGATTGCAGTGCAGTGGCTGACCCCAAACAACAAGTGCAGAGAATTAGATATCAAACAACAGAGACCAGACACGTTCATAAAATTTGTGGGAGGTGAGCTTGTAAGAAATCACCAAAGTTGGCACAAGTGGTGGGCATCGGGTCCGTTGGCAGAAATGAAAGAGGTCACAGTTTGTGTTCTTTAGAAGGGCAGATGAGGAAAAAACCAATAGAAAATGGGTTTAACAACTCCCAAAAAGGGTAAATATGAATTTTCCCCCCATGTGAAAAATGGTGATCATGGTTTTCTGTGATAGTGGCTGTGACTGCTGCTATTGAAAAATGCAATGCTATGGAAGTCTCTGGCCACTGCACACCAGTTTGCTGCTATACCCATACCGAAGAGTTATTAAATTCATGGAACTATAATAACCTGACCAATGATAAGATAATTTACTTTAATTCTGTTGTATATCACTTCTTTGTATTTCATTCCATTCCATTCTCAGCAATCATTATATATCCAAATTGTGCTTAGAAACTCATTCATACACTTAATTTCTTAAGTTCAATATGTCGAGCTTCAGAGCCCAATAAGATCAGATTCTGTAATTTAAGTTAAGAAAGTTTACCATTTGCATTACTCAGGGTAAAGTCACTGATCGAGAATATAGTAAATTGAGTCCTAAAACAAAAGAGATAATACTTATTCTTCAAGTTCAGCTGAAAATTTTCAGAAATAAAAAAACTCTTTACCGTTACCTTGTTGAAGCTGAAATCATAATATCAATGGTCCTTGATTGTAACTACCAATTTTAAATCATTGCAGTGCTGCGAAGAATGTGGATGAACAACAAAGTAAATATTTTGGTCGTAAGGCAGTATCGTTTGTTTTTATTACTATTACTGGTGGTGTTGCTCTGAGTGCTCTTGACGACCTTTCTATCTATCATGGTTGTAGCAGGTAAATATCAAGTTTTATTTGTTATTCGTACTTTAATTTCACAGGAATGCATTTGGCAATAATGAGAAACTCTTTTAAGAATTGTGTTTTAGCTTTTGACATACTGTGGTTTAGACTTTAGAATAAGAAGCGGTAAACAGGCCTTACAATTTAATGTACATGATTTATGGTATTTTCTATCCTATATCTACTGTCTTTGGTTAACTGAAAGTTGAACATTCTCTTTTCTCATTCTACATAACAACAACTAATAGTAATGATGGTTATATCCAGAGTGCAATGAATCTGATAGGTAAGCTAAGCATCCAAGTTTGTAGTATCTTTTGTTTCAACATTACTTTATAGCTTTTCAGTTTTCACACCATAGAAAAAAAAAGCAGTGGAAGACTAAGAATAATTGTAAATTTTGTTTTCATTTTCTAGTTTTTCCTAATAATTAAAAGAGATCACTTGGCTTTCACTTTGTTCCCTGTTTTCAAAGATTAGTATAAGAAATTGTAATGTTTTGTCAGGCACAATTTCCTGTACAAAACATTAAAAGTAGAAAATATTTTCTTGTACTAAAGGGGCCTTAAGACATTTGTTGTTCTTGTCATTTTATACAAACTTCCAGCATTACCATTATAGCATCCTTGTAATTTCACATCAATTATAATAACCCCTAGGTGGCCTTGGCGTATCACCATTTTCAAATTCTTTGCCCTCATCCCTCCGATTGAATACTATTATAATTTTTTTATCCGCTTTCATCGTTTTCTTAGTAGATAGATATTTGATAGTAAGCATCATGAAGACGAAAACGTTTCTGAAATCCTATTACCAATATTTACAAAAAGGACCTTCTCAAATACTGCTCTTTATATTTCAAAATTGAAAATTTGTTCCCCACGGCAGCTACTAAAATCATTACCTGTGAAACTTGCAGCAAGGCCATGGAGGATGCAAGCAAGAACCAGGCAATAATAGATGCTATTGGAGAACCAATTGTTAAAGGTCCATGGTACAATGCATCTCTTGCAGTGGCTCACAAGAGGCAATCTGTGTCTTGCTCATTTCCCGTTTCTGGACCCCTAGGCTCAGGTGTCTTACAACTGAAGGCAGTCCGCAATGGAGGTTAGCAATTTGAATATTTATTTTAATAATTTGTATGCTAATAATGTGTTTCCAAACTTTCGGTTAACTACATCTGTCTGTAATTAACTAATTATTACTACCATGATATGCTTGCTATTTGAATCTGGTTGTTTACTTCGACATATTATATTTTTGCATGTTGATTGTTCTTAACATCATAAGATCTATTGTTGGGACAGTTGGGGACACTGGGGTGAGGTCAGTTTGATAGTATTAATTATTGGAATGACTTCTCTGAAACAGATGACACTTGGTCTTCCTTTTTCCTTCCTCGTGATTGGGACATTTTAATCATGGATGCTCTTCTCCATGTACCTGGGAATGAGGAGAAGCAACAGACATTACGGATTAATCTCTCTCACAAGTTATCTCCTTCTTCTACTTCTTGCACCGAGTGTGTAGCTTGTCCTTCCCAAAGATCAGAGGCAAAGTTGAGTTCCAATCAATAATAGTAAGCTTAAGTAGTGATTTTTATTTCAACTATAAACAAATGTTACTGGTTTGAAACCTTTTACATGAGTCAGAACAATAGTACTATAAACAAATTTTTCTAATTTTTAACCTTTTACATGAGGTATTATTGTTTGTTTTTCGGTGGAATAAATTTCAACGTTTCTTATGGTGTAATATCTAATCTTATTCATCATTGAATTTTCAGATAAATGGTGGCTTGTCTGTTGTATTTTTTCCCCCTTATTCTGCAGTATCTTTTCTTTTTAATCTTGCTAGTATTTTTTTTAAAAAAATTCACATTTGTACTTTGTTTTCTACTTTAATTTAGAGCATACTGGTTTTTGGAGAGGTATCAGATTGAAGTCACATAAGAAATGTTTTCTAAAATAAGTTGGTGACTTTGGTCTTTTGGCAGAGATATCATCTGCCTTTATCTTTCAGGTCTCATTTAATTTATTGTTAGGCCTGACCTTGTTTAATTACACAATAACATGAGATAATCCCTTGTTGAATCGGATAAGCTAATCCTCTGCTGCACAACTGTGTATAATTAAAATAAAAATATGTGGATAGTATAAACCGATCACTTGTTATCAATTGTATAAGGATGGTGACATTCCTATTGTTCCCAATCCTATTTCGACTCTCGAAAGAGAGGAACTGTATGTAGGGCTGGTCTGTGATTCCCGCCATTAGTAAAGTGTGTGTCCTATGTCCGCTTGTTACCGTTCTCGAGAGGAGATATACATGTCGAAAGGGCCTGATGCTGTAGTTAGGAGAAAATTTGGGATAGTTTCAGAGACATAAAATATTGCATTAACTTAGTATTTGTTAGTTTTTTTTTTATCTTTTGAATACTACTTATTAGTTTAATTCAATATTTTTTTTTGGATAATACTTAATATTATGAATGAGCCAACAATGAAAACCACGATTAACACTTTCACCTACCTGTGATTTCTGTTAAACGAGAGTATATATAATTTTTTTATTAAAAAAGAAGGAAAAAAAACTGATCCAATAACCACATTTTATAGTTGTCATAGTATGTTTCGTGATTCTCGTTAAATCACCCTTCGTTTTATATATAGCAATACTTATTTTTTTTTATTATTATTTCATATATTTCAAATGTAATCGATAATTGCTATTCCAAAATATTAATTTTTAATATATTATGTTTTACATGAAATCTATTATTTATTTCTTAAAAAAATCAAACTATTGTTTTATAATGTTTTTATAATATAAATATTTAATAAAACAATTTACAATTTGATATCAAAAAATCGATCCAAATTAAACCACATAAAGTTGGATTGAGTTAGATTGAATTTTTTTACTTTTCGTTTATAACCGAATCAAACCACAAATAAATTTATTTTTAGATCGGATATTTTTTGTCTCAAAACCGAACAGTAAACATTCCAGGACTAACTGTCCGTCCATAGACTTTTTTTTAATTATCAAATACTATATTGCACAATGGTTTTTAAGAGCTATAATCCAAGTGGAAATACGTTTAGAATCTTAAGATTGAGAAGAGGAACACCACATCTAAGGAGAAGTACTAGTCACTAGGTGAAGCACAATGGTTGATATAGTTGAAGACTTGAAGCATCATCTGTGTGCAGAATTGAATATAATACAATTTTCTTTTTGAAACAGGATATAATACTAAAAAATTGGTTTTAAAAAAAAAATGCCGACTAAAACTTCAAAAATATTAAAATAGAGAGATTAAAAATGTATTTAAACCGTCCACAAATCCTAGCTCAAATGGTAGAAATACCGAAATTGCTAGTGTATGAATTTTCAATGACTTTGCCATTTCGTCTACCAACAAAAAAAAGTATTTAAATCTAGGACAAAAAAAAAATGTATTTAAACCTTAAAAGACCATAACAATTATAATTATTATATATATATATACACACACACTGCAACTTATTGACGGGTGTAGAGATGGGTTTGATGATCTTATAATTTTTGATGAGGTATCAAACTTTTTTAAATCAAAATTATTTCTATTGTAAATTGGTATTTCCTCACTTTAATTTTGAAGTATATCATTATTAAATGGTATTTCAAGTATATTTTTGTGTTTAATTTATATTTATTTACTCGTTATTTCTAAAGAGTGTGAATGACTTCATTGCGGTGTAATAAAGCAAAAAATTTGGTTAGGAAGCCAAAAAAATACAGGTTTATTCGTAGTGTCCAGGGATTAAAAAGTTTTTGGGAATTTGGAGTTCATATTTAAGTTGTTATTTTTTTGCTTTACCGTTGTGTTTTTATTTTATTTTTGCATTGATTAAACCCATAAGTTTTGAATTTGCGTAGACTCTACCTTTTGACAACTTCGAATTTAAGTTGTGTTTTAAAGTTCCATTTTTCGAAACAACAATTTCAATACGATTAATCATAGTTTTCTTAAGATAAACCTCTTCCTCATATCATTTTAAAATGAAATGAAATGATTTTGCAATTATCAGTTGAGTTTATGGATTATCCTAAATTCTTTCAATCTAATTTGACAGGATAAACTAGTTGAAGCTCGTGTTGTTTATTGTTCTGTGCATCTGACCCTCGCAATATGGCTTACATGGTTCGACTTTGCCTTTGGGAGATGGACATGTTTCCATGATTTTGGTGCATTTCTAGGTAGTGTTCTTTTTTATAGACATTAGGTTTTATTCACTAGATTTTTGTCCAGTTGTGATTTTTATACCACTTTTGTTGCCTATCCACGCTGTAATACCCTTTAGGGCTGATTTTGTGGTTTGTGGGTCAGGTATATGTCCCCCAGACGGTGGCTCTTTTTATTTTACCATTTGAATCGCTAATTCTATATAGTTCGTATGTGTGATTAAGTTTTATTTGTTGAAGTTGAAATAAGAATATATTTGCAGAATAAATAAAATGAGTGCATACAAACATAAAAATGTATTTCATTATATGAGAAATTAGAACAATTAATCATAACCATTAGATAACAATTAGTTCAAATTGACGGCGAGATCTTATTTTATTAAAATAGGATACATATAAAGAAACGTTTAAAATGCTAGGCTACCCTAAAAAATCACCATATGAAAGTCACATTTGTAGAGTATCAATATTCAACATAGATTCAAAATTAACATCACATCTAAGCAAGTTGGTGATGCTTGATGATTTGTGAGGCCTTTAATAGTTTCTCATTTTCCTTCCTTAATTAGTCATGAAAAAGTTGTGCTCTCAAAGAGATGGAAAAAAGTTGTAGCTCTCAGTTCTTGCTCTCGGCTTTAATTCCCACGACTTCAAAACTTCTACCCTCTTTTGCCATGTAATGTACTCAACGATGTATCGACGAGCCATCACACTACCCATCCATTCCTTTAGCCTCAAAGATCGTAAAAAGTCTTCTATGTGTAACCAAAATGTTGCCAATAAAATTGTACTGCAATGAGGAACACACAACTTCGACCTCAACGTCCAGTCTAAAATATTATCGCTATTAGATCAAATTACCTATTACCATTCTTAGTTGTAGAACACTTAAGGTTTTAAGTTGACAAACATATAGGTGAAAAATATTTTTGATAAGGTGGATTTACATTTACCTAGTTTTAAAATTCTCCATTTGAATGAGGTTTGGGTTTCATAGATAGTAAAAAATAATTAATCAACGAGCGAAACTCAAACCCAAGTCAACAGGCGAAATTCGAGTTGACGGAGTTTGGGTTTGAATTTGGGTGACACCCGAAATTATGGGTGTGCGTTTGAGATCACTCAAACTCAAACCCAAAACTCGAACACTCACCCGAATATATGTTAAATTACCTAATTATTCCTTGTACTATTGAAATTTTATATCAAAATATGTTGCCCTGTTATTTTATAATTTTATAGTATATTGTTTTATTAAAACATTTTTTATACTATGTTAAAGATATCTATTGGATGACGGTTTATCTTTTCATAGATAGTAGAAAAAAATTGCAGTGATTCGGGCCGATTGTTGCGGGTTCTTCATTATGCGTGTTCAATTCTGCAGGTTTGGGTGGAAAAACTCAAACCCAATGGGTGTGGGGGTGAGTTTTGTTTTGGTGATTGTTCAATTCTGCAACTCGAAATTCTATTTTTAATTTCTTATTGGTGGTGATTGTTTTTAATTTGAAATTATGATCAATGTTTATTATTTTCCAGCAATTGATTTATATTTACAAAAGTGTGTAATACTTATATACATTACATGATCCAAAGCCTTTCAAGAGAAACACTTATATACATTACATGTTCCAACCAAAATTATGTTGCTGTAAGCTTGTGACATAAACAAACCTTTCACAACTTCGCAAATTATCAACACTGATTTCACATGTTTTTTTATGTCAGAATTGCACGACTCTTTATTTATATATAGCCACAAATATTTACCACATGTCAAAGTTCAAAATTACACAAAAGAACTTAACAAAAACAAAAAAAAATTACACAAAAGAGAAAAGGAAATAACAACTCTCAATATGAAATCCTTTTGAAAAAGATTTGTGCACCATGTTGAGGCTGCAAAGTTATAAATATTATAGGAGCATGTATATAGCTTGGAGATACCACAAAACTATAACTTTGAATAATCAAAGCAAGAGCTATTTTTGCCTCAGCCAATGCCAAATTTTGCCCAACACAAATTCGAGGCCCTAATCCAAAAGGAAATAATGCTGCTAAATGCTTTCGAGGCTCACGAAATCTCATTGGATTAAACTCATGACAATCTTGTCCCCATATTTCTTTGTCATGATGAACAGCGGTCAATGCTAGGTAGAGTTGAGTCTTTGCAGGAACTTCAATGCTTCCTATCATCACATTTTTAGCAGTTTGCCTTGTTAGCATTGGAGCTGGAGGATAGAGCCGAAGTGTTTCATTAATTATCATACTGATCTGTTCGAATATGCAAACCAAAAGCAGTTATTAGTCCATAGAATCAACCGATTGTTTTTGTTCATATTTGGTCGTACTCATTCAAGTACTGATCGAAACAGATTATAAAATTGAACTTACAATCTTAAGGTCATTTAAATTGTCTGCAACAGGAAGTCGATTGTGTCCAATGACACGAAGAACTTCTTCGCGCGCCTTGATTTGCCATTCTTGATGTTTTGCTAAAAGAAGAAGTGCCCAAGTCAACAAGTTACCTGTTGTATCCTTTCCAGCAAAGTAGATGGTTTTACATTCATCTATAATTTCTTCCAACCCTAATTTGTCTTCTCCACCAACTTCATTCTTGTAGGAACCCATTAATGAATTTAGTACGTTTTTTTTATTTTCCCTAACATTGCTCTTGGCCTCGATCAGCTTGTGAATTGATTCACGTGTCTCTTTTTCTAGTCTCCACCTATCCCTATTCTTCTTAGTTGGCAAATATCTATCATTTTATCATAAGTTCAGAAAGAAAAGAGAAAAACTATCTCAGTCAAGAAGGAAAATCAACAAGTTATCAAGTTTTATTCTTAAAAACAATTTGGAATGATTACCTAAATCCAGGAATATAGACACTTTTAGCTGCTAGCAAGAAAAGATGCATTTGCTGCTCCTGTAATTTGAAAATATGCTTGCCCTCTTCATAACTGCTGCCAAAAGCAGTCTTTGATATAACATCTGCAGAAAGATCATGAACCTCTATGTGCACATCTATTTCAAATTCATCTTTTCCTCCTCTTTCAATTTCCCATTTTTCCAACATCTTTGTCACACTTGCCACAATATCTGGCACCCATCCCTACACAACAGTTTTCATTACACCATCATCAAAAATCAAGATATCTTTATATATAACAAACTGCGTCGCTAAACCTTTTTGTATAGCAAAATCCAATTTTTGAAAAAACTACGTCTATAGACCTAGGCGACACAATATTGCTAGAAAGGTCTACGACCTCTAGTGCTAGAAAGCAATAAATGTCGATTGCAAATGGTTGCTTTCTCACTTAGTGTTAAATTTTTGCACAATGCACACACAACACAACATCAACAAAAGTCCTTAATAGTAAGTAATAAATAAACACAATATTCATTCATATTTTTTGTAAACAAAATTTCAATATAATATGTAATAACCGACTCGCTCAACTCGCCACCTTACAACCTGACACCCGAATAAACCAAATATATAGATGGTCGGAATTGAATCCAAATTAAATAGTTGCGGTTTTTTATCGATTTAGTGATTTTTGACCCGAATCCAACTAAAATTAACCGATACTCTGAAAGCCTAAATTTCGATACGGTATATGTTAATATAAAATATTAAAATTTTTTTTTTTTAAGTAAATTACTATCATTATGATTTGAAGATTTACTTTTTTTTGTCCACTGCTATTTGTCACCACCAAGTATTTACAAGCTCAAGTGCATTCGCACTGCAGTTGAAAATACATTAAAAAAAAAAAGCCTCCAAATTAAGAATATTCATTGATTACTTGTTGAATCATATGAGAATTAACCATCTAATCTCATCTCACCTTAATAATCTCAGTGTTGAATGCCAATTTGATTATCCTTCTATGAAAATTCCATTGATCACCCTGTAATCCAAGAAGTCCCTGTCCAAAAAGTAACTTCGATTGTGGATTATAAGGAACCCTCACATACTCTCCATTCTTATTAACCAACACGCCCTTGATCATTTCCGGGTCGGATATAGCCAACCGGGGTGTTGACCCGAACCAGTAAAGGAATGTTTTCCCATACATGCAAGACCATATGTGGTAGAATGGAGCCACCCGTTTTAATATGTCGTGGTCGAATTGGTTCGCGTCTGATTTAGTTTCTGCGTAGAACCGTTTGATTTGGGATAAGTTTCCAATGATCGGACGGTAGGTAGGACCAGATATACCTTGGTTACGGAAATGTCGCTGTATTTTGTATGGGACATAGAAAATAGAGTGAAGTGTTTTAATCAAATAAAACAGAGCAAGGACAAGTATGGTAACAAGAAGAAGAAGTAAGTGATTCATCGAAATCGTGTTTAGAGAAAAATTTGATGTGATGTGATGTGGAAGACAAGAAAATGTGGAAATTTGGAATTTAGTAGCACAGCATCAATGTAATGAAGGGGACGAATCTACATTCATCCAATTGGGGCCACCCAACTACTACTTATTTTTATTGTGTTGAAACTCAAAATCAGTGAAGGAAAATATTTAGGAATCACTTTACATTTAACTTACTAGTAAAAAAAAATTATATAAAAAATAAAAATTAATTCATTTAAAATTAATTTGTCACCTCAAAACAATCACACGTCTTGATTGTACAATTTTTCATATCGGTAAAATTTAAGGCAACTATGGTGTTTATTTTAATGCACGACTTCTAATATGTACGAGTCATATTTAAGTACTTCTAATACATGTATTATTTGTATTATATCAATACATTTATTTATATCCTACGATCAAAAGGGACATCTCTTATTCAATAAATTCTCGATGATAAAAAATTTAAGATATATTAATCTAACCAAAATCAAAAGGAAATCCTTTTGAAGAAGATTTGTGCACCATGTTGAGGCTGCAAAGTTATAAATAGTATTGGTGCATGTATATAGCTTGGAGATACAGCAAAACTATAATGTTGAATAATCAAAGCAAGAGCTACTTTTGCCTCAACCATTGCCAAATTTTGCCCAACACAAGTTCTAGGCCCTAATCCAAAAGGAAAGAATGCTGCTAAATGCTTTCGAGGCTCGCTAAATCTCAATGGATTAAACTCCCGACAATCTTCTCCCCAGATTTCTTTGTCATGATGAACAGCGGTCAATGCCAAGTAAAGTTGAGTCTTAGCAGGAACTTCAATGTTCCCTAGCATCACATTTTTAGCAGTTTGCCTCGTTAGCATTGTAGCTGGAGGATAGAGCCGAAGTGTTTCATTAACTATCATACTGACCTGTTCGTATATGCAAACCAAAAGCAGTTATTAGTCCATAAACTCAACCGATTGTTTTGTTCATATTTGGTCGCACTCATTCTAGTACTGATAGAAAAGATTCCTACTACTAATTCTTGTTTCATAAAAGAGGCAAGTCAGACTTACAATCTTAAAGTCATTTAAATTGTCTGCAACTGGAAGTCGATTGTGTCCAATGACACGAAGAACTTCTTCCCGCGCTTTACTTTGCCATTCTTGATGTTTGGCTAAAAGAAGAAGTGCCCAAGTCAACAAGTTAGCTGTTGTATCCTTTCCAGCAAAGTAGATAGTTTTACACTCATCTATAATTTCTTCCAACCCTAATTTGTCTTCTCCTCCAACTTCATTCTTGTAGGAACCCATTAGTGAATTTAGTACATTTTTGTTATTGTCTCTGACATTTCTCTTGGCCTCGATCAGCTTGTGAATTGATTCACGCGTCTCTTTATCTAGTCTCCACCTATCCCTGTTCTTCTTAGTCGGCAAATATCTCATTTTATCGAAGTTTCAGAAAGAAAAATATAAAGATATATCAGTCAAGAAGGTAAATCATACCAGGCATGCCATAAAGTTTATTTGAAGACATCTACAAAATGTAACAATTCACAAGTTATGAAATATTGTGTCTCGAAGTTATAGCACATATTGAAAATTAACCTTAAGCTGTTTCTTTATTTCTTATTGATCTTTGATTTGATATTGCAAATGTCTACAATTCATGTTTTTTATTTAATCATCATGGCTGTGTATTAAATTCATATAATGGTAAACTTGTCAATCATGAATTGTGGAAAATAACATTTTGTTCAAATACCATTACGCTTTGGTGCTATAGCCACTACTTGACAACACTTGGTATTAAATCGCGTATCGCAAAATTATAGAGATCTGTTGACAGCACTAAGCATAATTCATCACCATAAAATAAATTGCTTAAGGTAGTCATTTGTAGTAAATGTTAATCTTTGACAGTATAATTCAAATAGTAAACTTTTATTCTTAATAAATCTATTAAGAAAATTTGGAATAGTTACCTAAATCCTGGAATATATACACTTCTAACTGCCTGTGAGAAAAGATGCATTTGCTGCTCCTGTAATTTGAATATATGCTTGCCCTCTTCATAGCTGCTGCCAAAAGCTGTTCTTGATATAATTTCTGCAGAAAGTTCATGAAGCTCTTTATGCACATCTATTTCAAATTCATCTTTTCCTACTCTTTCATTTTCCCATTTTTCCAGCATCTTTGTCACACTTGCCACAATATCTGGCACCCATCCCTGCAACAGTTTTAACCACACTATCATTAGTGAATGTTAAATTTACTTCTAAGTTTTAACACACAAAATCAACAAAAGTCCTTTATATATACCTTTCCTATTCCTCCAATTAAAAAATTGGCTAGTCAATAGTCAAATTACTAAGATTGGTCATATAATCAGTAACTAAACTATTCAAGTTGATGATTAATTTTCTAATCCAATCAGTTCTCAACTTAAGTCAAGAATTTTGGGTACTAGTTTGACCTAGGGGAATATAGACTAATTCCACATGAACTAATTTGATCATATAGACTAATTTTCTAATCAAATCATGGTTTAAATTTTAATATTTTTTCACAATTTTCCACACTATCACAGTCAAACTAATTTTAAATTGAATAACGGTTGCAGTTAGACAAAGCCACTAGGTTTGGTCTAGTGGTAAGTGAGTTGGGTAGTATGATCTTCGGCTCCATTATAAACAAAACAGAAAAATAAAGGTCGCAGTCATGCCGTGACCTTTGATATTGCAGAGAATTGCAATCAAATAACTGAATAACATTCACGTTGCAGTTGAAAATACATACAAAATGCTGTTATTTAAGCTTTTGATTAATCTAATCTCACCTTAAGAATTTCGGTGTTGAAGGCCAAGTTGATTATCCTTCTATGAAAATTCCATTGATCACCATTCAATCCAACAAGTCCTTGTCCAAAAAGTAACTTGGACTGTGGATTGTAAGGAACCTTCCCATACTCTCCACATTTAGTAACCAACACTTCCTTGATCATATCCGGGTCGGATATGGCCAACCGGGGCGTTGACCCGAACCAGTAAAGGAAAGTTTTCCCATACATACAAGACCATTTGTGGTAGAATGGAATAACCCGTTTTAATATGTCGTGATCAAATGAGTACGGCTCTGATTTAGTAAGTGAGTAGAGGCGTTTGATTTCAGATGAGTTTCCAAAGATCGGACGGTAGTTAGGGCCAGATATACCTTGGTTGCGAAAGTGTTGCTGTATTTTGTATGGGACATAGAAAATAGAGTGAAGTGTTTTAAGCAAATAAGACAGAACAAGGACAAATATGGTAGCAACAAGAAGAAGTACAAGAACGTGGTTCATCGAAATGGAAGAAAAAAGTAACTGAACAGAGACACAGAGTGTTGAGTGTTGACTTCAACTGTGAGATGAGAGAGAGAAGAAAAGACCAAACGGATCTACATTCACATCCAATTGGGGCCAACAGCCAACTCCTGCTTATTTAATACTCTCTCCGCGTTCCATTTTTATAAGATTTGCTTTGATTACATTATTCAATTATATTAGTTATATTGCTTTAACTATATATTTTTTAATAATATATAGATATAAATATTAACATATAAAGATCGTTTGATTTATTTTGATGAATATTTTTAAAATATCAAGTTTTTATAATTTTTACTAATATAGAATCTCTTATATTATAAGCTTGTTCCGTTTTGCTATTTTTAACCCTAATTTTTTTCCCGCTCTTTTTTCCTCTCATTTTACCCTAAAATATTAAAATAAAATGTTTAAAAAAGGCCTCACCGAGAATCGAACCCACAACATTTAAGATCTATTTTGTATTTTTTGCCACTACACTACATCAATCAAGTTGTTATTATTTTGCAATCAACATCTAATAAATATGGAATCTCTCACCATGTTAAATATTTATTTATTTATTATTATTATTATTATTATTATTAGCTTTCTACTAATATTATTTAAGATCTATTTTGTATTTTTTGCCACTACACTACATCAATCAAGTTGTTATTATTTTGCAATCAACATCTAATAAATATGGAATCTCTCACTATGTTAAATATTTATTTATTTATTATTATTATTATTATTAGCTTTCTACTAATATTATTATATATATTATATTATATATTATTATTATTATTATTATTATTATTATTATTATGTTATTATTTTGCAATCAACATCTAATAAATATGGAATCTCTCACCATGTTAAATATTTATTTATTATTATATATTATATTATATATTATTATTATTATAATATATTATTATTATATAATACTTGAATACGGGTAATATGTCTAATGTCTACGTCTACGAAAAAAAAACTTTAAATATATCCCATATATTATTATTAATATATTATATTATATATATATACAACATAACAAATTCTCAAAAATTTACGATCACTTATTTGATATACATGCGCAACATAACCAACTCTTTTGAAATATATCCCATATTATTATTATTATATTATATATACAACATAACAAACTCTCAAAAATTTATGATCACTTTTTTGATATACATACACAACATAACCAACTCTTTTGAAATATATCCCATATTATTATATTATATATACACCATAACAAACTCTCAAAAATTTATGATCACTTATTTGATATACATACGTTGATTTCACGTTGATTTTTTTTAGAAGTCAAACAATGTTTGTTTGAGAGAAAGTTCAATTTTTTATCTTTGAAAGTGTCTATGAGTTGGTTTATTTACAAATAAAGTTTCTTAAGTGTCTATGTTTGTTTGAAAGTTTTTTTTATTTGTATTTTTATGTATGTCAATGCTGGTTTTTAACGGTATATTTCACAGGTTTGCAATTGTCTCCTTCAATGCTCAAACTCAAACTCACATCTATTATCTCCTTCATCCCTCAAACTCACATCTATTATTTTGGTTCTGTGGACAGGTTTTCCTTCAATGCTACAATAAAAATGGTTAATCTTAATGCTTTTACTAATCTTTCTCTAAATTTATTGAAAGGTTTGAAAATATTTTTATAAGTGTTAGTTGTTTATCTTTATAATTACATTTTTATATTTTTCCTTACTTTTTTTTATTCATACAATAATAGGTCCTTTAAATCATAATCCTGCAACGGATCGAGAGAAGTTGATCGATGCTTTTTAGCTGCTGATGTTACTTCTGGCATGTTGGTATCATTTGTATATTGATGTTTTTTGTATACTGATGTTTAATTTTATTTGTTTTTTTTTTTGTAAAAAGTTCCAATTTTTTTTGTATACAGAAGTTGATTAATGTTTTTCAGGTGCTGATGTAAGAGATATTCCTTCTTACATGACGGAACCATACTTTATTCCTAATACTTAAACTTTATGGTTAATGGTGTTCTTTTGAGTTGGGAACCTTATCAATTTTTATTTTTTATTTTTTTAGTTTTTGTATTTTAACTTTTCAATTAATCTGATTATTATAATGAAAAATATGATTTTGAAGAAATGCAACAGTTTCCGGCCATTTGAAATCCATTGTCTTCTTATGTTGACTTGAATATATTTATTGTTTTTATGCTTCCTTATATTTAGGATAACAAATTTCAAATAAATTAATATATTCGATCAACAAATAGAACATTGGTTATTCTTATAAAAAAACTGAACATATTGGTTATGAATTCTGATATTTTATTTTTATTCAACAAAATTGCGTCCAACTAAAAATATAAAATCTTGCCTTGGCAAAAATAAAAATCTTGCCTTACAAATACAAATAGAACCCGTTGTTATGGCTTATATGATAATTATGCAACATTTTTTATTTTTCGATTTACTTTTCGTTTTTAAATATATCCCGCTTTGTCACAACAAATATTCTGTCTCGCAAAAATAAATCATAACAAATAAAATATAAAAGTTGCCTTAAATATATCCCATTTTTTCGATTGTTATTTTATTTTATAATCTTAGACTATTTTATGTGATTTCTATATGTGATTTTTTTATAATCTTATACTAATTTAAATCATATAACTGACACTCCACAAAACCCGTGCAACGCACGGGTTGGAGTCTAGTTAAATATATTAGTGATCAAAATTGTGTGTTGTCATACGTGCAGTAGTCAAACTAATTCTTATATTTTGGGACGGAGAGAGTATTTGTGATCCGTCACTAACTCCAACTACACATGAAGTATTAATTCATTTTTAACAAATACTTATTCCGTAACTTTTTAATTGTCGTTTGAGAATTATATAACAATATTCATATAATCTACTTTGATTTTAAGTTTTTATTAATATATATAAAAATAAATATCATCATATAAGATATTGCTCAATTTGTCTTGACAAAAAGTATTTTTAAAATATAAAATTTTCATAATTTTTTATAATAGATAATTAAAGATATTAATGATCAAAGTTGTACATTGACATGTGTACAAAAATCTAAAACGACAATTAAAAAGGAACGGATGAAGTACTACACATGAGTTAATCTAAAAGTAAGATAAGATTCGAATCTGAAACACTTTATTTATTTATTTATTTATTTTAGAGGTGGAAATTCTAGCGATTAAACCGTCTAAAAAACTCAAAAAAAATCATAGTCAGAATTAAGTAAACGTGATCAAGACAACTATATAGATTTGGCCCAAAAATAAATAGGTTGAAAAGTGTTACTCTTCCGGTCAAGGGATCCTTCATCTTATTTAAAAGTTAAAACAAAAACAAATTTCATCAATCATTAAGAAATATTAGTTGTTATATATTACATATTTATAACTAAATTGAAGTTTCTTTTAGTGACTAAAATTTAAAATCCTAAATCTTTAACTTGATCCACATGGCTTTTGGAGCAGCGCCTTGCCTAATTTAAAGTTGAAGTTGTGTACATTGCTAAGCTGAATATATGAAAATCACTTCTGCGAATATGACGTCTTGTGACTTTTCTAGTTTCACCGACAAAGACGCCTTCATTCTTACTCTCTTTTGTTTTTGATGCAAAGTCACTCTTCATCTTATTTTTGTTAGCATGGTCGCTTCTCTTTTCTGTAGACTTGGAGCAACAACTTCCCATATCTTAAAATTTTAATGAAAAAGAATGTAATATTATTGCTTATGAATTTATGAGACACAAAGCTATCAGCTAGCTTATGAATTTATGATACACAAAGATATCAACTACTATTTATATATAATATACACCAAACGGGATAATAAAGTGATAACATAGAAAAGATAAACTTGGTAAAAAAACATATAAAAGATAAACTTCAACTAATTAGCTATAATTATGTATATCATCATCTCAATTTTTGGTTAATTTGGATTTCTTCGATAAAAAATTGCTGAGGCATATTTTTTTTTATAGAGGTGAGATGTGGCCAATTTGTATTAGTTGATACATAAAACTAATCACAATTCTTTAAGAATAATCTAGAAAAAAATCGATTTTTTTTTTATCTCACTAACAAATAAGTGATTTTCCTTAAAAAAAATAATTGAAAGAAACAAATTTTACTTGCATCTTAGAGCCCGTTTGTTATAGCTTTTTTTAAAATAAAATCTTATTTTAAAAAAATAATCACTTTTAAGAATATTACGTCCGTTTGTCATAGCTTATAAAAATAATCAGAATCTAAAAATAATCTAAAAACTGCTAAAAATGAGAAGTTAAAAATAGTAGCTTCTTAAAAAATAGATTTTTTTTAGAGGAAAAAGAAAACAACGGTCAAAAGGTAGAAATATTTTTTTAGACAAAAATATTCTTACATAAAATATCTTTGTGTTGCCCTAGTTTTATATAAGACTTCCTGCCGTTTCTTCGTCTTCTCTGAAAATTATTCATCCCTTTCTTCGTCTTCCTGCCCTAATTTTAAAAGTTAGCTTTTTTATTCTTGCATAATTGTTTATTACAGTATTCTTGTATATGTCGATTTCGATTTGTACTATAAGTTTTGTTATTGCAATATTCTTGTAAATGTTTTAAATTTTACGGTTCCATTGGCTGGAGTCTTCTATGTTGCGGTTTTGTTTATGGTCTGGAGATAATGACAATTGCTATTTTTGTTTGTTTGTTAGTATTGAAATTATTTTATAAGTATCAATGAACCGTTTATAGTATGGTCAGGAGGTAATGACAGTTGTTTATTTCTAGTTTTGTTAGTGTATTTTTTACGTGATATATTACAATACGATTATAATTTGTGTTGCTTTTTTTATTTTTAAAATGATTTTTTTGGTGTCCTTTATAGGAATTTTGTGATAAAAATCACTTTTATATATAATTGTATCCAAACAAGCTAAAAATTTATTTTTTATAAAAAGTAATTTTTATCAAGGTAAACAAACACAAAATAGCTTCTGATTTTTTGTAAAATCTCTAAAACATAATCTCTAAATTATTTAATGTCAAAATCACTAATTTTTTAATCCATAAGAAACGGTTTAGTTCATTTGGATTTCTTTCATAAAATATTGTTGGGGCATATTTTTCTTGATAGAGGTGAGATATATATTGTTTATGTGGCTAATTTTAATTTTTGTTAGTTGTTAGATAAACTAATCACAATTTTGAGCTCCGCTAGTATTTTTGTCTTGAATTAAGGTATCATCTCTTCATCTAAAATATCTTTAATAAAAAAAAACTAACCACAATTCTTTAAAAATAATCTAAAAATACTATTTTTTTTAATCTCACTAATAATTAAGTGATTTTCCTTATTTTTTTTTTGTTGAAAGAAGCAAATTGTGCATCTTAATCTCAATTTTTGGTTCACTTCGATTTCTTTGATAAAAATATTGGTGGGGCATATTTTTTTTATAAAGGTGAGATAAATATAAAATGAACAAAACAAACAAAACACCGTTGCTTTTCTTGACATCACGGTCAAGTAAAGACACTCAATTGTAATCAATTACCATAATCCACTTGGATTATTTGATGCCAATTTAAGTGGATTAATTTAGTTTCTTAAAAAAAAATTAGCAATGGTAAAATTGGCAAAGGTTACAATATTTTGTATAGATATTGCTAAACATTGCGAAAAATGGAAGCAATTATCAATGAGTTGTGGCGGGATTTATAATTAGCTGTCTACTCATGAATTTTGCCAAACACCAGCATGAATTGTTTCAAGCTTTGCTATAAGACCGCCAGATACCCATTCTTGCATTTGGAAGCTGCATTTGTTGGTAAGATTTAAGGGACCATTGGACTAATTATATCTAAGATTTAACATAGCTCATTTTGTATTACCACAACCGATATTCATGCTCTACACATCGATTTATTTTACCGTGTCTACACAGATACTGAGAACATTATGTCAGATTCTTAACGTTACTTAAGTTTTATGATGGACAAAAAAATAGTTAAATAAAGAAGAAAAATGCTAATTAATGTCTTCGAGGCAGTCTCTAAGTATCTTAAATAATATTTCCTCTATTTTTTTATAAGTGTCCATTTAGAATACCGGTAACAAATTAAAAAAAGTGTATTTTTGCACATTATCTTCCTATTATACCCTAATTTTAATTCAATGATAAATTCCTATTTTTTTACACACATTTTCTCTTTCCAATGAATTTAATATATTATGTACAAAAAAACAAAATATATTTAATATGTTATGTACCAAAAAAAATTAAAAAATAAATAAATTAGTTTTACAAATATATAGCATTAATGAGTTTTATTAAAAAAGATAAGAGTAATTGACAAATGGTACAATTGACAAATCGTACCCTTAAAACATTAAATTGACAGTTAATTAGAAATCCTAAATCTGACAAAACTGGACAATTAAAAAAACGGAGGGAGTAATTTTTTGTGAAATCAATGCATTGAAAATTAAAATGTTTCACTTTTTAAATAAATTATTTTTTAAAATAGAATGCTTAAAGAGTGTCTCGGGAACACTCGTTAGTAAGACCCAATAAAGAAATTGCACTGTTGTTCACATAAATTGAGATATATTATGGGTCTAGTGGGAGCACTTTTTGAGTTTTTGATTGGTGTGCTATTATATTATGAATGTTTAAAAAATGCAGTTGAGTTGTTTAAATAATTGAAAAATGTGAAGTAATATAAAAAATTGAGTGTGATCCATTTAAAGAACTCGGATGGGTGTAATGAATGTGTATGTTTTAAGTGATTTGTGTACATTAAAAATATTTTTTTTCCTTTCTAATTTACCTATTCATAATATGGAATATTTACTCATTAACTAATAAAAACAAGCTATAAATGTGAAATAAATGTTGGTTACAAGTTAATTTTGGATACTGCACATATAATTTTTTTTTGTGACTTACTTTCAATGATTGTTGGACAAACACCGCTAAATTATCAAAGGATAAAGTATGCCCTGCGGATTAAAAATCATCTCAATTACAAATTTGCAATTTATTTTTTTTTTTTTAGAGGAAATTTTCAACTCTTTAGTCTTATGAATTTTTGCATTTATTAAAGGTTTAATTATTTTAGAAATTCCTATTACATTTTAAGAGTTTCTTAAGCACTAAAATTATAATTAAATTTAATCAAGTCACTACTACCACTAAATTAAAAATTTTATGAAAAGATGATTGAGAGAGAGAATAAAACCCAAACTTCCACAGCTTGCTTGCTTCAGTTTATATCATAGTCCTTTCTTTTTCTTTCCCGCGGTTAAAGTAAACGCTTGTTCATCTACCAAAAAATAAGTCAACGCCTGTTCATCCTTTTTTATCAATAAGTCAACGCTTGTTCATTTCTAAAAACAATGAATCACGTATTTGTTGTTGCTACAGTTGTTTTTGTTCTTCTGTATTACTTTCTCAAAACCATTAACTCAATTTTCTGGGTCCCATACAAAATCCAACGACACTTCCAAAGCCAAGGTATATCCGGTCCTATCTACCGTCCGATCTTTGGAAACTCATCACAGATCAAACGGTTCCACGCAGAAACTAAATCAGACGCGAACCAATTCAACCACGACATCTTAAAACGTGTGGTTCCATTCTACCATATATGGTCTTGCATGTATGGGAAAACTTTCCTTTACTGGTTCGGGTCAACGCCCCGGTTGGCTATATCCGACCCGGAAATGATCAAGGAAGTTTTGGTAACTAAGTGTGGAGAGTTTCAGAGGATTCCCTACAACCCACAAGCCAAGTTGCTTTATGGACAAGGACTTCCAGGGTTGCAAGGTCATCAATGGAATTTTCATAGAAGGATCATTAACTTGGCATTTAACATGGAGCTTGTTAAGGTGAGATATAAGATTAGATCATTAATCATGTTAATTAGTCTTGTTAATGATACACTATATTTCCATTTGAATTAGTCATAATCATCATTGGAAAATGAAATTACAATTTAGTGATTAGATTCAAGTGGTTAATGAGCTCCATAAATTGTTCAGGATAATCTGAGTTCGATTTCTAGGTGCAACAATTTTTTTGTTAGACTTTACTTATTTCGCGCCTAAACTTCACATTACTATGAATAAATTTTAAAATTAAGACCATGATTTTATCAGTCAAATTAGTCTATATTCCCCTAGGATAAACTAATACTCACTTTTTTCAACATTAGTTGAGTAACGATTTGATTAGAAAAATACACACGATTTATTTTATTTTTTTGGTCAAGTAGCCTAGTGGTTAGAAAATTCACCTTAAAGGTGAATAAGTGTAGTGTCCCGGGTTCGAACCCGGATTCCTGCACATATAATGCGATATCCCTACCAACTGGCTCAGCAGAGATATTTAGTTACTAATTATATGACCAATCTTTTAGGAAGTAATTTGACTATTGACTATTAATTAGAGGAACAGGAAAGGAATATAAGGACTTTTATTGATGTTGTTTGTTCAAGAATTTAACATTCATAGATGATTGTATTGTGAAAATTGTTGCAGGGATGGGTGCCAGATATTGTGGCATGTGTGACAAAGATGCTGGAAAAATGGGAAAATGAAAGCGGAGGAAGAAATGAATTTGAAATAGATGTGTACAGAGAGATTCATGATCTTTCTGCAGATGTTATATCAAGGACTGCTTTTGGAAGCAGTTACGAAGAAGGCAAGCATATATTCAAATTACAAGAGCAGCAAATTCATCTTTTCTCGCAGGCAGATAGAAGTGTCTATATTCCTGGATTTAGGTAACTATTCCAAATTTTATAGATGGCTTCAAATAAACTTTATGGCGTGCGCTTGGTATGATTTGCCTTTTTGACGAAGATATTCTTTCTCTTTTCTTTCTGAACTTTCGATAAAATGATAGATATTTACCAACTAAGAAGAATAGGGATAGGTGGAGACTAGATAAAGAGACGCGTGACTCAATTCGCAAGCTGATCGAGGCCAAGAGCAATATTAGAGACAATAACAAAAATGTACTAAATTCATTAATGGGTTCCTACAAGAATGAAGTTGGTGGAGACGACAAATTAGGGTTGGAAGAAATTATAGATGAATGTAAAACCATCTACTTTACTGGAAAGGATACAACAGCTAACTTGTTGACCTGGGCACTTCTTCTTTTAGCAAAACATCAAGAATGGCAAATTAAGGCGCGCGAAGAAGTTCTTCGTGTCATTGGACACAATCAACTTCCAGTTGCAAACAATTTAAATGATCTCAAGATTGTAAGTCTTCTGAATGAGTACTATAATTAGTAGAAGGAATATCTTTCTATCTGTACTAGAATGAGACATTTAAATCAATATCAATGCCGAGGTACTGAAAATTATGTCATGGGCGGAGTATGTAATATTTTGGTGCAATTGGTATTCGCATTGCATCAATAAGTGAACAAAACAACCAATTGAGTTTACGGACTAATAATTGTTTTTGGTTTGCATATTCAAACAGGTCAGTATGATCATTAATGAAACACTTCGACTTTATCCTCAAGCTGCAATCCTAATGAGGCAAACTAGTAAAAATGTGATGCTAGGGAGCATTGAAGTTACTGCAAAGACTCAACTCTCCATAGCTTTGACTGCTGTTCATCATGATAGTGAAATCTGGGGAGAAGATTGTCACAAGTTTAATCCATCGAGATTTAGCGAGCCTCGGAAGCATTTAGCAGCATTCTTTCCTTTTGGATTAGGGCCTCGCAACTGTGTTGGGCAAAATTTGGCATTGGTTGAGGCAAAGGTCGCACTAGCTTTGATTATTCAAAGTTATAGTTTTGTAGTATCTCCAAGCTATATACATGCTCCTATACAACTTATAACTTTGCAGCCTCAACATGGTGCACAAATCATCTTCAGAAAGATTTCAGGTTGACTATTGTTATTCCCTTTTCCCTTTTATGTGTAATTTTGAACTTTGAGTTTTGGTAAATATTTGTGTCTTGTAAGTGCTGTCCACTTCTGCATAAAAAAAATTGTGCAAAGTTAGTGTTGATAACTTTGATTTGTGGTGAATATTTGTGGCTGTAAATAAAGTGTTGTCCACTTCTGTATAAAAAAATTGTGAAAAGTTAGCTTTGATAACTTTTGAAAGCATTTTCAGTTGGATTATCAAATGTATACAAGCGTTTTTCTCTAAAATCTTTGCAATATCATTGCCATTTATGTAAATTAAAGGTCCATTTGGATTTGACTTATTTTTTAGCTTAGGAAAATAGCTTATATAAATCAACGAACTTTTATGTTAAATCATAAGTTTTCACTAACAAAGTGTATCTTTATAAGCTACTTTCTCATAGACTACTTTGAAAACTTACAATAATACATAAAAACTTACTCATTTGTATAAATTGTTTCACATAAACTTAAAAATAAGTCAATTTAAACAGGCTCTAAGAGATATATCAGCAATATAGCTTTTATAGGAAAAGGAGCTGGATTTCAAATTCAAATCTCATATATTTAATAAACCACAAGCTAAACATTGAAGGAGTTAGCCACACGAAAGGAAACTCATGCAGCTTGAAAATGGGTACAAGATTATGTTTAATTGAACCACACAATTGGAGCATCCAGTAAAGTTTTTGGATGATATTCGACATACTTGGATAAACAATTTAAGTGTTTTTTTAGCACAACTGTTTATCAAATAAGTGTTTATATTATTTTTAAAATGTGGTTATAAATTAGAGTTATATATCATATGATAATATTGTGAAAAGTTCTCACTGAAATTTCAAAGCTAAAATAAAATCAAATTATTTTTCAACCCACTTTTACAAATATTTTCAAATATAAATCAATTTATATTTAACTTACTATTAATTAAAATCAATTATATAGACATAATGTCAAAATCAAGTTATTCAAAATTAATACGAGCACTCCGGTACACATATTATGTGGACGTGTACTGGTACACTGTTAAAGTGTATAATTTTAATTGGTCCACATATAATAATAATTTAACATGTCATTTCAAGACTTCTTTAAATAGAAATTTCCTAAATTACTCTTTTAATTTACAAAAATTTTAAAAGGGAAATTATTATAATTTAGAAAACTTAAAACATGTTACAAAAGGGAAATTATTATTATCTTTATTTTTTGGTTAGCTTGCCATGAAAGACTTGCCACTAAGGATAGACTAAAGGAAATTTGGTCTGACTGTCACCATGGTGAAACTACCAATCACCTTTTCTTTGGATGTACTGTCATATAAGGTCCTTAGGTGGATGAATGTTGATCATAGTCCATTGGAGTGGCATGATGAATTGCAATGGATCACGAGGCATAGCAAGGGGAAGGGATGGAGAGCCCAACTCCTTAAAGCTGCGACTGCTGAAACCGTATATATGCTTTGGAAACATAGGAATGACACATGTTTTGATAACCACATACACAACACAAATATAGATGAAGATATAATCAACACCATAGTTTATAGAGGTTGGAGATGTACTAAGCTTAGGAAGCACATTGCCCTTATGCTTATCTCTCTCTCCCCTCTTCCCCGCTTCTCTTTCTTGCATAAAAAATTCTTACTAGCACTTTCCTTTAAGTTATTACGGTTCATAGAAACTTTCCTTTATTTTTGTTTTTGCTAGTGGGGTTAGGGTGAAACACGAAACTGAAAAATTTTGTAACTGAATATTAGAGAGAATAGAAATGTCATGATAAATTTGAAGTGGTTGGAAAATTCTACGGTACATATAAAAAATTTCAATGTACCGAGATCATTAAATTATTAGGTAAATGAAATGTTTTTCGAAAGAAATTATTTTTTATCATTTAAAATATTATTTATTAAATTATTAGGTAAATGAAATATTTATTAATTATGGTCATTTTGGTACCAGCTTGGTGAATTATTGATCAAAATTGAGTTTTGTGCGAAACTTTGAAGTTTGCTTATGAGTCTCAACTTCAAAGTTTCGCACAAAACTCAATTTTGATCAATAATTCACCAAATGGATACCAAAATAACCGTAATCGAGTTAGCTTTCCACAGAATCAAACTCCACTAAATTTGGAGTTACAGAGAGGGATTAATTACCATTTTAGTGAAATAAGAGGGCAAAATTCTGATTTTTTGAAAACAGGGGGTAAAACTGCATATAAGCCCTAGTATAAATGACACAATATTTGTTTTTTCCAACGGAATGACACAATATTTGTTAAATTTGTAAAAATTAATTAGAGGAATTTGTGAACCATGCTTGATAAGGATATCGATACTAGTTTAAAATAAATATAAGAAAATTGCAGTAAAAGGGAGTAACTTTTGTGTAAAAAAATATAAGGAAGGAACTTTCGAGTAACTTTTGGTCAAAGAACATATGTCTTCGAGCACAAGCAATCTTGTTTGGGAGTTGGGACTATTATATGAAAAAATGCTTGCTCGAAATTCCAACAATCTGCACTTCCAAATAATTAAGTGGTATTCATTTAGTCACATTTGATGCAAATAACGTTTTTGATTAGTCACATTTTTTATCATATATTGTGACCAAAATACTTTTGATCACTATCACTCAAAAGGATAATTAATAATAGGTACAAATCTTGGTTACTATTGAGTATTGAGTTCTATGGTTCTGTACCAAAATGAGGATACAAAGAAAATTTATTTTCAGAAATTAATCATTACATTAATTAATATTACAAAGACAAATATTGCATCACTGATACCAATCGTTAGTTGGTCCAGTGGTGATCGGTGTTGAACTTGGTAGAGAGGACTATGGTACGATCCCTGCAACTGTGATCGAGAGGGGCTGAAACAACTTGATGTTAGAACTGACCCCCGAACTGGATTAGACGGTCTAGTTGGCCTGATACCGGTGGTAAAAACTAAAAAAATATTGCATCACTTGATTACAAAATTACACAGGTGAAACTCAAATCAGGTTCCTAAAGAAGGCCACTAACTGGTGATGTGCTAAAAACTGACATCTCCTTGTTATTAATGTTGTTAGCTGCTAAAGATGTTTCATTGTTGCCACTGATTTTTCTTCTTGGCTTTGCCTCTCCAAGCATCATTGTCACATCTCTCATACTTGGTCTTTCCTTAGGAAGCTTAGCAGTGCAAATAACTGCTATTCTTAAAACTAATAGCATCTCTTCTATAACATGTCTGCAGTTTCCTACACTTGGATCTAATGCTTCTTTTAGAGATTTGTTATCTCTAATCTTCCTTCTAATCCATTCTACAATGTCTACACTTTCTCCAAATTCTTGATCTAATGGCCTCTTTCCTGTGATAAGCTCTAGTAAAACTACTCCATAACTGTATACATCAATCTTTTCATCCACCTTCAATGCATATCCATATTCTGCGAATTCGTATATCGTTGAAATGTTATGGTATGATCTCAGAGAAATTAACTAGAGTTTAATTAGTATGCACTAACAGTTAAAAAAGTTTACGCAAAATGTAGTTTTAATCACAGATAAAACAAGATATGGAAACAAGTAACTCACCAGGAGCAATGTAGCCATAGGAGCCAGCAACCATGGAGACCGTTTCGTTCTTACGGACCATCATCTTGGCCAATCCAAAATCGGCTATCCTTGCCTCAAGATTTGCATCAAGAAGTATATTATTTGACTTAATGTCGCGATGAATAACCGGTGGATAACAGTCATGATGAAGATAAGCAAGTCCTTGAGCAACTCCTAATGCTATATTATATCTTGAAACCCAATCCACAAGCTGTCTAACTGCTTGCCTACCATGCAAGGCATCTCCAAGGTTTCCATTGGGCATAAATTCATAAACTATCATCAAATCAGTGTCATTATGAAGAAATCCTAATAATCTAACAATGTTTCTATGCCTTAATCTTCCTAAAAGGTTGACCTCTCCAACAAGCTCATCACTGCCTCCTCCTCCTCCTCCTCCTACTTCAACATCATTTCCTGATCTCCACAACTTTTTCACTGCTACAACTGTGTTAGAATGCGGTACCTCAGCCTTGTAAACAACGCCGGTACCTCCCATTCCAATCACGTTTGTTTCCTTGATGCAAGCTAGAATGTCAGTGCTTGTAAAACCAAGTCTTTGAAATGCCATCAATCTCCATGGCCACCCTTTGCTACCTTTATAAAATCTCTCTCTGAAGCAAAAACCGCCGGTGTACCACCTTACATATAAAGATCTTGCTACCAAAATTGTAATTCCAATGGCTAGAATCGATGATATTCCAATAATCCATCCTGTGATAATGTGCTTTTCATGTGAAATTCCATGCCTTGAGGAGTATGCTGAGTTTTGATAACATGAAGGGAGGATACCACCACATAGGCCATCATTTCCGACGAGATTATTCGGGTTTATAGTTCTCAGAACACCATTTTCTGGCACAGAACCTTCAAGCTTGTTGTATGAGACATTAAATGCTTCAAGAGCTGGTGATGAACCAAAGTTTTCAGGTATATGACCGGTCAACGAATTGTTGGAAAGATCAAGCATGGCTAATGTAGGCATGTTAGCTAATGTTTGTGGGATTTCACCAGTCAAAAGGTTATTTTGTAGGTTCAAATTGACTAATTTTTGACATGAACCTATGCTTTCTGGAATGGTTCCGGAGAAATGATTCGATGAGAGGTCAAGAACAGTAAGTGAGGGAGAGTCCTGAAATTGGTCAGGGATTTTACCTTCTAAGTTATTGTGTGAGACCATGAAAACTTGAAGATTTGAAATGGAAAGAACGGTGGAAGGTAGAGAAGAATGAAGTTTGTTTCGTGAGAGATCAATGAAAGAAAGCGACACGGAAGAAGGAATATCATCTGGAATTTCACCAGTGAGACTATTGTTAGCTAACTCTAACCTTTGAAGCTTCTCAAGCTTGCCAAGACCAACAGGAACATTACCAGAAAGTAAATTGTTGTGAATTCGAACACGAACAAGTGAAGAACACGTCGATAGGCTTGATGGAATTGGACCGGAGAAAGCATTGTTGAAAAGTATGAGCTTGGTGAGATTTCCTTTGCTGCAAAGAGTTACTGGAATCTCACCAGAGAGTGAATTGGATGATACATCCAGCCATTGCAACGGTGAATTCTCGCCGAGGTTACTAGGCAATGGACCTGATAATGAATTGTTCCATAGCTCAAGAACCTCTAGTTGAGGCAAGTTACCAATTCCAGAAGGAACAAAACCGGATAACCGATTTCCCATGAAATTCAGAAGCTTCAATCTCTTCAGCAGACTCATTTCATCTGGAATTTTTCCTGACAAATTGTTATCAGAAAAATCCAAAAACTGCAAAGAAGTAATGTTACCAATTTGTGATGGAATTCTTCCTTCAAAATTGTTGTTATATAAGAAAAGTGTATCTAATAACTTGAGATTTCCTAATTCATTTGGAATCTCACCACCAAGATTAGAAACTGCTAAATCAAGATACTTTAGACTGGTAAGATTTCCAAATTCTGATGGAATCTCACCTTCGAATTCGTTATAGCCGAGAATCATATACTCCAATGATGAAAGTTTTCCAAGCTCACCAGGAATTTTTCCAGTGAGATTATTTCCAGATAAACCAAGAAACTTCAACTTATGCAAGTTTCCAAATGATTTCGGAATCGAACCTTCAAAGAAACTACCTCTAAGATCAAGCATTTCTAATGAAGTTGCATTTCCAATGTCCAAAGGAATTGAACCATTGAACTCATTGCTTGAAACATTTAAACTCGCGAGTTTCAACGCCTTTCCAAATCCTAATGGAAATTCACCAATGAAGAAATTCTGACTTACATCAAGAATGTTCAATGTGGTAAGATTTACTATAGATTTTGGAAAAAGTGATGAAAATGCATTGCAACATAAGTTAAGAGAAGTAAGATTTTGAAGTCTTTGTATATCATTGGATACTATACCACTGAGATTCTTGTGAGAAAGATCAAGATTCTCTACCATTCCGTCCGCGTTACATTTGATTCCGGTCCAATTACAATGATCTGCATCCAATTTCCAATCATGAAGACTGTTTAAAGGATCAACAAGACTTTCTTTTATAGAAAGCAAAACTGATACTTCATCATTTGAAGCAACAGAAAAACTATAAGAGAAACAAAAAATTACAATGTAACAGAAGAATATGAAAAACTTGGTTTTCATTCTCTTTGTTTAAGGCTCAATTTTCCATAATGTAAATGATTCACTATATTATGTGACTAATAAATAAACTATATGATAAATTTGGATCAAATTTATGAGCTAGAGAGGGTTATGAATATATGAAAGAAGATAGTGGTGTTGAAGTTAATGACAGATGAAGATTTGGACTTATTTGTAGTTTATCCGACATAAAACATGGGAGAGAATATGAATGAAACTTTAATGTTGTTGGTTTGAGTTTCTAATTTTCATGTTATGGTTATAACTTATAACTTATCCTTGTCTTTTTGAGAAGTGATTAAAAAAATAATCTCTTATTTTTTTATGTTGAATTCCATTTTACGGTAACTACATTCTTGCTAAAATGATTGTAAGGAATTAGAGAATATAAAATCTTCTCCTTATTAATTTTTTTTTAATTATCTACTTAGGTAATAAATGTATATTTCATAATTGAATCAATGTCTTAGTTGTTTTTTTTTTACTTGAATAGTAGATCTAACATGTTCACTAGTATACATTAATTTAGTGATCTATAATTTGAGATTCAACATGAAAAAAGTTGCAAAAAAGTATATTTACCACACTATTTAAGTACTATGTTGTTAATGGAACTTTATAACCTTATTTGAACTTTATAATTCTTTTTTTAGACAAGAAACATAGTCTAAAGCATCTTTTTTAGTATAGTGATTATTTTTTTTTGTTAATCTACTTTAAGTATGCTTTTGTTAGATACATTAATTACATTTGATTAAAGGGTAACTTCTAAGTATGACAAAGATTTAGAAATGATGCATTGTTGGTACAGCAACATATGGTTAATGTAAGTAAGATCCATAAAAAAATATTGATGTACTTGTGATTATCTTAACATGAAAAATTTAAATTAAAGCCATGTAATAATTGGAACAAATTCCAACATGATGAAGGGAAGAAAAGAAAAGGAAGAAAGACACACGGGAGAGAAAAGGAGACATGGGAAAATTTAAAAATAGATTAAAGTAAAGACAAGAACTATCATCTATGATCCACTTGATGGTTTTAGCTTCTAATAAAAATGTTAATTATTCATTATGATTTTAATAAGGGAATCTTTCCATGTTACAAGGTGAAAGAAACTTGAAAATAAGACAGTTCTACCTTCCATTATTAGATTAGATTAATAATAATAACAATAAAATGCAAGGTCCACAAAAATAATGAGGTATTTTAAATCTAGTGTTTAAGCATCACATGTACACTCAATTGACCATTTGGTGATATACTATTGATTCAATCATATAAATTTTGTGTTAACTTTGTTAATAATTGATATTTTTCTAAAATTCCCCTACGAAAGTTAATTGTTAGTATTTGTTAGAATTTTTTTATGGATGAAATAATAAGTTATTAAAAACTTACACAAAATAAAGGACTAGAGTTTGAACCCTATTATGATGTCTAATCTAGTAATTTTGACATTTCAGTCGATTGAATTATGACTTGTCAACATATATTTGTTATAATGTTAATGAATATGAGGATCCAACCCAATTATATTTTTAGATTCTTAAGTCTTTCATCAAATACCATCAAACTCTACTTATTAATAGTTGATATTGTTCGTTTAAGTAAACCTTTAAATATATTGTAAAAAATCTTTAAATTGAGATTATTAATTTATCTTCACCATCAAATTAAATAGTATTACTTATTTATTAATATCAAAATTAAAAAAAAATAATAATAAATAATAAAAACTTGAAAATCTCCTAAGGATACTGTTTTTCCAAGAGGATAAATGCATATCATCATACAAATAATGATCCTTGTCAAGATCTAGACCACATTTTTTTTCCTAAAACATTAATAAGTTTTTTAGATTAAGAAACATATATAGATGGAAAATATAAGTACATATATGTTATTAATTAATAATTAAAAATGGAAATTGGAGAAAGTATAGTAAGAGGAATCTGCAAACAGAAGGTAATGGGAGAAAAGTGGTGAACTTAATCAATGATGGACTGAGCCCACCATTACCAACCGCCACTTCTCATATATTTAAAAATAGTCACATGGTGTAGACTAAGAAATATTACTGTCCCTTTTTTTCTATTAGCTTAGATCACATCTGATCATATATCTGTCCATGTACTAATACAGATGGAAGCCATGTGAAATGGCAGCTTCCTACTGAAGTTTGAAATACATCACATCCTTCCTTATTATTGGAGAGAGGACTTCAATTAGTCTTTGTATATGGTTTTTGTTTGTAGAATGGTTGTGTTTTCTATTTAATTACATCTTTAGTAAAAATAAATGAATTTAAATCATATAAACGGCTATTGTAAAAAAAGAAAAATTACATTGTCTTAATTATTATTAATAAAAATATTTGACTTAATTGTAGCTATTTCTAAATTCTAAATTGGCATCCATTGTGTCACCAAATGTAATACAATTCCTCCAAAATTAATATTAATATGAAAGAAAAAAAATTGATGCGAGTATAGCTCAATTGATAGAAATATTCTATTTTATATGCAGGTTCGAATTCGAAATCTTCCATTTATTTATTTATTTCAAAAGGTGATTTTCTAACCATTAAATTATTTGATAAAAAAAAACAAAGGATTTGATAACAAAGAAGGATGGATTTGGAACTGAGGGGCATAAATCAAACTCAACAAAATAAGATTAATGAAAACTATAATTAGGCGAATCGATTGTATCTTTAAAGTTGACCGTGACCAATCGTTAGTTGATTTAGTGGTGATTAACGCTAAATTTGATAGGGAGATTATATAGGAGACTGAAACCACTCTATGTCAGAACCGATTTTCAAACTTAATTAGACGGTTCAGTGGACCGGATATTAGCGTTGAAAACAACCAAAAAAAGCCTCTGATAGTGTAAAATTTTGTACATACATACTAATTATCAAAATTAAACTTAAAAATAATAATCTTACATCTCAAAGGTGGGAGTGTTAGTGTCGAGGAGCTTGGTTGAAACTGAAAGTGAAAAACATTGGTTACTTGTGTCCAAATTCCCTTTGTGCCAAGGAAAACCAGGAGCAGCTTTTGATGATTAAAAAAATAGAAAGAAAAAGAAAAACCCATATTTCATATGGCAAATAGATGCTATGTTGGGATCATTGTACATGTGCTCCTCATTTCACATGTATATAGCACGTGGCTTGCTCTCGTTTTATTTTGGAAAATTATTAATTTTGGATCATCAAAATCATAACATGGACACCACACACACACACTATAATATTACATACATGAAAATTTATATTATATATATTATAGGTTCACATCACTTAATTAATTTTGTTTTGAAATGTTATTTCTGTAATTTAATATTGAAATTCGATGTACTATGTTATGCATGTTGCGGGTTGAGCTAGAAATTCACGAAACTGGGACATGCCTTAAAGTTTAGAGAGTTGAACTTACAAATTGTTCACCAAAAGAGATCTTCATCCCAACAATATGAGAGCTAACTTTACACTATTAATTATAATATGACTCAACTCCTTATTAATTCAACCAACTTCCATTGACTTAGTGTCACATATTTTCCATTATGTTACACTTACTCAATCATATAATAATTTAGTGTGAATAAAAAAATCATTGTCCAATAAGTATAAATGTATAAGAAAAATAAAAGAAATCATTCCATGGGTGCGGATTGAATCTGCAATTTTTCACTTCTCAGCACTTGGTGTATTAGGGCTTCATTGCTAGACTCTTTAGAGAGAAAAAAAACCGTTCAATGCTACGCTTTTTTCTCATAAGCTCCTTCACTACAAATAATTTTATTCGAGATATTGTTTAATACTAAATATTTTTAGCGTGGGTTGAAACATTAGTTTGTCATTTTTTAGGGGTCAAATCGCTTCTAATTAGACTTGACACATATTGATAAAAGTTTCTCAAAAGTCGATCATTTTCATAGTACTCTACTTCAAACACCTAACCGTAAAGTTTTGATGAGATCCGACGCATTATATTTACTATAATTGTTGCTAACAGTACACTGTTTTGATTGTGTGTAGCTACAATACAATTAGCTAACACTACACAATTATATTTTGGTGCACAAAAAATATTACTACAGTATTATTTAAAATTTAAAAAATAAAATATTTTCAATAAAACACTTGGTGGTTGTTGGGACTTGTCAAGTAAGAACCACACATTCAAATAAAAGAAAAACAAGTGTGTGCGCGCATGTGATGGATTTGGTTTGTGCATTGAATGTAATTCAAACTAATGAAATGTATTGGGGGTGCTAATAGTTAATAGCTTGTTAGAATAACAAACTTATAATTAGTTAGTTTTTATTGGTTTACTTGCTGAACAAGTAACCAGTTGTATACTTCATATTTTCACTTACATATATATAAGGGCTAATTGTTATGCATTCCTTGATTCATTACTCTTAATCAAAATTGAGTTCGATTTTTCTTAATTTTAGTTTCTCTCCACATTATTGGGTTTTGGTCCAACAGAAAGAAAGTTGCATCGGTAACAAAAAGGTGTTCGTCTAACGTTTTTCATTTCGACTAAAAACTTAGTATGTTATTTATGTCATTGTGTGACGTTAGTTGAACGAGGAACTTCAATTTGTAACTTTATAAAATCATAATGAGAGGCTTAAATCATATTATAATGTCACCATGTTATGTTAGTTTTTGTTTTGATTTTGGCCTCAAGTCTGCAAAATTGCATTCCTCAGATATTGTCCGTGCTATAGATTTTGTGTGAGCTATTTTGATTTTATCTTTTGTGAAAAACGCTTCATTGAATCAAGGAATATAAGTGTACTAGAACTACTTTTAAAACATCTAAATAATCTCATTTAGATATGGTAGTATCAATTTACAATTTTTTTTTAAGAAACTAAATTAGTCCACCCAAATTGACACCAAAGATAATCGAACCTAAAACCTTAAAGAGGAGCACATTCATAGCCTCATAGGTCTCAAGACAATACCACCGGACAATATCTTAAGTTATGTTAGGTCACCGCTATGTTTGCAATGATAATATATACTACTGTATAAATTAAATCCATAACATAGATTGGATATGTTCTATTTCATGAAAACTGTAAATTGATTCAGAAGCAACAATTAATCAGCAGAGGAAAATTTCAGCAATGTGGGAGTACCTTTCTTTCTTGCTCAGTTGGTAAAAGCGTTATTCGTTTCATATATAGTCCCACATCGCTTATATCAAACGAATTTATAGTATTTATATAACGCTTTCACACAGCATAGTTTGTCCCTTCGGGGACATCCGATAAAATTGGAACGATACAGAGAAGATTAGCATGGCCCCTGCGCAAGGATGACACGCACAAATCGAGAAATGGTCCAAATTTTTTTCGAGTTTTTTTTTCTGAGATTCTTCACCTGCGTTTTCCTTTTTCAATAACCCTTTGCAGCATTCCTCTTATTGTCTCGGTTAATTTTAAGTTTTGTTCCTAATTTTAGGGTTTTCTTTTTTGCAGATTGAAGCTGAATGTGTAAGAATCAAAGATTACGAACAAAACCCTAGACGGATTAACGAGTTGATTAATTAAGATAATCTAGTTGTAGTAAAGTAAGTCAATGCATGCTTATGGCTATTTGTCTATTGATTATCTTAATTTTCAAATGTAGGGTTAATTTTTTCTAAGGTTTGATTTTTATAGCTTACATTGAAATGCAGTGTCCTTAGATTTTATATGATTGATATGATATTAACATGTATGTATGTATGTGTTACTGCTAAATTTGTCAATAAAAATCCCTCCTTTTATACATTTTTTTTGTGGTATAATCATATAAAACATAATTGAAGTATTGCTTGCTCCTAACTTTTTGGTTGTCTTAATTGCTGATTTTGAGATGTCTATTTACCTTCTGTCTTTGTTGAACATCTTTCTTCTCATTCCATCCTTAAACTTAACTGAGATTAGGACAGTTAAGGCTGAAGCCTTTATTAATCTGCATGATTTAATGGCAGCTAACATTTCTGTTAGCGAAACTGGATATCTTTTGACCTTATATAACAATGCTGCAAAGGTGGTTGACATGATCATCTGGCCTTATATTGTATATCAGTCTAGGGTTCAATGCGCTGTGCCTGTGGAATCACATTTCCAGCTCCCATGGCAAAAGCTCCAGCTGGTTTGTCTTCATCAAGTACCGGTCTTCATGTATGGTCAATTACATCTTCTTTTGTCATGATTTCAGATTCGACGGCTGTAAGGCTCCATCTTGCGTGAGCTGAACAATAAGAGTTCCAATTCCACTGACAGGAGTACACGACGTTGAGGTACCTTACATGAGAGAGAAGTTCACACTTTTAGTGTCCTCTGGAAGGTCTACCGGACCAAGGTTCTGAGGCCAAGCAGCAATGATGTTGAATCCTGGTGCTATAACATGTTTGTAAAAACTGGGCCCTCTGACTGAGAATCTTTGGTACAATTTGCTATTGCAGTTCCTCAAAATTCAATCCGAGCAAGTGGCCTTGTTGTGGAGTTTATGTAAGATTTCAAGGGGACTAATTCATCAAATCCTACCAATATTGCAGGCAAGACATGAACATTGACCGAATCTTCTTCCTTTTACTGTGTGTTTGCCGAGATCATAGAAGCACCACCTGATATGAAGTAGTTTTAGGAAAATTAAATTGGTATGGCTGAAAACCTTGCATCCAGTGTAGAATTTGATGTGTAAAAATTAGCAATCTATTCTTTGTTCAGCTTGTAGTAGAGTAGTTATATTATATCTTAATATGATATGGAGCAAGATTACCATGGATTCTTCCATATAGTTTGCACACATTTAATTTAATATGATATGAAGAATGTGTACATTTTTCACTCGTGTATGCACAGAATCCAATCCTAGTGTCAGTGGCCATGCTGTCAAGCCACATCAGTCGATATCCGAGAGTGATGATCAGTTGGTTCTTTTAAACCCTTTTCTATGTCACAAATTTTTTTGTGGTTAAATTATTTGATATGGTACTTTTGAACTCATGTGTCTCGGTTTAAATTCAAATGACAGCTTCAGAAAACTTGCCAGAAGAATAAATCAGAGAAGAGAGTATCCAAGACCCTAATGCATTCAATCCCTAATGTACATGTATAAAATGTCTGTGACTGCTCGCTTTGCTTTCTGAGTTGCAAAACTACATCTTTTAACACTTGTCCAAAGCCAAAGACTAAATTCAAGAACCCTGCTCAGGAGTTCTTTACTAAAGCTGATGCCAACATGCTAAAGTTAAAGGAGCTCATGCACATTTTAACAGTTATTTATACTGTTATTAGTTAGAATTTTAGATCAATCATCCCCCTGATATATCCCACTCCAAAGTAAAATACGAAGAACAATACTGATGTAACTGAACTCAATGGCGGAAAATGCTAGAATATAATACGATCTTGATAAAAAGAATTTCCTTAACATCTTTAGGTTTAATTTAGGGGAACTGATGACTTAACATGGTATGAGAGCTCAGCTGGTAGAGGACTAGGTTCGAAAGAGAAGAAGCATTACTAGGGAACATACATATATTTCAATTTAGTTTTTAGAAGGTCTCTATTCTTTTTTTAGTTTGAATAGCAGAAAAAAAAGAAGAATTCTCTACTATATCATTTAGTATTTATCTCTACTAACACATCAGATCAAATAGAAGAATTTTCGATATTAGAGGGGATCTTTCAATTCAGAAGATCCCCATATCAACTTAGTTAACAAAGGAATTTTTTGTTATTCGGTTAAAGCAATCATTTGTTATTAGCACAGATACTAAGAACCATCTCGTCCGGGAAAAACCATCCTTTTCTCAACAATGTCCTTGTGATTTGAGCTACCAGGGTTCCGTTAGATAGGAACAAATCTGATAAATATTGATAACTCTCGGATAGAGTATTAGAACGTGAAAATCCATTTGATAATGAACTATTGGGTTAATCAAACCATGTATATATGAAACTACAATAGAGCACTGTGAATGAGCAAATAGTGGGACTGCCACTTGTAATCAAACTTCTTCTAGTGAAGCCCGTTCACGAACCTCTGTGTATGATATGAAGACCAAGGCTGAGGATTTGAGCCACGGGCGCGCTATTGCATTGGCTATGGTAACCACAACAACTGCTCAGGCAGTAGTTGCTACTGCCCAAGCAGCTGTTGAAGTCATGAGGCTTGCCAGACCTTCTAAAATCGCCAGAAAATACTACAATGCAGCTGTTGTTATTCAAACAGCATTCAAAGGCTATCTGGTAAATAATGTATCTGTTTACGTATTTGCGTGTAAATAGTTCTACACAGACTACAAATTTTAAATTAATTAAAAAGTAATAATTATATGACTATGGTTTTTTAGCCAAGAAGAGCTCTTCGGGAAGTTAAATGAATTGTAAAAATACAAGCTTTAGTTAGAGGACACAATATCAGGAAACAAGCAAAGATGACTCTCCGATGCATTGAGTCTCTTGTTCGAGTTCAAACTAGAGTTCGTGATCAACGTAGGAGGTTTTCTTATGAAGGAAACAATGAATCTAACTTCGGTGTATCCAACAGCTTGAGAGAAATTCATGTCTCTAGAGTGGGTTAAAAATCATATCAATTATAGTATTTTATAGTATATCATAGTAACACTCTGTGCATATGTATCTAGTTTTTGTGTTTTGACTGGGACATTGTAATTCTTATGATACAGTCCAGAGAAGGAAGTAGCGTCACGGATGAGTGGGATGGTCATCAACATACATTAGAGGAAATCAAAGCCATGTTGCAGAAAACTAAGCAGGCATCTTCTGAAAATGCACTCTCGACAGCATTTTCTCGTCAGGTGAAGAAACGACTATCGTTTCCATCTCCTAAAGCAGATGCTTGTGGTGCCATGAGTGACACAGAATCAGAAAGGAGTTTAAGGCGTCCGAGTTCAACACATGGCATGCAGTTTGTAACTGGGAGAAGATCAAGTACATTGTTGAGGAGACAACCTTGGTGAGAGCTTATCAGTGATTCTTGTATCCTAATCATTGTCTCCTCCTGTATCTTTCCATTTAAGCTATCATATCCATCTATTTTCTCACATCCTATCATTCAACCATGAAAAATAGGCCATTTCTTGCTCTAATCTGTTCTGTTACTAACTTACTGCTAAATATGCAAATCCAACCATGAAAAATTTAAGTATTACTACCCAAAACAAAAAATGAATGTTACAATCTCAGACAAATATTGTCTTCTGACATAAACACTCGTGCATTGAGGGTTCACGATCTAAGGATACAATTATAAAGAAAAAAAAAAAGGAATTAAAGCACTAAGCTACAAAGTACAAATACAATTTTTTTGACAAAAAAGTACAAATGCAATTAGTGACAAAAATAATCACATCATAATGTTAGTTTTTGAAATATCTTCATATTCATAAGAAAAAATTTCATGCAAAATAAAATAAAATATCTTCATAAATATTTAATTGGAGAGATATTATTGGATAAAATATATAAAAAAGTTTTAAAATGATACTAGTATGTATAAGTGAAAAACAACTTAAATCCATAACATAAACTGGACAAATAATAAGTCAAGATGAGTCTCTGTTTGGCATTTCTTTTGTATCAGCATAGCAATCATAGCAATGGGAGGGAAGGGAAGATTCGAGAGATGTATTTTGCTCGCTTCAGTTGGTAAGTGCGCTATTTAGTTGTTTGTGAGTATAATAGTCCCACATCGCTTAGTTGAAAGAACTATGAAGTGTTTATATAACACTCTCACACAGCGTAGTTCGTCCCTTCGGGGACATCCGATAAAATTGGAACGATACAGAGAAGATTAGCATGGCCCCTGCGCAAGGATGACACGCACAAATCGAGAAATGGTCCAAATTTTTTTGACATTTTTTTTCTTCTGAGTATGTATTCTCTTCATCTGCGTTTTTTCCTCTTATTGTCTAAGTTATGTTTCTAATTTTAGGGTTTGTATTTGCAGATTGAAGCTATTGGTGTAAATACCAAAGATTACAAACAAATTTTAATTTTAGGGTTTTTTTTTTTTGCAGATTGAATAAATTTTGCTTTGTTCGAATGTTTATTTACTTTCTGTCATTGTTGAATTGAATATCTTAATACCTTATGGGAAAGTTAACAACTTAGATTTCTTTCATGATTTTAGAAATACTTAGTTTATGCAATTCAATTTCATGAGAAACTGTACTATGAAAATTGGGAGGACCAATTATTTAACTTTTATAAATGAACTTATTTTCAAGATTTCATTCTAGAGTTTTTTTGTCTACTAAATTTCATAAAGCAAAGTTTAGCATAAACTCTGCTATTAGACATAAATAAAGCAATGTAACCAATGCAACAATGATAATAAATAAGCTCTCTAAGATAAACTTAATAATAATGGTTGTTTTTGTTGTTGTTTTCTCCAATGTTACTTAGCCTTCCAACTCACTGATATTGGGCTTCTAACTTTGTAAGAACCATTTTGTGAGTGTATCCATGTCAAATGTCCTTCTGCGAAGTTCATGTTATCGTCGCCTTTTTTGACCCGTTTTCTTGATATGAACCAAACTCTATAGCTCAAGCTTTGATTTATTTGTTTGAATACTAGTTTCTTGGGTTTTACTATCACTTTTACTCCTTGAGGTGCCATAACCTCCACTGAGTAGATGGAGTTAGGATTTCCCACATTTGTTACCCTCCTGCTGAACATTTTTCTTCTCATTCCGTTGGTAAATATTACCGAGATTGAGGGATAGTTAAGGCTGAAGCCTCTATTCATCTGCATGATTGCATGGCAGCTTATGTTTCGGTGTGTGATACTGAATATTTCTGAATTTGTATAACCAATGCTGCAAAGGTGGTTGACATAATCATCTGGTTTGATATCGTATATCAGTCCAGGATTCAATGCTCTTTTTGGATTCACATTTCCAGCTCCCATTGCAAAAGAAGTAGCTGGTTTGTCTTCATCGAGGATTGGCTTTCCTGTGTGGTCAATTACATCTGCTGTTGTCATCATTGCAGATTTGATAGCTGCTGGGCTCCATTTTTTATGAGCGGAACGGATTAGAGCTGCAATTCCACTAGCATGAGGACATGACATTGATGTACCTGACATGACAGAGAAGTTCACTCTTCTAGTGTCCTCTGGTAGGCCTGTAGGACCAAGGTTTTGAGGCCATGCAGCAATGATGTTGACTCCTGGAGCTATAACATCTGGTTTGAGGATTGAAGGGTTTGTGAAACTTGGTCCTCTAGCTGAGAATATTGCTACTGCTGGTGCTCTAGACTTCCCTATTACAGTTCCTCCAAATTCAATCCTAGCAAGTGGCATTGTTGTGGAGTTTATGTAAGATTTCAAGGTGACCGATTCATCAAATCCTACCAACGTTGCAGGCAAGAGATGAACATCGACCGAATCTTCTTCTAAGTTTAGCTCTGTGTTTGTTAAGATCATAGCAGCACCACCTGCTTCCTTCACAGCTTGACCCTTTTCTGATCTTCCGTTGACACCTCGATCGCATACCACCATTTTGCCTTGAACTTTGTCCTTTGGAAGAGACCCTTTGAGGCAAAATTGACTCTCACTATCTCCACCACTCAGGTAAACCAGCTCAAGTTCTTTACTATTACTTGCTATTCTGTTGTTCACCGGATACATGGATTCCCCATAGAGAACTTTACCATTACCCATACGAACTATAGCTGGGAATTTTCTGTCAAGAGTGCTTGCACCAATAGTGGCAATCCAAGGAGCATCATTGGCAACAGACATTGCCATTGGACCATTGTTTCCTGCTGCACATATAACTGAAATTCCTTTCTCCATTGCTCTAAAGCTTCCAATGGCAATACTGTCATCATATAGAGGTACCGGAAAACCACCTAGAGACAAGGAAAGAACGTCCACGCCATCTCTGATTGCCACATCCATTGCAGCCATGATGTCAGAGTTATAACAGCCATTGAACCAGCACACTTTGTACACTGCAATGTGAGCACCAGGAGCCATACCTCTTGCCACACCTTTTGCATAACCAAAAACACTCGCCATTGGCACTGGAACTCCACCAGCAGTGGATGAAGTATGCGTTCCATGTCCAGATGAGTCTCTCGGGGAGAGATATTCTGGAATCCTTGTAGGTGATACTGCAAAATGGCCTTTTGTGAAGTACCTTGCACCAATGAGCTTTCTGTTACAATTGGAAGAGTTAAAGGCTTTCCCTGATTGGCATATACCCTTCCATTTCTTGGGAACTGGAGGCATATCATGATCATTGAAGCTAGGACTCTCTGGCCAAACACCAGTATCAAGCACCCCGATTATGGTCCCACTGCCGAAACCAGCTTGATACCAACCATTTTCTCTTGCAGCATTGAGTCCTAAGAACTTGTAAGAATAGGTGGTTTGAATTTGGAGCTGCCTATCAGGCCTAATTGAGATAACATCAGGATGTTTCTGCAAGTACTCAAGCTCAGTCTCGGTTAACTGAGCTGCGAAACCGTCCATGGCGGAACGGTAAGAGTATAGAAGGCGTGAAGAAGGGTCCTCATCAGAGGAAATGGTTTGTTGTATGAACGAAAGATGCCATTCGAGTTTGGTGGTGAACAATGACTTGGTTGTGCCATGAGGGTGTAACTGAACAATGTAAGTTGCAAGAGTTTGTGCATGGATAGTGAGAATGAGAAGAAAAAGGGAGAGGAAAAAGAATTGAAGTTTGGATTCCATTGCTTGTTATTATTGTAGTATGAGAAGAATGTGTTGTGGGGTGCATGATTTTGTTGAGGAATTGGAGGGGTATTTGAAGGTGTTGAAGAAGAATTCAAAAGTGAAGCGTTTTTTGAAGTGTATTCTGTAAGTAAGGAATATGAAGCTCGTGAAATATAAGAGCTCTTCATCACGAGGATCCTTTGTTGAGAGAGAGAAAAAAACAGAAGCTGCTGAAATTGAGTGGGAATTGAGAAACTCACTGTATGTGTCACGAGATGTTTTGCTTAGTTTTTATAGATTACTAAGTAACCGTTATTTTCAAATTCATTGAAAAATATCTGTTTCTATCTTACTAAAAATAACCTCTTTTGTTTTGACAGAACTATAATTAACCTCTTAAAGTTGCCTTTTTCCGGTTTATCTTAACTTTATAATATAATAGCTATGAACCACGAACACAGACATAGAAACCAGACACCGAACACGAATACTGACATATTGACACCAATAATAATTTGAGAAAATGAAAATTCAGTGTATTATAAGTGTCGGTGTCGGACACCAAAGCGTATCCGACACCGGGACACACCTAATCCGAGGAGTGTTTGTGCTAATTTATTATAGCTAGAAAGGAAGAAATAAATGCAAGAGAGAAACATTAGCATTATTCTTTTATTTTTCCTTTCCTCCCACTTTTTTCTTTTTGGTACAACCCCTTTTCCTTAATATCATAAAAAGAAAGTGTAATTTGTACTATAAGAGAAATATAGAATTTAGAGTGTAGAAATCAAATAATATTGGTTTGTTGTGTTAACTACTAAGTTAATTAAAGTGAGAGTACTGCATTCATTTATTAAACATGTACGCTCCTTTAACTTGCTATGCATTGCAATGGCTCCCTCTCCTCTGCCTCTCGTGCTGGTGGTGGGGGATCAACTTAAGTACTACATCTCACTAGGAAACCTCAAACAAGAAATTTTAATTAATATATAGTCTTAAATTATTCTACTATATTTTTTCTACGATAAATGACTTATTTGACTATTATATAGGAGTACAAATTAAGAGAAAATATTATTTTTTACTGAATTACTATTATAAAGTAATATTGGTCAATTCACAAATGGGTCACTAATTGTAGATGAGGGAGTAATCCGGTCCATTGAACTGTCTAATTTGGTTCGTGAGCCAGTTCTATCATCAAGTAATTTCAACCTACTCTCAATCGCAGTTGTGGGGGATCGAACTGTGATCCTCCCTACTAAGTTCAGTGGTGATAACCTACTCTCAATCGCAGTTGTGGGGGATCGAACTGCGATCCTCCCTACTAAGTTCAGTGTCGATCACCACTGGACCAACTAATGATCGGTAATGTTGTTTATATTTTTGTATAATAATAATTGATATAGTTAAATAATAGTAATAAAGAGATATAGGAAGACATTAATGCAGGACTGACTATGAAGAGACATTGGCATAAACTCCACAAGGATTACATGAGTGCATCCGATGTTAGTATCTAGCCAAGGTCCCTGATACAAGCCTGCCAGTGCCAGTGCCTTGTCATGTTTCTTTCATTCCACTGTTTCTTTATTCATACATGTGTACTCATTCTATTGATCTAGTAAGAGGGTGTAGTAACTAGTAAACTACGTGCAATAAATAAGGTTGATTCTTGCTAAATTAATTCCCTTTGTCTATTTTTCTGTCTCACTATACTAAGTAACTGGCTAAAAGAAAATGACCTCGAGAAAGAGCACGACAAAGTTTCTAATCTATACTATACATATGCTATGTACAAAGAAACCCCTTTTCATTGGTGATATGAAACACGACATTTCATTATTAACTTACTACATAGATAAATCAAAACTCACTTGTTGGGGATGTCTCTAATACCAGACTATCTACCTGCACATACGTACGGGTCACAATCATTGAATCGTATAAAATATACATTCGAATCATAGAAAACGTGAGATGATAATATGTTAAATCGTTAATTAATATCATATTCAATAATACAATCAATACCAAACACAACAAAAAGAGTGTTAGTGATAGTCATGATCTTCTATTTATGGAATGTTTGCACTGTTTTTCCTTAGCATATCATTCAAGTTGCTTTGGATGCCTATAGATTAATGCTTGCACGTTTGGAAATGAGATCTTTGGGTCTTTCCATGTTTGCATAGTTATCCATAGTTGAATCACGCAACATATAATAATTGCACAATATTGGATACGATATCGTTTAATACATGCGTATCAACTAACGTTTACACGTTTAGCTATTAATATTTGCACGCCACTCAATCATTGAGAAGACACACAATAACTTAATGCTAGCGATCATGGCAACGCACACACTTGGAAATCAAATCTCCCGGTTTTCACATGCTTGCACACCTACATACTCACCATTGAGCCACAAAATATTGGATGCAGTATCATTTATACATGCAAATCAACTAATGTTTACACTTCTATCTGTTCATGTTTACATGCCACTCATTCATTGGGAAGACACATAGTAACTTAATGCTTGCAATTCATTGGAGATCATGGAAACTAAAGGTTTTGTGCAAAAATCAAATCTCTCTTCCTATGTAATAAAAGTTTTTCTATCATGTACAAATTTGCACATTATTGGAAACACTTCTTTTGGGCTATGACTATTTGGACTAATGACTATTTGTTTGTAAATGGTGTTTCCAATGTTTGATTTTAAAAGTATACAAAAGTCTGAATTTTTTATACTTTTCACTCTCCACTTCATTATCTATTTTTTGCCTGTTTTCAATTTTGAGCGATCGTACCATATTTTAGAGGTGGCCGTAATAGTCATATTAGAGGATATAATTCTAGAACAGTTTTTCCACAGTAGATTACCGAAACTGTGTACCTGTCCTATTTTATCATGTGAACTCGTGGTTGATCGTCTATATTGTACAAGAACAACATAATCTGCGACTCAATCCAATAATATCTTCGGTGGCTATCAAAAACTGTTCCGAAATCCAAAAAACAACAGTCTAGGCTCTCTTGGCCTTTTCCAAAAAAAGTCTACGCCCAAAAAAGGAAAACACTCAAACATGTGGACTACATGGGGTATAGAAACTCCCAGCCCATCAGTATGAACCCCTGGATCCAGTCCTAGATTCATGTCAGCCAGGTTTTTGGGGGGTGTCAACGTGTTAGTGAGTCTATGTGCTTAACTTTATCCAGCTCTTATTATATAGTTCTATCTAATCCAGATTATTTGGTATCACTATTCCTTGGTCCCTTGGTTAATAATCACTTCTTTCATTAAACAAGAGCCCTAGGACAACACCTTTAAGATAAAAAGACAAAAGAATAATCATTTGACCAATATCCAGACCCTCCAACACCAGCCTAACAACACCGATACTAGACCCTAGAAGCAGCAGAATTACAAGAGTAGCAACACCTATAAAACTAGCAAACATGCTATCACATAAAAGCATACACGACAGAAACAACCCCTGCAGAATCACTGCACCAAAATCCTAGACCCTGCAAGCAGAATTACACAAGAGAGGCAGCACCGGTTACCATTTGGATAGGTGACCTCTTTGCATTTTCAGCTACGAGACGCAACGGCTACATCTCACAACCATGATATCAAAGCATCCCCCATTTGGTATCCACCCTTTGCCAACGAAACCGCTATTTGAATGGCTTCCCTGTACAAAGGAAACAACATCCTGCATCACACTCAACATATTCTTCAATTTGTTGCTCAAAAATCCTACCAACAATAAATTTGTCAAGATCATACCAAAAATGATTATATAGAGTATAAATCATTCAATTGATCATCAACCATAAATTTGTTTATATTTCCTATATGAATCAAATGAACAAATATATCGCATCGCGGGAAATTATTTTACCTTGGAAAGTACATCTAGAAAGTAGAAACCACTATGGAAAATACAAAATGCAGAAACCAGAAAGAATTTATATAACAAAACTGTTGTAACAAGCAGTGATTGTCTCTCCAAGCTAGGGGTTTTCAATGAAGCCTGCTCGAAAGTACAAGTTCTGCAGCAAGTTGATAGCAAGATCCATCAATTCTTTTGTAGCTGCAATTCTTGTTCCCGAAGTCAGGGAAATCATTAGAATCTTGCTCTAAACAACATTTCAGAAACCTGCAGCTAGCACTTGAAGTTTTTTACCTCCCCATCACAAATCATGATTCAGTTCTTTGCTCATTTTTCCAAGAATTTTTCGCAGCTTCAGCAGAGGAGTCACTGGATTCCCCATTTCCATCCTTGGGTTTAGAAAAGAAAGGATCCCATTCATGAGGTCCTGCCTCACGCTGTCCCTCATCCAACAATGCATATTTCCAACTATTCTCCTCGATGAAGTTTTCGTCCGTGCGACCTTCAATAATATCCTTCCTTAAATTGGTAACCTTATCAATCACAGCTTGTACAGAAACATCAAAAGCATCTTTCAAAGTCTCTAATTTAGAGCGAGGATCAGCGTACACTAATCTAGGAATGAGACTAATCACCTCCTCTCTCATAATCCTCACTTGCTCCTCAGGTATCTGACTAAGCCTCTCCTCTATACTAACATTCCTCTTTCGAATATCATCCTCAGGAATGAACACAGAATACTTAGTATAATCCTTAGGAAGATGCCAAGTATATTGTGTATACGCCGAACCCGGATGGAAAAACACAGGAATACAACCTGCTAGCATTGAATCAAAAGCAGATCTTCTTGTATAAGAATCACCCTGAGGTTGAAGACAAAAAAGCGACCCTTGAAACATCTGCATTATAGAACTAGGAGAATGACATTTACTCTCCCCAAAATCACACTCCAAAAGCTTCCCAACTTTAGAACTCCTACATTGCTCAATTATCTGACCCCTAATTGACTTCGGATTATCAGGCCGCGGCGCACCTGCAAAAGAGAAAAGCCATTTCCTCTCCAACCTTCTCATCCTCTCCTGCCAAACAAAAACATCATCATCTTTTGCAGGGTGAAAATAAGTAGGATAAGGAATCCCAAAATCATTAGCATTCCAAGGACTAGATTCAACAACAAGCATAGACATATTCTTAGCAGCAGGTAAAAACAAAAGCTTGTTCCCCCAATCCTTTTCCTCCTCAGACAATCTCCTAAAATCCCAAGTTATTCTACCAGCAACAAGAAAATGATCTCTACCATTCATAACATCCCATTCAGGTCTCTTCACAAGCCAATCAACAAGATCAATAGAAGCAGCATCTCTCATAGAAATATTATAACCCCAAAGATATCTAGCAATATCAAAACCAGCATAAAAAGGTACAAAAACAGCAGCAGCAATTGAAGAATCATTAGTCAAACATTCATACTGTTTCATTCTATTAGCAAAAATAACATCAACTGCAAACTGATTAGTAGCATACCAACCAGTATCGGAGAAAACTCCATCGACATTCTCGAGTGGCGGACCAAGACCTGCATTGGTTACAAACTTACACATATTGGTCCAAAGACTTAAACTTTTACAGTCTCTTAACATGTCTTGGTTGAACCTTGAAGGAAGGTCATGAACAAAAATATATCTACCTTTACATTGATCAGTTTCAAGTGATGTGATAAAGGTTAAGTTTTTTTTATGGATTTGAATTGGGTTTTTGTTTTTGATATCAGGGAAACCGAAATTCTTCCTGGGTGGTGTGGTGGTGGTGGTGGAAGATTGGGGGAGGATGATGAAATGGAAGTAAAGGAGTAAAAGCCAGAAGAAAGCAGAGAGTGAAGCGAGGAAGAAGATACGTGAATTGGGGGTTTTGATGGGAGATTTCTCCATTTGATTGGAGGGAATGCCCGGTAAAGGGCGGCGTCTCATTTCACATTAGAATTGAACCGTGAGAATTGGGATTTATGGTAAACCCTAGAAGTGATGAATTGGGAATTTGAGGGGTTTGATTGAATGGTGCAATGGAGAATTTGGAAGATGAAGAAGAAAAGGTATGAAGCAGTTTGATGATGATGATGATGATGATGCGCACGTTAGTAACCAATTAACCTGCGCTGGTGGTTTGCAACTGTGGCATGTCGGTGGCAACGTCTAACACGACATGCTGTCTACAACGTGTCTGTTTATGGTAATAAAAAACGAGCATTACTATTTTATAAGAAAGAATTTGAACAAAAAATGCAAGAATGGATACATGTCATTATTTTAGTTGATAATTTTAATTTATTATAAATTTAATTTCCTTTTTAATAGAAATCATGGAGATAGTGATCTGGAAGGTTGTGATTTATTCTTTTCTTTCTTATTTTTACTCATTCTTGCAAATAAACATTTCCCATAAAAAAACACATGATAAACGATTAATAGTAATCACTTTAGTTTAACTTTAACCTTAAGATGATAAACAGTTTAACCTTAAGATGTTTAACCAATATCCAAAGCACTATTTAACATTTTCCTGCCTATATATCGGTATGTCATCACTTAGCCATAATTCCAAAGATAATAAGTCCACTCTTGAATATCTCATAAGTCAAAAGTAAGGGTAATGCCAAAATAAAAACCCTACACATGGTCAACAGTTCCATCAATTACGCCTATATTTTTAAGTGATACTAGAAATAAAAGGTGAATATGTACAAAAAAAAAGAAATAAAAGGTGAATAAATAAGAAATTTTAAATTTTGTTCCCGTAAACTTAATTCAGTTAGTTGGAACATCGTATATATTACTCCCTTCTGTCCTTTTTGTAATAGACAATCCATTTTTTAGATTCATTGCAAAATTGATGTATTTGATTTGATCTATATTATAACTCAGAACATTAATTGTTGAATGAATCTAAAAAATCAGTTGTCGCTTATAAAAAGGACCGGAGAAAGTATGTAGGAGTCGGGGTTTTAATTGAACACTCGATTTATTCACTTTTAAGGTGAATTTTCTAGCCACTGGATTAAAGAAAAATGAAATTAAATTCGAACTTGATTCTATATATAAAATGAAAATTGAAAAAATAATTATATTAAAAATTGAAAACGAGTATGTTTTTTGAACAAATTGAAAACGAGTAGTATGTAGGGGTGTACATGAATTGGGCAAACCCGGTCGATCCAACCAAACCCACTAAATCCAACCCAAAAAGTTGGGTTGGTTTGGATAATTGGGTGGATATGGATTTCAAAAATGAAAAACCCATAAATAAAATTGGGTTTCGGGCAAAACCGAACTCAACCCAATAAACCCACCGACCAAATAGTATTATAGTTTTTTGAATATTTGTTATTAAAATACTAAATATTTTTCATAGTGAAAATAAGTTACATCATGTTTTAAGAAAATAAAAAGATTAAGTTATTTTTATAAAACAAATATGACGATTCATCGTTTAGTCATTTCATATTAAGAAAAATTGAAAAATTATTTGGGTTATCCACTATCCAACCCAAAAATTAGTAGGTTTATCCGACCAAAGTGGGTGGTTATTTTTTATAATGCAAATATGTTACAATAGTTTTTAAGAAAATTCAATGATCGAGTTATTTTTATGAAAAAAATACGATAATTTGTCATTTAGTTATTCAATTTTAAAAAATAAAATTATAATTGAGTAACCTACTACCCAATCCAACCCAACCCGAAAATTAGTGGATTTACCCAACCCGGCCCAATATTAAAATTATATTCATTTATTTTAGGTTGTTTTCTCTAAAAAAAAAAAAAACCAAATGTTGCTTTCACTCTCAAGTTTCAACCCTCGGTTTTCATTTTGTTTTTTTTAACCCTAATGTTGCTTCTTCTAACCCTCTGTTATGAACTTATGAACATTTAGAATGATGTCTATGAAATATTAATTAAGTTTATTTTGTTTATGTATTATATTTTTTTTTGTTTATGTGTATATATATGTGTGTGAAATTAATTTTACCCTTGAGTAAGATCTTATGAATCGAGCTACGATCCCGATCTTACGATTTTCAACCAGTCTACCGATCCTACGTAGGATCGCGAACCTGAATACATTGATGCACATAGTTATTGTGTTCCAATTCCGAGGAATCAATGTGATGCTTTTTAGAAAAATAAAATTAAAATGAAATGAATGCAAAACCAAATATATTACTACTCAAATCATGGCAGCAGTAGCACCAATGCTAACATAGACAATGTATGACTTTTTTTGACGGTAATAGTGAGGAAAAGAAAAACAACAAAGAATATTGATAACCACTTTTCTGATTATGTGGAAGGAATTTGAAGTTAACATAGTCATCATGGTCATGGTTTATGCACACATGTACATTGAATATTGAAAATCAAACTATAGGATAAAAAAAATAATCAATGTAGTAACTGCATTTTATAGGATAAAAATTATGATTCTAGTTGAGAAAAGAAGCACTAAAAGAAACACAATAGCCAACAACAAAATTAGTATGCAAAGACAAAAACCAAGTTTCTCTCCCCAATAAAGTCTCTTGTGGTAAGATGAAATTCCTTTATCAACCTTAAAATCTTCAAAATATAGTCTAACACCTGGATCTCTCATTCTAACCTTACTATCATGTAGCACAGAATTTGTAACACCTTGGACATTGTTGTTTACATAAATGTTGATGCAACAACAATCTTTTGACTCACCTTTGGTGCTTCTATGGTGCAAGTGCATTGTTGCACCAACATTCTTTCCATCCATATTGATGTATTCAAATGATCCATCCTTGAATTTAGAGTCCATAATAATCATTGAAGTGTGGTACAATCAATGTGCATTGAGAATTTATTCAAGTTTTAAGGAGCTTTTAATTTCACCTTTAGATTTGATCTAGAGGTTGCCTCATGATGAAGGAAACTCAATGTTCTCTTGTTATTACTTGAAGTACACTCAAGTTGAAAGTGCAATTGGCTCAAATTACAAGTGAAAAATATCAATTATTTTCCATAAAAATAAATAACATAGATTGTTAATTTTTCACATAAGCATTGTTGATTTTTGAATAAATAGTTCACTTTAGTGTCAAATCCATCTTAATTATATGGTCCTCAAATTGTTCTAAAGCAATGAAAATTTTCATTCCTCACTAAAAGAGGACAATGTAGGAATCTGCCAATTCAAACAAAAGACACACAATGTGGTGTGGGACAGTTTGTGTGCCCTTGATGAATCTCATGAAACATGACTAGATACATGTCCCATTGCTTCTATAAGTAATCAATTATTGTCTTTATATGTATGAAATGACTCAAACTGACTTTTATAGCTTTTCTTGAGATTTTGTAGTGATGCCATCATTTTTTAATGTGTCTGCATCTTATGTATCTATGATTTACCTCATTGTTGCTTTGTATATTGGTGGCTTAAAGCTCTGTATGAGTAGTTTCACCAAAAGGTAGGAATCTAATATGATTTACGGTGAATAAATATTTGAAAATGATTTGAAACTCGAACAACAACCAATAATGTTCATCATAAATAGTAACTCATTGTATTATGCGTCTTTATAATTGAGACAGTAACTCAGCCGATACCAATTCTACAAAAATAAAGAAAAATTAATACTATTGGTTCCTCAAGACTCAACTATGTTTATTTTCTCTTGTTTTGACAAATTACCACCGATAAAATCACTCTTTCAGCTGTAAAGACATGAAGGACCCTGGGCTTCTACTTAAAGATGACAGCGTTGATCATCTTCAAAGTTTTGAGCGATTTTCAAGCATTAGTTTACCTAGACAACATATAACTCTTTCTCACCCTAGTCATTGCCTTAAAATTTACTCCATAATGAATGTTACATTTTCTTGGACCCTACCACTGTGGGAGTTTTATAGCACTGTCTGCATTAAATCTACCAATATTAAGGTCATTCACTCATTTACTAGATCCTGCCATGCATGCATCCTTATGAGTATGGTCCACAATTAATAAGAATTCTTTTGGTTAGGTCAATTAGCCTTTACCACTACAAACCATCACAATAATTAATTACACTTCATGAAAACAAAAAGAAAATTAAATAACTCTGCAGAGGATAAAAATAAAGATAACGGAATCTAATTTTTCTTTGGGGGTGAGGGAAACCTAAGGTTGAAATTAATTAATTCTGAACATTCTCTACAAGTTATGGAATACACAGAAAAGTTTAAACTCTATATTTTTCTAACTAAAGCAAAATTCTAGTTCCTCATTCTACAAACTACTTTATTGCACATCATTGAAACCAATTCAGACGCCTATACTTGCTTTCCTGTAATCACAGATCATCTTATTGTGTTACAAAGCATGCTAACCATGCACGAATTCCTCGAATCTGTTCAAAGGGAAAAATCAAACTAGTTTTCTTCCACTAGAGTACTTGATTCTCTTTCGCTTCTTTTTATTCTTTTCCTATTTTGGTCTACGCATGCGGTCAAATGCATCAATAGCATGCAAGGGAGGCATCACTTACTGTTTCGACTTCTGAACTGTTTTCAAGCTCTGGCCTAACTTTAAAGGTGTTTAGACCTTTTATCTGATCTAAAATTCTGGTATACCACTTGTCCGCGAGGAGTACTCAGTCACCAACTTTAGAAACATGGATGATTTGTCCTCTAATAGTCGTAAAGGGGTGTCAAACTCAGCAACTCGACCTGCAAAGCCATCACAAAATTATCCTTGTAAGCATAGATTAATGAACCATAATGCAAATCCAATGGATAAAAAGAACAGATAGAATAACAAGTTACAACTATTACAATACACACCATCACTGAGCACCAGAACTTGATCACTGTCAATGACAGTAGGAATACGATGCGCAATGGTGACCACAGTGCAGTCTTTGAACTCTGTTCGAATGATCTTCTGGATAAGATTATCGGTGGCAGCATCAACGGATGCTGTTGCTTCATCAAGTACAAGTATTTTCGACTGCTTCAGTAGAGCTCGGCCAAGAGAAACAAGTTGCCGCTGTCCTACACTCCAATTATCTCCATTTTCTATAACTGCAGGTTTCAAATTTCGTGTTAAGAAAGCTACTTATGCCACCAAACACTTTTCTTTTTCTTTTTTCAACATGTGTATTTAGCAACAAAAATATAATCATGGCTACCTACCTGGTGTATCAAGCTTTTGTCCTTTCTCACGAATGATATCTCCAAGTTGAGACTTATCTAGCGCCTGTGAAAAATTAAAACCGACAATTACAAAGTGGTTGTGCAAAACCTTCTCCTCAAATAGCCTAATTTTCAAAAATGAATTATTGATCTATTTTCATATGCTATGAGATTTCCTAGAAAAAAGTATTGGAAACTTTTCTTTATATTAATTGACTTCACATCCTTTCTTTCTCCTTTTTTTAATATCAGTTTTATGTATGTTTTTTCCTGTAAGATATCTTGGCCTCTCTCTTATTCCTTCATCCTTCCTTAGTAACAATACTTCTATTTCAATTTAAAAATAATAACTAATTAATCTGTTACAATATTACTATATATAAGAATCCAAAACCTCTTCCAACATGCATATACATAAGTAATACTAACCTCCCAAATATCTTTATCTGAGTGCTCCTCAAGAGGATCAAGATTGCCTCGAATGGTCCCTTCAAATAAGGTTGGATCCTGTGGTATGATACTGAGATGGCTTCGGAGGTCATGAAGACCAATCTCTAAAATATTGATGTTGTCTATGTGGATACTTCCATCTGCTGGTTCAATCAATCGAAATAATGCTTGAATCAAAGTAGATTTGCCACTGCCGGTTCGTCCAACTATCCCTATATTCTTTCCACCAGGAAATATGCATGATACTCCATGAAGCACCAAAGGAAGATTTTCTTTGTAACGGACCTTCAGGAGAAACAGAGTTATGTAAGAGATTGGAGGTGCGGGATCGTTTAAAAGAACCAGTTGCAGTAGAGTAATCATAATAACAATAATTTAATAAATGTAACATGGTTAGCATAGCAGAGTAAATGTCATACACCAAACAACAATATAATAAATTATTATTTATTCCACCTCTCAAACAAAAAGATTTAAACAAGAATCAATTTAAGACTTCAGAAAAAGAAATACAGAACATGTAACTTATATTCGTACCTTCAAATCAATTATTTCAATTGTGCCATTTTCAGGCCATAAGGATGGAGGGCGAGAATCTTCAATTATTGCCGGTGCTTCACTAGGAATTTGGCTGTACTGGTAAATTCTCTCAATAGATATAATTTTATTTTCAAGTTTGCAAAAGCTAAGTATCCAACGTGATAAGCGCGCATTTAAGTTCAGACCATATGTCACAGCAAGTCCAGCCATGCCTATGTAGAAAAAGTAATAGTAATAAGAAACAGAAAAAGTAATATTCTGCATCATGTGCAAGCATCACTTGTGAAAATAAAACTAAGGTGCCTTTTGTTATACAAGTTAGAACTGATAGTGTTTGATGCGTTAAAAGTGGAAAAAAATAAGACTATAAAAAGTGGCATATTTTAGAGCATTGAAAAAGATGGAACCGTAGAGAACAAAATAGAATAGAATAGGCTATTCCATTCCGTTCTGTCTGTGTGAAACACTACCTAACTTTTAATAATATATTACATAATTTAATCCTTCAGAATTATACGTATAAACGTATCACATGTGAAAGTACGTAGATGAAACAAGTTATTAGAACTAAATACTTACTTGGGTCAATAGTTCCACGGGGAAAGCTAACAAGTAATACCATGCAGAAAGCAAACACAAAGGTGGACAGTAACTCCATACGCAGGCAGAGCCACTCAATAGCAGCAAGACTGCAGAAGAAAGGTCGTGCAAAACAATCGAGAAGATAGAGGTTTCGCTTCATGAACCTTTTTTCTTGTCCAAAACCCCTGATGGTGGATGCTCCAGCAATTGATTCACCAAAAAGATTTATAATTGGTGATTTCTGGATGCTTACAATTCGGACCAGTTCCCTCGATGAAGCCATGTAGTATTTCTGCAACGGAATTGATTATCGTTATAACAACTCACAAAATAAAATTAAGGGGTGAAAGACAAACATTAAAATATAAAAAGAATGCAACGAGAATTAAAACATTAAAGACAACAGTTTTTCTTTTACCTGCATCCACAAACAAGCAATGGCCATTGGGATGACTAAGAGCAAAACTTGCCATGTAACTTCTGTCATTACGCCAACAATACCAATAAGCTGTATTGTTGTTGCAGCAAACCCACCAAGTCTAAAAGGGATGTCAAGATCCACAACACTTTGATCAACTGAAACCTGGATGGATACAGATGATATGTTACTATTGTCTTACACCATATACAGGGAGAAATAGGTAAAAGAAATAAAAACATACCCGGTTCAAGATCCTTCCAGCTGGTGTAGAGTCAAAGAAATACATTGGTGCATGGAAAACACATCTAAGCATCTTCAAGAATAGCTTCTGTGCAGCCGCGAGACCAAATGTAGCGACTAGAACAGCCCTTACAAATATAAACCAAGAACTGCCAAAAGCAAGGGCCATGTAAACAAGAAGAAGAACCATGGGAGTTACTTTGGGCTCATCTCCTTCTGTTTGAGGGTTAGCCCATGCCATCCACCAGTTACTAGCAATCTGAAGGAACTGAAATAACGCTTGTGCTATGATTATGAGTGGAATCAATAAACCTTTATATGCCGCTGCCATGTATGAAAGATACACCTTCATGCTTACTCTACCTCTAACCCTCTCCTCTTCCTGAACAAGCTGTTTTTTTCTTGACCTTTTTGCTTTTTTCTTCTCCTTAGCTGTTTTTTGATCTGAAGATGATGGTCCCTCTTGCATTTCCTTTGTCAAACTGTCGATATCGTTAGCAGAACAAATGGACTTCTTACTGGTCATAACACATGCCTCCAATGTTAAATTTTCGTCTGAATCTTCAGAGGAGTGAGCAGGTATATCCATAGCCTCTATGGCTTCATGGTGAGCTGAAACTAGAGCTTTAAAATCTGTTCCTGCTTGTAAAAGATCATCATACTTTCCGGCTTGTATGATGGAACCTTCCTTGAGAACCTTCAAAAATGGAAAGATAAATTTAGAAAGAATTGTCTGCACATCATATGAACTGCACAATCATACTCTTAAGTTATTTTAAAATTCCAAACTTTGTAGTGAAAATCGAATTAAAATTCCATATAACATTGTACATTTGTCAAAGGATTCTTCCAGTCCTTCAAAGAAATATATTTAATAGCTTTATAGACAAAGATAAATTACATATGCATTGCTAATAAACAGATTGGAGATCGAAGTTGTAAAAAATATAGATTTATTTGAAATTTGAAAAGCAGCGAAAGTATTACCAATGGATTTAATTAACATATAACTGGTTGGAAAGAATTATACTTATGAACTTTCTTGAACCTAACCCATATCAATGTTTTAGGACCAACAACAATTCATCAATGTTTTATAAATGTCTACCAATTCTATCTGTCAAGTAGTAAATATCTAGAGTGCATAATTGCCAAAATCTACTTAGCTTTCTTATCGAACATTGAATAAAAAAAATCAAGAAACATGATTCCAAACATAATCTCTATACACAGTTATGATATTAAAACTTGATATAGTGAACCTGCACGTAAAGCATATGTAACACAAAAAGAAAGAACTAATCATGCAAACATCAACAGGGTATGAGATGAGCTTGAATTAGAAACAAAACGTCGAAATAAGCGAAGGCATCTGAAACCCTGGAATGTACAATTCTCAAATGTGAAATGAAGTGTCTATTAACTATGCCACGTATTACATAAATGCATGAATGTGCAAGGAAAAATGACACAGCCATACCAGTATCAAATCAGTAGCAGGAAGAAATTCAACTTGATGGGTCACGAAAATGACTGTTTTATTTGCTAGTGCCGTCAATATATACTCCTGCAGTTCCATATCATTAATTAAACATTTAAGCAAATACAATTCGGTTAAAACAGTTACATCAACTATGTGCTAAGGAAAACTAACCCTAAACAACTCTGATCCAGTGTGCGCGTCAACTGCGCTGAAGGGATCATCAAGAAGATAAATATCAGCATCTTGGTAGAGTGCTCGGGCAAGCTGTACCCGCTGCTTCTGACCCCCGCTTAGGTTTATACCTCTATCACCAATAATTGTCTGATCTCCATGTGAGAAAAGTTCTAGATCCTTTTTCAGTGAACAAGCATGAATAACATTCTTGTACTTTGCTTTGTCCTTTGGGCTTCCGAAGAGTATATTTTCTTCTATAGTTCCTGATTGTATCCATGCTGATTGGGAGACATATGCAGAAGAACCACACACACTGACCTGCAAAATAATCCAATGTATCTTGTAAAAAACTGTTACAAAACAAAAGACTAAGGGTCTGTTTGGATAAACAACTTAATTGAGCACTTATAGCATAAGCGCTTATCATTTAAGTGCATATGCATAAGCTATTTCTATAACAAAAGATAAGATAAAGTCAAAATATTTGCATATAAGCTAGAGGTTGTTTTCATAAGCGGCCCTAGAGAGCTTACGAAAATAAGCTGAAAATAGCTTAGGGACATGTCATAAGCTGTTTTCATATGCTCAAACAGTCTCACAAGTACTTATGCCAGTAAATAACATCAGTTAAGTTATTCCAAACATCCCCTAAAATGCAAAAAAATAAATAAATAAATATAGATGGAATTAAAATCTTAAGTACACAAACATACTTCACCAGACAGCTTAGGAATTTCTCCAAGGATGCAAGAAAGAAAACTTGATTTCCCTGAACCAACCGTACCACAAACAGCGACACGCATCCCCTTTTCAACTTTCATATTTATCTCAGAAAGAGTAGGCCTGGCAGATGAAAGGTCCCAAGAGAATTCACTATCCTTAATTTCTATGGCAATGTTAGAAATTCCTTGTGGCAAGACAATAGTTGCATCTTCCTGCAATTCTTCCTCCAGTAGGAAACAAGATAAACGATCAATAGAAACTTTTGTCTGAGCCATTGTAGATACCAAATCTGGAAAATTCCTCAACGGTTCTTGGAGGATCCTGAAAGTCGCTAGAGCAGAAAGTACACCTCCTGCAGTTAGCTTACCGCCCAACAATATGCAAGTAGCAAAAGTGACAGCTGAAACAAATATAGGTGAGCTCCAGAACATGAAAGTTATGAAAGCCTGAGAATATAGGGCTTTCCTAAGCCACTTGAACTCTACTCCACGCATTTCCTCCAATCTTATTCGATATCTGTCCTCCCAAGCCTGCAGCTTGAGAATCCTCATGTTCCTTAGGCACTCAGATGTTTTTCTCATTCTTTCATCCTTAGCAGCCATTAATTTGTCTTGATAATCTTCTTGGACCCGAGCCACGGGAACAGTGACTACAATAGAAATGATTGTGGCAACAAGTGTTGCAATGGAAGCAATTCCAACATTCTTATACAAAATTGCGAGGGCTAGAATAATCTGCAGAGGAAGCATCCACATGTCATGAAGATACCAAGAGTAGTCTCCTACCCTCTGAACATCAATAGCCATGTAGTTAACAATCTCACCACTTGTGTGACTTTGCCTAGCTAAGCTCGATAACCTAAGCCCCTTTTGATATACCATTGCTGTTAAAGCGGACCTAACATGCATCCCCAAAATGTCCACTCCTAGATACCATTGCCTCGTTGTGAAGGTCTCCACAAGCTTTGCAACAAAGAATATCCCTGCAAGGACATACCCCTCATGAGGGTAAGTCTCTATACCACTCAAGTAATCAACAAAGTAACTTATCATGTATGGACCTACATATGAGACAAGAGTAGTGACACCAGCAAAAATGGCATTAATAGCTGCCTCCTTCCAGAATGACTTCAGAAGTGTCCAAGCTAATGAAGGCTGATTCGACGTGTTTTCGGCCTTCATTTTCTCCCAATTTGAATTCAAAACCTTAAAATTTGCTTTGGCTCGATCTTTAGGTGCAACAAGGGGAATGTCCTTAAGCTCAAGCGGTCTCTTTGCACCAATGGAAAGAATCGAGTTAAGCCAAGACAGAGTGGCCAAACTAAAAAGTCCAGCATCACTATAAGGAGTAACCTTGAGACACCCCGGTTCTTCATCTTCCTCTTCATCAAGAAGTAACGGCTGTTGATTCTCAGAGTTCCTACAAACTTGTATCCCAGAAACACCCCTAATTGCGACAAAACACAAGAAGGCAAGAGCAGGGGTAACAGCGAAATTTGCCAAAACATGAGAACGCATATGCTTGGAACCTTCGACCCAAAACCCTCTCCCGTCAACATATAAACCACACAAACAAACAACAAACAGCAGAAACCAAGAAACTCTCAGCAAAATTGGAAACTTCTGAGACACCTTGTACTTGCAATGCAAAGCAGTGAAACACAACACAATCCAAACCAAACTTTGCACAAATGGCACAGAAACAAGAGACAAATCTTCCACAACCGCAAACTTGTCCTTAATCAAAACAACACCCTCAAATCCCAAAACCAAAACTTGCACCAACAAAACATAAAAACAAGACAACACAGATACCTTAAACCATGTCCCAATTCTAATCTCAACCGTTTCTTCACCAATCAAACCACCATTTCCAACAACAACATTATTATTAATATTATCCTTAAAAAACCAAACTCTTCCACCAACACAAATAAAAACCTCCCTCAATAGAAACAAAACAAGAACAACCAAATTAATACATATTGCCACAAGTTCCAAAACAGGCAATTCAAAGATCTTACTCAAAAGGGTATTCCAATTCCACAAAGTTGCATCCATAACTTAAAAAACTGATTCTTCAAAACAAGAATATTGAGTCGGTGTGATGAAGAAGAAATGAGAGAGAGTGTAACCATATGATGTCATCAAAAGCAAGGAATGAAGAACAACATTTCACCATGTGGAGCTAGATTCTGCGTGACACATTTCCACGTTAAAACAAAGTGGTTTTTTTCATTCATCATTAACACGGAAAACAAAGACAAATTTTTTACAGTTTTCAGCTACAAAGAGACAAAAGGGTATAACAAGGAATCAAAATTGAATACAATAACAAAAATACAAACCTGGATTTTTGTTATTTAGATCATGTGAAGTTACTTGATAAAGTTTCTATCTTTTGACACCAAATAGAACAGAAACAACGATGATGGTGACCCCAAATGAGTAGGGTAGGTATCAAATTAACGATCCTTTAATATGGAGGTATAAATTACGGTTTTTTTAAAACCCTTGAAAATAACAATGTAGAGAAGATGAAATGAAAGAGAGTGTGTAAGTGTGATGTGTCTTCCTTTTACTTTTTCTTATATATAACCCTTCCGTGTTACGTATAAAAAAAATTTGACTTTTTAGATTTATCAGAAAATTAATGTATCTAGACAATAATATAGTCTAAATACATCAATTTTACAATAAATAAAAATAAAATGTTTCATATATAAGATCGAATGGAGTATCACCGTAATATAAAAAGCTTCATATTATTTGTTATGATAAATACGGGTGGTGAATCCAAACATACACTTAATTCTATATAATTTTTATTTTAAATAACTAAGTGTTGAAGTGTCACTTAATTTATGTAGAAAAGTCACTCATTTTTAGTAAATTTAGATAATAATAAAAGGGTGATTTAATAGAATAATTTTTCTAATAGTTTTTAGCATAGATTGTGACATGTGAAGAAGAGAGGCTTCATTAATTTTTACCATATGGTAATTTATTTATAGACACCACTAGTTTATATTATGTGTAATATATATAGGAAGTAAGAGAGATCTAATTTGCTAGCTAGCACATAGAATAATATTACATCATGCATGTATATCTTTTAGCATAATGTTTTTATTACAAAGCTCCATGTGTGTGTGCGTATTAGTGATGAGATCATGATACATTGAAATAGATCTCATCATATGGTCCACAAATAAATATAATAATTATATTATAATTTATAAGTGGACTTGTATATTATTTATTTAATGCTTTACTAAAGAGATAGCATATTAATTTTTAGACACTATAATTTTCATGAAAAGGAGAGGGTGTTTTGTTTGTTTATACTTTACAGTGTGTCTTTGTATAGGTAGGTAGTGGAATATAGTGGGAGATGAATCAGATCATATAGAAAGAAAAAAAAAAGTGAGGATTGTGAATGTGATACCATTTTGCCATAATGATATAATTACATGCTTTTTTAGGATTTGAGACTCTCCAAACATGTTTGTGAAAATAGATTATCATGTATTAACAAACATATCTTACTTACTTAATAAGATTACTTTACTTACTTAATACTAATAATTAAATAAAAATAGAAACAAACAAAGTGATTCTATTGAATGGTCAATTATTTAAAGGAAAAAAAAATTGATACCCCACTTACTTTATCTTCTTACTTTGGTTGTTTCTAATTATACATGATAAAAACATAAATTGAAAGCACATGAAAAAGATTGAAACACTAGTTTCATTGGAAAAGTTTTTTTGGTTTAATTAGGAGAATAGATAGGTATATTAATTGTTTGGTGAATCATGGAGGAACGTGTGGCTATGAGGTCTTTATTGACTTTTGAGAGGGTTTGATTTAATTGACGTATATTATGGATCCTTGTTACATTTGATAGTGATATAATCTAAGTCATAACAACAATAATAGTTATAATATCAAAGAGGATATATAGTTTGGTTGATAGTGTGGGATCAAACTATGAAAAGGAGATTTTATTTCCATACTCAAAGTATGAAAAATATGATTAAAAACTAATACTCAAAATTGTGAGATTTTGAATTTGAATCAAAATAAAGTTAGACCTAATCACTAAGACTTATATACTGATTGAACATGGATATGAAATGTGGTTTCATTGGTTTAGTATTTTTTTTTCCCCCCAAAATATGATATAAAAAATATTAGGATTCGAAACTTAGGATACATAATGCAGGTAGACAAATTTGCTCAAAAATGTCAAAAAATAATTGGTTTAAAAGATATATTACCTATTATTTGATGCCAAATAAGCTTAGAAACCTGCTGAGCGGCCAAATACAGCTTTTATGCCTTCAAAACGCCAACTTTTGATATGGTTTTTTGTATTGTAGAATTTGGTAGGGTATACTTTTATATGAGAAACTTTCCTGAAATATATAGTGTTATACTTAGAATACTCGCATATTCTTATTCTCTTATTCTCATTCTTTGTCTCATATATTATTCATATGACTCTATATATAGAGTTATAAGAAAAATAAATTTTTACAACATATCTTTTTTTTATAATTGAAAAATAAATTTCTACAACATATCTTTTAAAATAACAAACTAGTCTTAAATATTCTAAACATATCATTCAAATATAAATCTTATATCTGAATAGTAATATCTATTTCAAATATAAAATCTTCAAAAAACATTCTATCTTAAAAAATATTTTGGCATTATTCCAAACCTTTTTTTAACTAAACAAACTTAATTCATGTCATTAACTAATAAATGTTTGATACATAAGGGAATAACTTAAATCTATATAAACTGACTCGAACATTGACCGCATAGCAAGAGTATGAGCAATCAAATTTGATTGTCTCATAACAAACTTAACCTCAAAGCCAACATAAGAATCAGATGACATGAGAAGAATAATATCGTTGACAATTAAAACTAAACTCTGAATTGTCTTATCTTCTTGAATGGATAACGTCAACCAACATTTCAAATTTGTGTTCCAAAATTTGGGTGTTTGGGTCATGGATTCCAAAATATTTTCGTCAGTTTGGGGGCCCGGAGCAATTAAATGGACGAAAAGAACAATTTCTTGTATTTAGTCTAATTTGGCCCATATCTAAAGAGTGAAATGTCAAATACCCCCTGAAATTTTAAAATCTGTCAAATACTCCCCTGAAATTTAGAAATAGCCAAATACCCCCTTGAAATTGTAAAACATCAATCAAATTGCTCTCTGCTCCGTTCACTCCGTCTATTTTGATGATGTGACAGTTAACAATATATGTGGCAGCTGCCAACGTGGTGTCACGTCACGTGGGTAATTTGATTAGGATACACGTCACATGACATCATTGACTAAAATTTGCAAAATCAAGATCCCCTTGATTTTGCAAATTTTAGTCAATTATCCCCTCATGTGACGTAATACGTATGCAGTTAGCAGTCATGTCATCAAATTAGACGGAGTAAACGGAGCATGGGGTAATTTGATTGACATTTTACAATTTCATAGGAGTATTTAACAAATTTTGAAATTTCATGGGAGTATTTGCCATTTCACTCTATATCCAAAACACAAAAGTCTTGATCTTCATTAGTCCCCAAAACCCAAAAATCTTAATCTTAGTTAAGTATTCAAAATCATGGCTAGTCCAAGGATAAGACCAACAAGACAAATTGCCTTAGACCTTATATTCTTTCTTCTTTTTTTTTGGTAAAAAAAAAAAAGCATTATGTTCTAAAATTTATGAAAACAAATAGAAGCTTATCTAATAGTATCTGAATAAAGAGCAAATCAATTCATCCACTCTATTATCAATTAAAAAACATGAATGAAAGTAGTTATATTAATTTAATAAATAATTTTGTATTTTAAAAACATATAACATTTAAACAAAAATTTAGCCATTTACTAAAATATATTTATAAATTTTAAAACGAGAATGTTAACATGTGCCCTTAAGGGCACATGTTAAGAATACAAATGTAGTAAAAATTTATTGCATCTTGTATATTCATCAACTACTTGAACATTAAATGTCTTGTATCATTAAATGCAAAATTTATACTTTTAAGTAGATTATCATGTGCCCTTAGAGATGAGCCATTTTAAAAAACCACATTCTTAAAACCGTCTTAGACCTCCTAATGTGTTGGGTAGGCCCTACTCAAAATTCAAAGATGTTTCAAGTTTTTGCCAAAGTATTTAAATTATTTTCTCATTAGTCTCATGAACTCGATAATTCTTTAATCCTTAACTCAAATCAGTTGAATTATTTAATTTTTCGTCTAATTTCATTTGATGTGAAAAATGAAGAATATTTAAATTCTCCCGTTTGCTTGCTATAGAACGGTACAGTACAATACTTATGATCAACAAAATTTCAAAAGTCTTAAAATAGTCCCTGAGCAGAATTTTTTGATGACATGTCTCATTTTCTATGATTTGGCAGATGCTGCTTAGGATTTATCGATGACATGTCCCATTTTCGATGATGCATATTAATACATTGATTTTTCATTTAATTTTTAAATTAAAATTAAGTTTACCATTTTTCAAAAAACAAATTAAAATTAAAAAAAGAAAAGAAAAGTTAAAAGCGAAAAATAGAAAAAGTGGATGAATTAGCAATTAGGGTTTAATTTGTTTGTACGCGATTCAGTGAGGAGTATTTTTGTTCAGCATCAACTAAAGCTCCAACTTTAGCATTTCTATCCCATGAATTAGCAATTACCTTTTTTTCCTCTGCAATTTAGGATCACTGAAGCTCCAACTTTTTGAGGTTGAACTATTTTTTTATTTTCATTTCTTGAACTTAGCATCGTTGTTCAACTGGGTTTGTGTTGGATGAACAAAGGAAGCATAAGATAAGAGGCACTGCAGCAACGTAGATCTTGCATGCCACGTTACAAGCTCCATTTTCAGGTACAGGTTTCAATTTGATTCCTTCCAGCACCGTACCACTTGAATTTGAAATCTTCCATTCTTTGTTTTTATTAGTGCGTTGGAGATGTTATTTTTCCCTTCTAACCTTTCTTTTTTTAATTTTAATTTGTTTTTTAGAAAAAGGGGAAACTTAATTTTAAATTAAAAATTAAATGAAAAATCAATGTATTAATCCACGTCATAAAAAATGGACCATGTCATCAATAAATCCTAGTCAGCATATGCCAAATCATTAAAAATGCGACATGTCATTAAAAAATCTAGCTCAGGGACTATTTTAAAACTTTTGAGATTTTGTAGGGACTAAAATCAAACTTTTTTATGTGCAGGGACTAAAATCAAAACATGTCATAATTGCAGGGACTATTTTCATATTTAAGCCTGCCAAATTTAATTGCTAATTTTATTTTTCGTCTTTAGTTTCCGTTAAATCTTTAGTTACTGTTAAATTTTTTGATCCGTCAATGCATTAAGAAAATGAAATTCTTTAATTTATTGTTTTTGAAATATATGAAAATACGTCAAATTGGTCTATAACATCCTAATAAAAGAGATTTATAAAAAAAAATCTAAATAAGCAGTGGCGGAGCTAGGACCCTGGTTCAGGGGGTGCAATTTTTTTTAACGGGAGATTTTTTTTATTTTTTTTATAAAAGGATTGCAGATTTTCTAACTTCATTAATAATTATTGTAATATATATAAATAAAATATTAATTAATGTCATATTAAAAAACAAAATAATACTTATTTTGAACCATTTTTAAAGAGTAAACTAATATATCAGTCACCGACTTTGTAAGATACTTTTAAATAGATATCTTGACTCTATATAAATACATTAAAAAAGTCTTTGTCTCTGTTAAATTTTACTCATAATAGTCGTTCAAAGAATATCTTAAAGGATAAATTAAGAATAATGAATTAATTTAGAGACTAAATTAATAGTAAATAGTTGAACATAGAGATATATTAATCCATGTGGATACTTTAACGTGTTATTTTATTTTTACTTGTATTTTTACTTTGACATGTGGTGTGGAGAAATTTATTAATGCGCTTGTGTAGAGCTACGATTCGATGAATACTTTGACAATGATACTACGAGAGCACATGACACTGGACTTGCAGGGTGCAAAATCTTTACATGATGGATTTCAAAACATTTGAGGGGGTTCATTTAGCATAATATAGAGTTCAAAGTAAAAATAGCCAATAGTATTATTACCATTATGTGTAGTTTTTTAATTCCAGAGGGTGCAACTGCACCCCCTCAGTCCAATGTAGCACCGCCACTGTAAATAAGAGGTTAAACGGACGAATTTATATAGTTATTTGTTATATTTTATCTAGTTTATGAATTAAATTGAAGTGAGATTTGAAGTTTAGAGTAGAGTGTCAATTTTAGGAGGCCAAAAATTTGGACCCCAATTTCAATATGCAAGATCCCAAAAAGCTTTAAGGTAAAAAAGTCTCCTTTCACATAAATCCCCATATTTAAAATTGGTCCAAAGCTCCTAACTTTTTCATTTATGGTTTATTTAACTCAATTTTTATAAGCAAAAATTCAATTTTTGTTATTTCGAGGGAAAAAAAGTTTCAGAATTTTTTTAAAAAACAAATATTGCAGAATTTATTATTTGAAAAAAATAAATTCCAGAATTTATTTATAAGAAAAATGGAATTTTTTTTGAAACAAAAAATGGAATTTTTTTAGGAAAAGAACTTTTAGAACTTTTTGCAAAAAATACGCCTGCAAAAGAGGGACCTATAATTAAAGGGCTCAGTATCGGCCCAAACAAAGTGGCCTTGACATTTTTGGGCTTTGTTTATAACTCTAGTTTTGAAAATTTTCTTTTGCCACCCCATTCATTTTCTTGCGCGCACTACGAATTTACCAAAATACTCCTGTCCGTTACTTAAGTTGCGGATCCACCCAAAATACACCCTACCAGATTTTTATTTTATAACGTCCGCTACTTAAAGTAGCGGCGGAAGGGTAAAAATGAAAACGCATAGGGTAAGCAAGAAATATGTAGGGCGGAAAAAGAAAGTCTGATAGTTCAGTGAATAAATTGATGGTTTATTCATTTGTTAATGGTAGAATTTCTGAATTCACCCCAAAAAATGGCAGTGTTTGACAATTTAATTGGAAAATAAAGAACATACATATGATTTTATTTTAAGGCTGTTCTTGTCCTGTGACTTTTTCTCTTATCTGTTGATGGTTTCCACCTAAATATTGTGTGTTCAATATTTTTTTTTTCTCATTTCTTATTTAAGTTGTGTGATACTATTATATTATTCTGATACCAACAATGGTATTAGAGTCTTTGGTTTGTGGTTGTTGTTCCACAACAGCAAACTGAAAAATGATCATAATGGTAAGTAAATTCTTAAATATGCTTTGTGATAGCACTGATCTTCCACATCAAAAAAGAATTAATCTTACATATGAAATCTCTTAGTTAGAACTTTTCGATTAATGTTTCTAGAAAAACTTATCAATTAACTCAGCTTATATAATCGATTAATTGCTTCCATACACGTTCCACGCATAATGAATGCTGCTGCTTCAGACAACATTATAAGCTTACAGCACATGACTTACTCAAAAAGCAATGGTGGATGCTGCAAAAGCAGATTCATTCTATAAATTCTCTAATAGAGCTGTGGCTTTTTCTTGCAAAATCTGCCACGCCGCATTGATGTGCCTCACTTCTGTCAATGGTGCTCCTACTGTAAAACTTAGAATGTACTCACCCGATATGCATACCGGGTGTGTTACGAAAACACTTACTGTTGAGTTTACTGAGTCGAGTAGATCATGGTTCAGTTTATTGCCATTATCTTCAGAGTTTGGGGGAGGCAAAAGACGAAAACAAACTAATGAGAATGTTCGAGGCGCAACAACCTGTGTATATGATTTATTGTATTAAATACAGAAGTAATTAAGATAAGACAAGCATGCTTTGATTTTAAAACTTAGAGCAAATCATTTCATTACTATGCTGCAATTTAATATTGCCAATTCTGTCCACCATATGCATCAAATAAAAGTTTACATGTTGCAGAGCCTCTTTCGCACGAAGATAATTTCTTTAACAATCTGTGCTTTGCCTTTGTATCGAGAGAACGTGTACTATTAATTGTCATAGTATCTAGTACTTTTGAATTCTCTATAATATATTTTGCAAATTTGAGATCATATTTTTTGCCTTTGTAATATCTAATGCAGCATGTTTTCATCTTTGACAAAAGACACTCTGGAACAATGGTGGATTCTACCAACTGTTGTCATTCGTCTCTTTTAGATCATCATTATCCTGAATGATAAGCCTTTGTAGTTTCGGAGAAAGTTTGAGCATTTCCAGCAACCACGTCCACCTCGGATACACAACTGCAGATCCAAAGTTAAGCTCCAAGTGAGTCAGATTTTGAAACTCGAGAAGTTGCGTGCAACATGTACACTAAATCTTAACCGTCTATTTTTTTTTTAAAATCCTTTATATATTAAGACACAATACTAAATGTTAGAAAGTTCAAAGCAAGCAAAAACTTTGACGATGATGAGTGGGAGCCAAAGTTATGGTGGACCAAAATCCCAAAGAAAGAAAAATCTCAAATGCTACAATTGTGGCATGCAATGGCACTTGAAGAAATAGTATTGAAATAATAAGAAGAATGGAGAGAAGACTTCTGAAGCTTCAACATCTCAAACATGTATTGTACGTACCTCAGATGATGGTGAAATCATGTATAGCAAAGCAACGATTAATTATGAAGATCGAAGACGACTCAATGATGTCTGAATAATGGAATCAAGTGCAACATGCCACATGAATCCACACTGAGTTTGGTTTTAATCTTATGAGCCTATCTGGAAAGGATTTGTGTACATGAGAAATGACCATGGCTTATAAATTGCTGGAGTTGGTACTAACAAATGCATGATGGTATTGAAACAACTTAGTAATTGGTTATTTTAAAATCAGATAAACAATATTTACAAACTATTATGTTCACTCAACTGATTATTGGCAATGCTGAAATCCATGTTCAGCCAGAATAGAAAAACGAGATTCATAGTCGATTAATGTTTCTAGAATTTTTTTTTTTTATCAATTAACTCAGCTTATACAATCGATTAATTGCTTCCATACATGTTCCACGCATTACGAATGCTGTGGCTTCAGACAACATTATAAGCTTATAGCACATGACTTACTCAAAAAGCAATGGTGGATGGTGCAAAAGCAGATTCATTCTATAAATTTTCTAATAGAGCAGTGGCTTTTTCTTGCAAAATCTGCCACGCCGCATTGATGTGCCTCACTTCAGTCAATGGTGCTCCTACTGCAAGACGTAGAATGTACTCACCCGATAGAACCTGCACATATTGTTTAGCATCAAGGGAAGAGCTTATTGCATAAGTGATAAACAGAACAAACCCTGAAGTTAATTTATGCATACCGTGTGTGTAATGAAAACACTTCCTGTTGAGTTTACCGAGTCGAGTAGATCACTGTTCAGTTTATTGCCATTATCTTCAGAGTTTGGGGGAGGTAAAAGCCGAAAACAAACTAATGAGAATGTTCGAGGCGCAACGACCTGTGTACATATTTTGTTGCATTAAATACAGTAAGTAATTAAGATAAGACATTATGCAATATGCTATCTGTCCTAGAAGGAAGAATTAATACCTTGAATCTTTTGTCTTGAACTACAAGCTCCTCAAACTTAGCTGCCATTGCGATGTGGTTTCTTATGTGAGCTCGCAGGCCTTCCAATCCATAGAGCCGCATTACCATCCAAAGTTTTAATGATCTGGAGCCAGTGTATGATAACGAGCAAGGTTACACATGTGCTGGTAATTATGAATCTTCAATGTGTACTTTTTCATTTAGAAAAATAGATAGTAATATTACTAAGTTACTACCAAGGATTTAAAAAACCAACCAATAGATATATAAATCGATAAAAATCCAAGAAACGTTACAATTCATGATCAAATCAAAAGACAGACCTGAAGCGACGCCCAAGAGGAATTTGCCAGTCTTTATAATCTATGACCGTGTTTCTTTCAGAGGCCTGCAAATTCAGTACGATAAGCACACAGTTAAACAACGACTTAAGCACCGAACCACTTGATGCCAGAACTGACCCCCGAACCAGATTAAACTGGTGGTGAAAACCAAACAACGACTTAAGCTGCAACATTGAGACCTGCGAATACAAACTACAAGCATACAAATAGAAACCTACCTTATTTTTCAGAAATTCAGGATTTGTAGACAGCGACTGAATCAGAGGACTCCTGTCCTATATCAACTCATAATCAATTTTACATATTAGCATTCTTGTTAATGAAGTAAAGTGAAATATTACAAATCAAATTTCATAAGTGACATTGAGAAAGAGTATTATGGTCATGGATACCTTAACCCAAAGTAGTGAACAGTCAAAGTTAGTAAGGAACCATTTATGTGCATTCATGTTAAATGAATCAGCTTCTTCAACTCCGTCAATGAAGTGGCGGTACTCTGGACATATACAAGCACTTCCAGCATAAGCAGCATCCACATGAAACCAAATGTTGTTGGTCTGCCAATAAGACACCATAACCATGTATTATCAGATTGTATCAGTAATCACTCTTCAAGATGCACTCAAAACACTTATCAATCTTATGTTGGTCAATTTATAGACAATCTAGCAAAAGCACGACTTTCAGACAGATGGGCAAAAAATGGCATAGTCTAACAGTCGGAAAATCCATGTCAATAATGTTTATTTAGAATATTCCACAGGAATTATTAGTTTTTCGAGGTTCTAATTTTCTGCATAATCATTTCTGATTTTTATCTATCTAGTTGTCTTCCTAGTTCATTATGACTCACATATTTCTTTTAACTAGTTGGGCTTAGGTGTTAATATCCTCACCACAATGCATCAATTGTTACACTAGCAAGTCTTATCACCAATTAAGCCAAGCACATTACCTTAGTGACTTTCGCCAATGCAGGTAGAGGATCAACAGCTGTTGATGACGTAGTACCAACCTGCACACAAAAATGTAGCATATGCAGTCAATGCAAAAACTTAAAATCCACCTCAACTTGATGTCAATATTAAGATATATCTTCATTTTTCAACAAGAAATCCAGAACAAACATTTGTACCAACCATAGAATTTAAGTTGGTAAAGTTACTCATGTTTATCATCTAGTTAGTACAAGAATCAGATTCAACATCGATGAAAGTCAACATGCAAAGTTATCAACACAAAATCTCCTTGCATGCACAATTTAAGATCTAAAAGAGTATAATTTCATGAGACTAAGGTTGTTACTGGAACAACATCTGTGCCTCAGCAACAAACATTGAAGAAACAAAGCTCCTACAGCAACACAAAGATTGATATATTATCCCTTGACCCAATGATCGGATGAGTTATGCACTTTCTAATTTACATACCCAACATACTATTAAGATAAAAATTAAAAGAAGAAAAAAAATTGGATGTAAGGAGCATACACACACACACTGAGATGAATCTGGACAATTAAGTATGTAGTATATATCAGTAATTTATTATAAACTAATATCAGTAGACTTTAATTCTTACGTTAGCGCATAAGAAAAAGGGTATAAGACCACTGGCAATGTCTTTTGAAATTGCTTCAGAAAGTACATCAGGGGAAAGTGCAAAATTTGTTGAAGAATCTGTTTTAAGCAACTTGCAAAGCTCTGGATCAAGTCCTGCTATCTGCCAATGAAAAGCAAAAGAGCATTATAATTAATCATTAAAATGCAACCTTAAAGGATGCAACCAAACATGTAAGCTTCTAGTTACCACACGGTGGCAGTGACTCACTGGTCACACAAACATGCACTAAGTGTATGTTTGGTATCACGGTGGACATGTCAGAATCACTGTAACTCACCGTGAATTTCCAAAAGCTCCACTTTGTAGCTTCTGTAAAATCATGGTGAGTCATCGTGATTCTGGCATATCCGCCGTGACACCAAACATAGGCTAAGTATATTTGACAAGAAGGCATTTCAATTTTATGTGTCACTAACTTTACCTGACAAGCTTTTTGTAAAGAAGAGTGGACTTGGTCCGATGCATATGTCACAAGCTTAGGAAGGGCACTCCTTCCAACCGTCTTCAGGATCTTGTCGCGGGCAGCCAACAATACAACTAGCACAGCTTCACTTGCTGTTCCCTGTATAACTCCACCCCCTCTCCCTGTAATATAATCACATCCATGATTCACAGGTTTACATTACTCCTACATATCATAGTATATGAGCTTCTACCTAATAAATATTCCACATGTCTTTGGGGTTCAAGCTTCAAAGTTTTATAATTCAAATTCATTCAAAGTGCAGACTAATGAAATATCAAGCAAGATTTTCCAACATCATTAAACTCATAGAAATAATCATCCAATACCTTACCACTAGAAAGGAAATCCTGAGGCAGAAAGAGTGCCTTGGCAAGCCAGTCAAGGACAATTGATTCGAGTTCAGTTGCAGCAGGAGAAGTTATCCAGCTGAAACCCACAATGTTGATACCAGCACTAAGCATCTCTCCTAAAAAACCAGCAATGCTGCTATTGGATGGAAAATATGCAAAATAATTCGGGCTTTGCCAATGTGTTACCCCCGGTAATATCTTATGCTGTACATCTACAATAAGGAGCAAAAAAGCATTTCAGTCAAACAATATATGTTCGTGAGAAGAGCTTCATGCTAGAAAGGATTTTGAAAAAGATCTTCGACCATGATTTGGGATGAACAACTTAATTAAACGCTATAGAATAAGCAGTTATCATACACTTGAGGTGCTAGCTCAGTGGTAAGAGCTTAGCCTTGTAACCTCAAGGTGCTGAGTTAAAATCCCGTCAGAGACAATTGTAAAATGGTCATTGCCACTTGAATTAATAAAACTTTGTCCATATTCCCCGATAAAAAGGAAAAGCACTTATCATATAAATGCTCATGTATAAGCTATTTCTATAGTCAAATATAAATTGTGGTCAAACTGTTATCAAAATTAGTTGGAAACAACTTATGACATTTCCGTAAGCTCTTTCAAACAATTTATCCCCGTGACTGCGATATGAGCCTCGTCATCCGCGATTCTCATAATATAAAGTGAGTTTATGGCAGACATAATGACTAAAACCAAAGTATGACGAATAAAAAAAACAGTAAGTAAAGATTAATTGAGAAATGTAAGTAAAGTAATTAAACCATCCAAAACATGTTCCAATAGTGTAGGGTAAGTAGGAGCAGAATCTGGTAGAAGCTTTCCAAGATAACCTGGCTGAAACATGAGGAAAATGTTTATAGAATTCCAAACAAAGTATCCATCTATGCAGCACAGACACAGACAAAAGACACAAACACGACACTTACACGTCCACACCGATAATAATTTGATAATTCAAAATAATTATAAGTGTCACTGTAGGGTCGATGTTTGATAGGTATTCATAGAAAAGGGTATAGAAAGAGAACCTCAACTTGGCTGAGAACTGGGAAAGTTTCGATAGTTTTGTAGTAATCAGCAATGAAGTCTACCATCTTATGAGCTTGTTCTCTCAGTTGCTCAGCATCCATTGGTTTCAACCCACTTCCTTCTCCTTCTTCCCTGCATGTATATACGTACAATTTCAAACAACAACCACATTTATTTAATGAATGAATAACGAATGTAAGAAAGATAGCATATGATATTAATGATGCAGTTGTGTTGTGACTTACTCACATTTTTATGTTCAGAAAAAATGGAGTTGAGAAAATGAGAGAAAGAGGCTTCTTCTACAATGAATGGTAGTGGTTGTTTTGTTTCCAACTAGTTATTTATCTTTCCAACAAGAAGGAGTATGCTTGAAAAGATGTTGGATTCCGACATGGATCCTCGGCAGCCCTTGTGTCTGCTGCAGACTCTACTGCATCAATTACAGCCATTTGATTAATTCAATGGATCAGATCTAAAATAAAAGAAAAATAGAAATTGGATCCTCTCTAGTATTTTGTGTTCGGTCATCTCTCTTTTTTCTAATACAACGATTGTTGATTAAAAGAAAAAGTATAGTGTAGAGGAGAGAAAGATCCCGTTTGACCCTGCTTATTTTCTACTTCAACTTAAACGAAGTAGATAAGTAAAAACTTATGTTTGACCCTATTTCTTATTGCTTTCTACTTCTTTACTTTATTTCTCTATTTATTTTACGTAGAAATATGGTCAAAAACAATTTTTTACTTCTCTACTTTGTTTGAAAAGAAGTAGAAAAGTATAAAATAAGCCGGGCCAAACAGAAGAGATGAGTGAATGGCTGAACCTGAGATGAGGGCAGGAGGAAAAACATGAGAGAAAATGCTAGAGGTTCCAGATCCGTTGATGCTTTTGTCTTTGCACTACTGTGTAAATCTGCTTTGGAGGCTTTGATGTTTGATCATATGGTTGTGGTTGTTGCGGTAGAGACTACACCATACATATAGACTGCCGATGATCCATTCTCGATCCAAATGCGTCGGCGACTCTCTCTTATAAAAGTTTCTCAAGTGAAAATCTACACCATTCAATTTCTAAGTCTCTTATTACTAAAACTAGTATTCAGACCCGTGCCAAGCACGGGTAAAAATGCGTTTATAGATTTATTGACTTATCAATAATATATTTTATATTTTAATATATTTTACTTTAAACTGTAAAATTAAAATTTTAATTGCTAATGAAAAATCATTAATGACAACTGCATAAATATTTACAATTTTATATAATTTAATAATTAAAATAACATTTTGTGATAAAAATGAACTGTAAAATTTATGTATAGTGTTATAGATTTTCTTAGAGTAGATTCCAATAATAAGTATTTTATTATCAAATTAAAAATGTATCATAGTGAAAAATAATTTTTCTATGAGAGATATATGGAAGAGACATTGAAATTTCGTAGAAAGACTTTGAGGTGGATATGAATTAAAACAACAAAATAATGTCTCCTAAAGTTTGTATAGGTCTCAATACTGGATGATCCTGATCTTTGTTGGTTTCTTTATGTATGAACTCTTATACTTAGGCACATCTTGAGTTTAATTTATTTTAATATATTTTTTTGTCTTCTTCAAAAAAATATACGAGTAGAAATATAGACTACAATATAAATAACAAAAAAAAAAATCGACTAAAAATGCATGTTCCGTTGAAATTATAAAAAAATAGCTCCCTATTAATATATGACTAAAAATATACATTATTCCATAAAAATTATAAAATAAATAGGTCTTCATATTAATATATGGATAAAAATATAGATATAGGTAGAAATTTTAAAAAAAAAGTCATCCATATTAATGCACAAATAGAAATATCTATTCCCGTAGAAATTACAATAAAAAATAGGCACTTGTATTGATGTATGACTTAAAATATAGGACATGTAAAAAAAATTAAAAATAAAAAGATAGACTTTCGTATTAATATATGAATAAAAATTTAAACTATAATATAAATTATAATAAAATAAAGTAGATCCCGTATTACTTGGCAAAAAAAATCACATATTAATATATGAAAATAAATATAAGTTTATGTAGTAATAAATAAAATAGTCCTCGTATTAATATGAGTAAAAATATAAATTTCGTTAAAATTAGAACAATAAAAAATGAGTCTTCATATTAATAAACATATGTTCCTGTAGAAATTACAAAAAAAAAAAAAAAAATCCTTCGTATTAATAGGTGAGTAAAAATATATGTAGCCATAGACATTTCTAATTAAAAAAAAATAGGCATCATCTCATTGAAATAAAAAAATATAGATCTTCGTATTAACATGAGTAAAAATATAAACTACAATTAATATTAATGAATTACATAATTAAAATAGATCTCTTATTAATGTATTATAAAAAAATTGATCACATATTTTATTCAATGTTTCAATTGAATTCACGGTTACCTCATGTGTTTTTAAAATAATAACAATAACCATATATATATATATATAATTGAATTGAAATGTTTATAAAATAAAACCATATTCTATGCCCACCAAAAAAATAAAAAATAAAACCATATTCTATATTAGGGATTTTTTCATACATTGCCCGATAAACTTCAAACAATATTGAATACCATTTATTTCTATGCTATAATAAAGATTATCCTTTATTTTCTAAATTTGTTTCATATAGATCAATGAATTTCTTTGGGTAGAAAACCAAAATTTTTAATGATTTTACATATGTCAAATTATTTTATGACACAATTGTTTTTGTTTACAAATGTTTCTAGTGAGAATCGAACATATGACTTCATGTATGTTACCCAAATCCCTCACTACTAAACCAAACATAATGGCTTTAATTTTATGACATATTGTTTTATATATTTTAATTCATGTATGATTTATGTGTCAAAAAAATATTAGAATTAGCAATGTAAATAATTAATTAGAATTATATATTGATCATTGGAAATCATTATTTTCTTAAATTAGATTTTTTGTTTTATGTGATTTTTCATTTGAATGAATTGGAATTAGCAAGGCAAATAAAATAAAACTTTTGAATTTGAGAGGCTTATAATATTGCCATGTTAGCAAAAAAAAATAAAAATAAATATGAGGAGCTATGAGATTACTATTGTTTTTTCTTTCTCGATTTTGCCTTAACTTGCTAATGCAATGATGTATTCAATTTTTGTGTACAGACTGATCTTGTGATTGGAGAAGATTTTTAATATATAGTTTGTCGTTTCAAAAATAGAAAATGCGCCATAAATTTATATATGCATTTTTACATTTTTTTCGTATCACCCGTAACAAATATCAAGTAGTAATTAAATACAGATTATACAAAAAGATGAATATTTGGCCTTCTTAAACAGAGTTTACAAAAAGAGATGAATAATATATTTTTTGTCTTAAACAAATTTACATATGAATAATTTCTTACATTTTTTCGTATCACCATAACAAATATGAAGTAGTAAATACAGGTTATAAAGAAAGATGAATAATATTTTGCCTTCTTAAACAAAGTTTACAAAGAGTGATGAATAATATTTTTTGTCTTCTATTATTAGTAAGATGACACAAGTAACAAAAGCACCTGCAAATAAAACAAATACAATCTTAGATTCAATTTCGATTCAAATCAAGACGGTGTAAAATAAAAAATATAGCACAAGTTTTTATATTGCAAAAACCATGAGTACATGAAATTTACCTTTGGTATTGATGTTCTCATCGAACCACCTGGAAATAATTAACAAAAATCTTGAAACACATATATAAATGAAAGCAAAGGTTAGTAGGTAGAATTAAGGTTAGGAAGTTCTTGAAAAAATGAAGAAGAAATAAGGTTATAAAGCCGTGGCACGACTAAAATACTAATGAATGAATGGTTTGTGAATAATGTTGGTTGACTATGTGCCTTTATATAGGTATATAAATTCAAAAATTCATTAAATGATTTTGATTCACCGTATGATTTGATTATGATTTGAAATATTTTCCTTTAATTGATTTTGACTATGTGTTTGTTTTCACTGCAATTGAATTGATTTTCTTTATTGTAATAATTAATAGGATTATTTGAAATGATTACAAAAATGATTACATTGATTACAAAAATGATTAGAGAGCAGGTTTACTTCTTCTTCTTTTTTTAACAGGTTTCACGTTACTTCTATATATTCTATATATTATAGATTTTTTTTTTTTTGTACTTATATGTTATACTTGTTTATTTGTTGTACTTGTTTATATATTCACGTACTTATTATTTTTTTTTAGAAGCATGTACTTATTATTTATTTGTTGTACTTATTTTTATTGTACTTGTTTTTGTTGTACTTTTGTTTTTTTGTTGTAATTGTATATTCTATGTATTTACATTAATTATTATAGATTCAAAAATAACAAAATCACTAAATAATATTATTACATTGATTCAAAAATTATTACATTAATTGTCAAAACAATATGAGAGCATATCACATATGGGACTGACATGTGGCAAAGTTCTTTTGAAAAAAGCCTCCTAAATAATATTATTATAGATTGATCAATAATTATCATTAATTAATATATCAAAGTGACATAAAAAAAAAGATAGTAAATTTTTATAAAAAAATAATGAAAATGAGTTGGGTTAGTCCAAAAGACCTATATGGGCTAAGTCGGACTTGCCAATGTGTAATGAAAATTGTTTTTTAGGCTTTCTAAAATGCTTCAGTCCCAAAAACACAACATCTTTAATTTGGATCCAATTTTGTTTGGAACCAACGATTCAAAATGCTCTTTAATTTCGGAACCTACGATCCAAAAGTAGGTTGTTTCGAAACTTACATTATGAAATGATATTATATGACCAAAATGCATCAACCTATCATCAGTTAAAATTGATTTTTTTTGTAAGCCCCCCTTTTTTTTAAAAACTTATTTTGGATTCTAGGATACAATTTTTTTTGAATTCTCAGATACAGATAAGCATAATTTTGGAATTTAGCTTCCGAAATTCAAAAAAAGAAAAGAAAAAAGAGAAACTATTGTTTCAGAACTTACGATGCGTATCCTAGGTTCCGAAATGACACGAGGGGTAATTTTGTAAGTTTGGGGGGACCTAGTACCAATATAGTAGGTCAAAAGAACAATTTTCATGTGTAATCCACTCACTAATAAGTGGGCCCTGACCTATTTTTAGTTCGACCAATCGAGTCGAACCCATTCGAACCACGGTTACACAAGGGTGTGATTTTGGTGTGGCATGCGATGATTTGGACTATTTGGCATGCTCGAAATGAAAGGATCTTCTCGGATAATGTCATTGACATAGAACAAATAGTGGAAAGGGTTACACATGTAGCATGGAAATAGTTATTGGCTAAAATAAGTAAAATTTGACTAAAAAATTATTCAACCCAAAAGTTAAACTCGAATTCTCTCGAATCTCAATATCTTGGTTAAAACAAAATATTTTAAGGAAAATGCTAAACAGTGTTCCGGGACACTGGTTAAACATATTAAAATAGAAATTTTGTCTTAAAATGCATGCATTCAATACCTCAAAAGTATAAAAAGTTGTCTTTTCAATATTAATTTTATCTCTTATTTCCTTTTTTGGTATTTTTAACAAGTGCCCCGGGCACTGTTTAGCATTTTCCTTAAAATAACATAATGATAACCGTACCAAATGTCCTTTATACTATCTAATCTCTAGCTATGATAAAATATTTATATTTAACTGGTAAATAAAGAAAATACAAATATACACATTACAAAAAAAATAAAATACATATATACAATAATGATTGTAGGATCTTTTCTTCTTTAGATGGAAGAATTCCTATACAGTAAAAATTGGATGTCTTAACGCTTTTGGAAATTGAACATCTTGATTGATATGGCAAAAACCAAAGCAAAAACTATTGGAAATGCAACATTAACAACTGCAACCACTCCTAGAAAATCATGCTTGAAACCAAAGTAATCTCTAAGAAAACCTTCCACTGTCTGTATTCCATCACTGGTATCAATGTTGTGTTTTATATCTCCATATTGTGAAGCCACTAATCCATACAAACTCCAAGCCACTGGATTTGCCCAACTGTACCACCTCCACCACACTGGTATCCTCTATTAGCCCAAACCACAAACAAAAATATATACAATAAATTAGCTATATACTTATATGCTTAAAACTGTTCAGACGGTTTCTCGAGATTATAAGGTCAAACTTTTACCACTGAATTGACACGTTAGGGAAAAGAAGCATGTATGAAATTAAAATGCACTAAGAATTCGAGGAAGTTAAGACTTACTGGTCTTGGGACTACGAATCCTGAGAAGAGATTCCAGGCTGCATAGAATGCAGATGAAACTATAGTTGAAATGTGATTGTTTGGGGTCATGGACACTGACATCATGCCATAGTAGGTGAAGTAGAGGAAGGTGAAAAACATGTAGAATATGCACCACAAAACTTTAGCCACATTCCACTCAAAACCAATCATAGCATACACTATAATGCCATATATCACAGATTGTACAAACACATATGGAAGCTCAATTACAACCTGCAATGTAAGATAAGATGAATTACTTTAGGAGGCTATTGCAACTGTCAAACAGAAGACAAGTTTTTAAAATAAGGGATACTTGCCTGACCAAAAGCATATGGGAAAGCTGAATACATTCCGGCCGCTCTTTCTCTATAAAAGACTGTTCTTTCTATGGCGACCACTGGCTGCACTGAACTACCATTTTTTACGCCGATTAGGATAACAGCAGCATACATGGATCCCATCGCATTAAAAAGATCTTGATCCTTTTTACTGCAATAATTTGTACTATTAAATTTTGAAAACTCAAATGTTTGAAGCCATAATTTTTTTTATAGTTTTCCAATTTGATCTTACATTTTGGAGCCGAGGTCCCAAAACATGCTTCCAAGCAAAACAGCCACCGCGGATGAGTACAGAAATCTTACGACAGTGTATTCAGGATTACGCCAATAAGACCAATGTTGTTTCCATAAGCAAGCCATGCATTGTGTAAAAAAGGATCTTGAGTATTGTGAGCGAAAATAAAGATCTTTCGAACCAGAAGCTGGAGTACTCAATTCTTTGATAAGTGCCTTGTTACTCCTGAAATAGAATGATTAAGTACCATTCATATCAGCATACATTTCTAATATTGCAGATTCTTATCCTGCATACAAGTGAAAGTACCTGTATAACTCTGATTTTTTGTACACTTCTGCAAAATCAATCCCCAATTCCACTTCTTTAGATGAAGTTGTGATTTCCAACATCCATGTTGCTGGATTATAACCGTCTTTAATCTTGCTAATACCTTGGATTCCCTTCAACACAAAAGTGTGTTCATGATAAAATGTTAACAAGAAGATAATGAATTTGAAGCATAAATGTGAAGATAAATATTTTCTACCTACCTCAAAGTAACTGATTAAATTCGACGAATGATGTCCAAGTGGCCCTACATACATCTCTTGCCCTCCTTGCTTAAGTAGCAAAAGCTGCATTTCATTGTGACAAAAATATTAGAAACTTGGTAAGCTGTAATGGAAGAGAACAAACGAGAAAGTATTAATTTCTTGATTTTTCCTTTTGAGTTACCTCATCAAAGGATTCAAATATATCAATGCTAGGTTGGTGGATGGTACAAACAACTGTTCTTCCAGTGTCTACCGTGTTCCTAACTGTTCTCATCACAATAGCTGCAGCCCTTGCATCTAGACCAGAAGTTGGCTCATCCATGAATATTATAGAAGGATTGGCTACCAACTCAACTGCAATAGTCAACCTTTTGCGCTGCTCCGTCGAGAGACCACTAACACCAGGCAATCCTACTAATGCGTTTCGCAGTGGTTTCAGTTCCACGAGTTCCATGACTTCCTCAATGAACATCTGCAAGCATTAGTATGTTCAGAACTTAGTAGCATTAATCAAACATGCAAGTCTTTATGGAAATGTCTCATGTGATTCAGATACCAACCGTTCTGGTTTCAGCATTGATGTTTGGGGACAATCGGAGCCATGCTGAATAGAACAAAGATTCATAGACAGTAACACAAGGAGAGTGGATATCATTTTGCTCACAGTATCCAGAAATTCTTGCAAAGGTTTCTTGCTTCTTTGGATAGCCAGAAATTGTGACGTTCCCACCGATATATCCACCAGTTTTTCTACCAGAAAGCACATCCATCAGAGTTGTTTTGCCAGCACCAGTGATTCCCATTAGAGCAGTGAGAACACCTGGTCTGAAAGCTCCACTTACACCCTTCAAAAGAACCAACTTATCCTCAAGCACACCTCGGTTCCGCATTTCCTGCAAGTTCAGTGCAAGCATGCTTTTAAAGTTCAATATGATCTTTTGACTGTAGTTTGCTGACAGTGTATTAAGATTAAGCTCTCTATTTATTCGATTTCTACATTACCTGTGGCATGTCTACAGAATATGTCACTTCATCAAAGGTGATCGAATGTGGTTCAAAAGGAAGAACCATTCCTCTTTTCCTACTATGATTTGTCTCTACAGCAACTGTTTCTTTTCTACTGGATAAAGTACTAGGAGTGACACTTCCACTTGTACTTTCGCCATTTCTCACTGTGAAGTAGATCCAATGTTATCCATAAGTTGTTAAGAGAATTGAAAATCAATTATTACTCATCATAAGACTTTACTACATTTTCAGTAGTTATGAGATGAAAGTACCTTTATTTAAGTGCCGTGAAAAGATATCTTTTATGACTTTCAATAAATTAGTTCTTTTTCGACACTGTGATTCCTCTGGTATTACAGTTTGATGCTTCCCAAGTGCTGCATGATCAATTTTGTAGTATTTATACATGAGCTTGTCTTAACTTTTTTATTATAGATTTAAGGTGAAGTCGTGAAGACACTCACGATTCAAGAAAGTGAGCGCAAGTATATATCCAAAGTTGAGAACTAATGTATATCCAATCAAAGCACCAACACTTATCCAGTAAAAATATGACTCAGTGAAGAAACCGCGAGATTTCAAAACTTCAACTCCTATAGGCTCTTTAGAATTAGGAAGAACCTTTTATAAGAAAATACATATCAAGACATTAGATTATCTATATGATAGGAATGGTAGTCATAGACAATGAACATATAAAATAGTAAAAAAAAACTTACATGTTTCCATTTATCCCCAAGGAACTCATTATTTACCATTGCATTTTGTGCATACATCATAGGTGATATCCAAAATCCCCATATCCACCATTTTTTTATATTGTCTGTGAGAATAAAGCAAATAAGAAAGAGGAGAACTCTTAGTATAGAACAAAATGAGAAAAACACTGATTGTTTATTTGTTTTGTATCCATGATATGATACCTTTTGATAGGACAAAACCACTCATAGAAAAAAGGATGGCAAGTGCAAATGATCCAAATGTAAGAGCCATTGTCATGTCCCTCCCAACTGCTGCAATGAATCTGAATAATGCAGAAGCCATCTGGTGTACTAGTACAAGAATAAGGTATTGTCTAAAAAATCTGCATTTGGTAGGATAAGAATAGAAAATGAGATGAGGGGAGAAAACCAAACAAAGGTAGAGGGGCATGTTTGGATTGACTTATTTGAGTATATCTATTGGTATAAACACCAGCGAGACTGTTTGGAACTGCTTATGTAAACAATTTACAACACATCCATAAGTTGTTTTCAGCTTATTTCAACAAACCCTCAAATATAGCTTATGTGCAAATATTTTGACTTTATTTTATCTTTTGTAATAGAAATAACTTATACCTAAACAGTTATATGATAAGTGCTTATGTTTAACTAAGTTGCTTATCCAAACAGGTCCAAACATATCTCTCTTACCTTCCAATATATGGATCAAAACCAATGACATAATAGGTGAGGAATACCCAAACAGCAACTTCCACAAAGGTCAAAGGAATTTTTAGGATCCATGCAGGAAGAGCAAATGCCCATGGAGGGTAAAAGAGGTATCCTCTTTGCTTGTAGAAAACAGGAAGCCTTGAAACTACCATGGAAATTTCAGCCATTCCATTGAACATGATCACTACAACACCAAAGAACAAAGCACCTACATATATACCTCCATGAGTCACTGAATCATGGTGCATCTCAGTCCGGAAGAAGATGGTCATTGCAATCATTGCCATTATACATACCTAACAGGAGAAAGAAACTATCAATAATTGGCCAATTTAATGTTAAAATGAAAATTTCCAATTTCCAAACTTACTTGGCCAAGCTTAAAGATATAGACAAATGAATTGCGCTTCATAAGTAAAAATTCTCTTGATAAGCAAGCTTTATACAGTTCCAATTTTCCAACTCCATATTTCTTGGTTGTCAAGGAAGATGGATGGCTCTTAGACTTGTCAAATTCAGTACTAAGTTCATCACCAAGTCTTATGCCAACATGAAATAATTGAAATGCATCAGAAAACTCTTCAGCTGTGACAAATCTATATGGCTGATCTTTGTGTTCCCAGTACTGCTCTTGGTCTTTCCTTGATGTCACCTATAAGAAAATAATTTTCATAGCAAAAATCAAATTCTTATTGCACAGTATACATTATAAAACCGTTTTAAAAAAATGAGAGAAGACGCAATGACACTCACTTCTTGCAAAAAATCTGCGACTCCTTTTCTATTAGGACATTTGAAACCGATTGATTCAAAAAAATCAAGCACGTGTTCGCAGGGACCCTGGTATATAATGTGGCTATCAGAGAGTAGAATAATGTCATCAAAAAGATTGTAAGTCTCTGGTGGTGGCTGCAGGAGCGATATAACCACGGTTCCTTTGAGAATGTGAACATAATGCTTCATTGAATTCACAATTTGGAAAGTTGTTGAGCTATCCAAACCAGTAGATATTTCATCCATGAATAGAGCTTTCGACGGTCCAACCAACATCTCCCCTACATTTATAGATTGATAATAATCAATTTATTGAGATGATTAATCACAAACGACGTTGAGAGTGAAATTGGAATTGTTTTTTTTTACCAGTTGTAACGCGTTTCTTTTGTCCACCAGAGATACCTCTTATCATTGCATTTCCTACAACAGTATCAGCACATATCTCGAGTCCCAAAATCTGCAAATATATCACAAAGGAATTTAGAACATGATATTACAATGTAGTTATGGTGACATTAGATGGTTTTGAAAGTATAAATTGTTTTACCCTTAGGACATAATCTGTTATCAAATTTGCCTTCTGGCCTTCAGTTGCAATTGCCTGTGAGCATTATGAATCAAAAGGACAACCACTTTATAAGTAATCATTTCTATTTGTATGGAAAATAAATATATGATCCAAAATAAGTATAGTAAAAAACTACCTTCATGTACACGTCAATATCTGGATCGGGCATGATATTTGCATGTTTTTCTCTTCTGGATAATTCTGCTAGCAAGTCTGCAGAATTCCAACAATATTTAACATGGTCAAAACTGTCTAATAAGCACTAGTTTGGATTGACTTATTGGAGCTTATGTACTAACATAAGCAGTTTTGAGACGGTTTGAGAGAGCTTACGGAAATTGCTTGTGACATATCCATAAGTTGTTCTCAGCTTATTTTTATAAGTTCTCTATGATAGTTTATGAAAACAGTTGATAGCTTATATGAAATCAGTTTGACTTTATTTTATTTTTTGTGATAGAAATAGCTTCTACATAAGCAATTATACGATAAGGGTTTGCTATAAGCACTTATTTAAGCTGATTATTAAAACAACGCCTTAATACATTAACTTGTGTTTTCAGTAATGAATATAAGCATAAAGAAATCTTGGAAACCATTAAACTAACCATAACGAGGCCCGACTCCTTGGACTCTTGCTGAGAAGGCCAAAGTTTCTCTAACAGTCATTTCTCCTATGTGAAGATCATGTTGATCCACATAAGCAGCAGTTCTTTGAGGTACAAATTCATTCATCTCATGACCATTATAAGTCACCTTTCCAGAAAACTGAGTATGAAACCACACAATTCAAGATTGGAAGCTATAGCTAAACTAAGAATAACATAGTTAAGATGTGTGTAAGTGTTTCTTATTTTTAATGTTCTAACCTTCAATGTTGGATCGAGTTTTCCAGCCAAGGCCAACAGGAGTGTGGTTTTTCCAGAACTTGGAGGGCCCAAAAGCAATGTCATTCTGAAAACAACCAAATTGAAACATGTTATATTGGTTCAAGAGGTCCTAAGGGAAATCAGTGAATAGAGCAGTATTTGTATTGATACCTTGAAGGCTTTATTATTCCACTAACATCCTTAAGAATATTTAAATGTTGTTTTCTACTTGGAAGCACATGCAGAGAGTTCAATAGTCCCTTCAAAATTAAAATGTTAAATAAAACAAAGCAAATTGTTTAGTTAGAATCTGTTTCAATAAAAAATTACATAGTAAGTTAGTACTATTCATAAAAGTGAGTACTTTACCTCAACTATATTAACCATGAAGTTAGTGAAGGTAGGCAAAGATCTGCTTCCTACATGAGCTTCTGCTTCAATATTCAAATGATCAAATCGAACCTCTATCGTAGGAAGATCAATTCCAACTCTGATATCATCCAAGGGAGAAGTAAAAGCGGAAAAACAATCAGTGAGTTTTCAGAAGCATCTCTTTTAAAATCAAGAAGGACAATAAAAAATTGAATTCGAACCTGTCAATTCGATTCTTGAGTTTGTGCAAAAACTCCTCATTGTCCTTTTCAGCAAGTCTAACAAGTCTTTCAAGCAAATCTTTTCTTTCTTGCAACCCAAGGTTCTCAATATCGATCTCAGTAGCTTCACCTTGAAGTGAAGTGAGCAAACCTTTCCTCAAACGCGCAAAAGTAGGAAGTTTCTGAATTACAGCCCATTTAAGAGCTTCTTCATCATCTTCTTGGTGGAATGAATTTGAAAAAATCTCATCAGCATCAGTGTTCCTCCAAATTGATGAACTACCAATCCTAAAACTATCTCCACCCTCCATCATCCCCACCAAAACAACAACAAAAAGTTTTATACTTTTTGATACCCCAGTTAATATCCAAGTTTAACTAGTAACTAACAACAAATTTGGACAAAAGGGTATTCAAAACTAAAGTTCATATGCTGTTTTCATTCAGTTTACTTCTGTTAGTGTTGTTTTAGGTAGTCAAAAGCTCTTTTCTCTTCATAGATGAATGTGAAACAAAAATAAACAATGTTTGAGGTATATATATATAAAGAGAGGAATTAGCATGTGTGATTTTAATTTACTATGACATTAATATTGGAGGGACATAACATAGGTCATGTTCTTATGTTCATATTGCATATAGTTTGATGCAAAGGTTGTTACCACGAACCATCCAGCTATACATTTATTATTATTTTCTTGTTTACTTCCTTTGAGGAAAAGAAGAAACCTCAAATAAAAAATGACTCATCATAGTACTATAATACTATAATAATATAATGACAGTTTTTTTTGGATAAATAATGGCATAACTGATATCATTGATTAAGTGTAAAAACTAAAAATACTAAACAAAGACTCTTTATGGTCTTAATTAAACAAGTTCCTTCAGCATGGCCTGAGAAATATCTACCGTGATTACATCACTTGGGTTTCATATTATACTTTTTTTTATATGTTGATGATATAATTGTTACAAGAGGATGATATTGATGGAATTAATGAGTTGATTTGAGATGAAGGATTAATTCAGCAATAAAATTCTAAAATTATGTATAGAGGATGTTCACATGATAAGTAGGAAATACAATTCACTAGTTAATAGATATTTTGGGGATTTCACGAGACGCGCGAGAAACGTAGGGGCAAAAAAGAAAGAGGTTTTCTTCTCCCCCTGAAAGTCCTCGTTCGCCACCGGAAATTTCAAAAATACCCCCCTCGCTACTTTGTAGTGAACTCAAGGGCACAAAATCTGGGAAAAACAATTCGAATTCTAGGATGTGGACCTTATAAAATAAGGGGCGAAGGAAGGGGGAGAGATACAATAATATTAGATTTGATAACATTCACTTTTTTTTTTGACAAACAGAAAATTATGCCTTTTCATTATCAACTAATAGTTCAATACAAGTAGGTATCAATTCAAAAGTACAGCGACTAGGCCAAGAAACGGCCGCTCTAGCTGTAACAGCCCGGGCCCCTTTCCTAGGTATTTAGTAGGCAATCCCGACTGTCACCTCATGATCTTCTCCACCCCCCTCCCTAGTGGAGTTTTTGTCTTCCGTGGGAATCGAACCACGTACCCTGGATTCAAATACATGTTCAATCCATTTCCACTGCCTCATGATCTTGGCCCGTTGCTTCCTCATATGTTTTCAATATGGTCTTCAACTGGTTAACCTCTACAAATGTTTACACCGTGTAGTTCTCCACGTGCCGCTGCATGTTTAATGAGAGTAGACAATCCTTCAGTCACAAATTTGATAAGATTCACTTGAGTTGGATGCAAAATGATTTTTCCCCAGTTTTTACTATTTACATCCTACATTGCGAGGGGTGGGATTGGAAGGCCGGGGAGCGTATGTGAGACTCAGGGGGTGCAAAAATAAAATCTCAAAAAGAAATACTGAATGTTAATCACAAATTCACAACTGCTGTTTGCTGGCCCAAAAGAAGGCCCATTTAAAAATAAAATAACAATATATTTGCAAAAGAAAAATAACAAATCACGAGAGATTTACTAAAAAAAATAATTGTTTTTTACTAAACCACATGATAGGAATATACACTAAAATGGTCAAGAGTGAGTTTGAAAGATTTGGTAAAAACCAGTGCATTGTCCAAAAGATGGCATCATGAATGGGGATTTATAAGAATCCACATCAACTCTTCAATATCCATAACATGTTTGATGACTATAATACAATCGAGTTACCTAAAAAGCCTTCCACTTTTTCAAGATTTTCAATCTCAATTTGCCACTAGATTATATCAATTCATTCTACATCATCAAGGTGACATGATCCACTCAATCCGAGTCGATTTTCCATTAAGTGATGAACATAGTGATATCATTGACAGAATGATTTCCAAAGGAATTTCTAAGGGTGCCAAACATATTGAACTCCTCTTCTCACATGATGCTGTTAGCTATAGTAATCTTAAGTCGGAAACAAAGCCATACAAATTTTCCTTTAATCTCTTATCTGACACTGATTCTCTAATCTATCTACACTTAAGTTGCCTGTTAACTATATGTAATTCATTTATGTATGTATTTGCATATGGTTGGATTTAAGAGGCAAAGAAGAGAACATGCAAAGTTTTCTCATAATAATTTGAAATATGTTGAGCTATGTGGTTGTGTTTGCACCATAAATGCAATTGAGTTAGCGACTCAAATATTGAAGAATGCAAATTCACTTCAGCAAATTACTTTTCACTCCTCGTGAAAAATTCTATATAGGTGTTGGAGAATGGACTAAGAGCTCTGATAGTTGTTGATTTGAACAAAATCTTATTCACAAGATGTTTAAAGACGAAGTAAATGAACAATGTCGGCTTATAATTTTGTAATTTTTTTTTATTTAAAGTGAAAATTGTACTAATATAAGTTAATACATTCTTACAAACATTTTAGAAATTATTACCTTGACATGAATTACAATATTAAAATAGTGATTTCACTTTAGTATGTTGGTTTCACTTTGATAATAAAATAGTGATTTCAAATTATTAGAAGGGTAATAATGAATTTGAGAAAATTAGGAATTCACTTACATGGACTAAACAATAATTCTAGACTTTGAAGGGATGAAAAATATTATCAAAACCAAAAGTCCTCATTTAATAAGGATACCATACAAATATTACTTAGACTATCTAATCTATAGCTATGACAAAATTTAATTGGCAAATAAAAATAATTCAATAATGGATGTGGGAATCTGAAGTACTGATACGTCAAAATGGCTTTTGAATTGTACGTAATACGCACTGATACGACAATTCGCTCCGATACGTAATGGTTGAATGTTCTTAACGCCTTTGGAAATTGAACATCTTGATTGATATGGCAAAGACCAAAGCAAAAGCTATTGGAAATGCAACATTAACAATAGCAACTACTCCTAGAAAATCATGATTGAAACCAAAGTAATTTCTCAGAAAACCTTCTACTGTTTGTTTTCTATCACTAGTATCAATGTTGTGTTTTACATCTCCATATTGTGAAGCCACTAATCCATACAAACTCCAAGCCACTGGATTTATCCAACTGTACCATCTCCACCACACTGGAATCCTCTATTAGCCCAAACCACAAACAAAATAAATATACAATAAATTAGCTATATACGATAAACCGAACTAAGGTTATAAGGTCAGAATCTTACCAATGAGCTAACACCTTAGGAAAAAAAGCATGAAATTAAAATGCACTAAGACTTTGAGGAAGTTAATTAAAACTTACTGGTCTTGGGACTATGAATCCTGAGAAGAGATTCCATATTGAATAGAATGCAGAGGCAACTATAGTCGAAATGTGGTTGTTTGGGGTCACGGCCACTGCCATCATGCCATAGAAGGTGAAGTAGAGGAAGGTGAAATACATGAAGAATAGGAACCACAAAACTTTAGCCACATTCCACTCAAAACCAATCATAGCATACACTATAAAGCAATAGACCACAGATTGTACAAAAACATGTGGGAGCTCAATTACAACCTGCAATGCAAGGAAATATTTAGATTATATTTTGATGTTCTCTATTGCATATGTCAAACTAAATACAAGTTTTTAAAATAAGGGATTGCTTGCCTGAGCAAAAGCATATGGAAAAGCTGAATACATTCCGGCAGCTCTTTCTCTATAAAAGACAGTTCTTTCGACTGCAACCACTGGCTGCACTGAATTACAATTCTTGATTCCAATTAGGAGAACAGCAGCATACATGGACCCCATGGCATTAAAAAGATCTTGTTCCTTTTCACTGCAATTATTTGATATGAAAATTTACTGTTAGATAAATACAAACATGACATTTTGAATCCATATAACATATAAATAGTTTCTCAATCGATCTTACATTTTGGAGCCGAGGTTCCAAAACATCGTTCCAAGAAAAACAGCAACGATGGTTGAATACAAAAATCTTACGGCGGTATATACAGGATTGCGCCAATAAGACCAATGTTGTTTCCATAAGCAAGCCATGCATTGTGTCAAAAAGGATGTTGAGTACTGTGAATGAAAATAAAGATCTTTTGAACCAGAAGCTGGAGTACTCAATTCTTTGATAAGTGATTTATTTATCCTGAAACAGTAGGTACAGTTTATATCAGTGCTTTCTTGTAGACTATTTTTCATTTCTATAGTTTAATTTAATTAGCTTTCATACCTGTATAACTCTGAATTTTTGTAGACTTCTGCAAAATCAATCCCCAATTCCACTTCTTTAGATGAAGTTGTGACTTCCAACATCCATGTTGCTGGATTATAACCGTCTTTGATTTTGCTGACTCCTTGGATTCCCTACAACACAAAAGTGTGCGCATGTTGAAATATTAACAGGAAGATAATGGTTTAAAGCATAAAATAATTTTCATTGGATATCTATTTTCAACATACTTCAAAATAACTGATCAAATTGGAAGAATGATGTCCAAGTGGCCCCACATATATCTCTTGCCCTCCTTGCTTAAGTAGCAAAAGCTGCATTTCATTGTAACAAAAATATTAGAAACTTTACAATGGAAGAGAGCAAAAAATCTCAAATTTCTTGAGTTTTCAATTTTCACCTCATCAAAAGATTCGAATATATCAATACTAGGCTGATGGATGGTACAAACAACCGTTCTTCCAGTGTCTACTGTATTTCTAACTGTTCTCATCACAATAGCTGCAGCCCTTGCATCTAGCCCAGAAGTTGGCTCATCCATGAATATTATAGAAGGATTGGCTACCAACTCAACCGCAATAGTCAACCTTTTGCGCTGCTCTGTCGAGAGACCGCTAACACCAGGCAGTCCTACTAATGCATTTTGTAGTGGTTTCAATTCCACAAGTTCCATAACTTCCTCAATGAACATCTGCGAGCATTACTCAGTTTCAAACTTAGAAACACCGTTAAAACATACAAATCTTTATGGACAAATCTCAAGTGACTCTGATACCAACCTTCCGGGTTTCAGCATTGATGTCGGGGGACAATCGGAGCCATGCTGAATAGACCAAGGATTCATAGACAGTAACATGAGGAGAGTGGATATCATTTTGCTCACAGTATCCTGAAATCCTATTAAAGGTTTCTTGCTTCTTTGGATATCCAGAAATTTTGATGTTCCCACCGATATATCCACCAGTTTTTCTACCAGAAAGAACATCCATCAAAGTTGTTTTGCCAGCACCAGTCACACCCATCAGAGCAGTGAGAATACCTGGTCTGAAAGCTCCACTGACACCCTTCAAAAGAACTAACTTATCCTCAACAACACCTCGGTTTCGCATTTCCTGCAAGTTCAGTCCAAGTATCTGAGAATCTTTTCTTCACAATAATGCTTAGAAAGTTCAATATGATCAAATGTAAATATCTTTTATACTGTCAATCAATTATAACTGTCATTACGTCAGATCATTGCTGACAATGTAAAACTTTTTACACTAACAATGTGTCAAAATTAAACTCTTCACTTATTTGGTTTCACATTACCTGTGGCATGCCTACTGAATACGTAATTTCATCAAAGGTGATTGAATGTGGTTCAAAAGGAAGAACCATTCCTCTTTTCCTACTATGATTTGAATCTGCAACAACTGTTTCCTGTCTTCTAGAAAATGTAACAGGAGAGACACTTCCTCTTCTACATTCGCGGTTTCTTACTGTGAAGTAGCTCCAATGTTATGCATAATGTGTTATGTGAATTGAAAATCTACTATTACTAATCTATAGACAACACCATATTTTCAGTGATTATGAATTGTGACATGAAACTACCTCTATTTGAGTGCTGTGGAAATCTATCCTTTATGAACTTCAATACATTTGTTCTTTTTCTGCTACCACCATTTTGCTCATTCTTTTGAGATTCCTCCGGGATAACAGTTTGATGCTTTCCAAGTGCTGCATGATAAATTTAGTAGAATATTAGTACATGGACTATAGTCTTATTTGCTTTATTATACATTTAAGGCGAAGACACTCACGATTCAAGAAAGCGAGAGCAAGGATATAGCCAAAGTTGAAAACTAATGTATATCCAATCAAAGCAACCACACCAATCCAGTACCAGTATGACTCGGTGAAGTACCCGCCGGATTTCAAAACTTCAACTCCTAGTGGCTCCGTTGAGTTAGGTAGAACCTTTCATAAGAAAATATACCAAGACATCAACAAATTATATATATTTTTTATGAGTAGGATTGAGCTCGGTACTATGGAGTTTACAACATTCCCAAATATGGCACATCAACAATTTGCATTAGGCTAGGTGATACATCAGATTATTTATATGATAATGAAGTCATAGAAAATGAACATATACAATAGTAAAAAGACTTACATGTTTCCATTTATTACCAAGGAACTCATTATTTACCATGGCATTCTGCCCATACATCATAGGGGATATCCAAAATCCCCATATCCACCATTTTTTTATACTGTCTGTGAGCATAAAGCAAAGGAAAGAGAAGAAAACTCTTAGTATAGAACATAATGTGATTGTTTATTTGATTTATTTATATCCATGATATTCTACCTTTTGATTGGACAAAACCACTCATACAAAAAAGAATGGTAAGTACATATGCTCCAAGTGTGAGAGCCTCATTCATATCCCTCCCAATTGCTGCAATGAGTCTGAATAATGCAGAAGCCATCTGGTGTACTAGTACAAGAATAAGGTATTGTCTGAAAAATCTGCATCAGGTAGTAGACAAATGAATGCATTTCATTATTTGTTTAGTATAAGATAAGAATAATCAATGATATATCTCTCATTGTAGACAAATGAATGCTTGTGCTTAATTAAGTTGCTTATCCAAACAGGCACAATATTCACAATTACACTTGGGACTTATAAATATATATCTCTCTTACCTTCCAATATATGGATCAAAACCAATGACATAATAGGTGAGGAATACCCAAACAGCAACTTCCACAAAAGTCAAAGGGATCTTTAGGATCCATGCAGGAAGAGCATATGCCCATGAAGGGAAAAAGAGGTACCCCCTTTGCTTGTAGAAAACAGGAAGCCTTGAAACTACCATGGAAATTTCAGCCATTCCATTGAACATGATCACTACAACACCAAAGAACAAAGCACCTACATATATACCTCCATGAGTCACTGAATCACGGTGCATCTCAGTCCGGATGAAGATCGTCATTGCAACCATTGCCAATATGGATAGCTAAACGGAGAGGAAAGCCATCGTTATTGGATTTGAAAAATTTAGACATACATTGCATTATATTATATATAAAATGTAAACCAAAAAATTCTGACATTGTTTGAGAATTACGGTTAAGGGTGGTTTATAAACACCTGCCGAAGTGTCCTTTAACTAAAGACAAAAATGAATAATATCTCCAAAAATCAGTACAACAGACATAGGGTCAGAACAATGTCCAATTTCCACACTTACTTGGCAAAGCTTGAATATGTAAACAAATGAATTGCGCTTCATAAGTAAATATTCTCTTGATAAACAAGCTTTATACAGTTCCCATTTTCCCACTCCATATTTCTTGGTTGTCAAGGCAGATGGATGGCTCTTAGACTTGTCAAATTCAGTACCAAGTTCATCACCAAGTCTGCTGCCAACATGAAATGATTGAAATGCCTCGGAAAAATCTTCAGCTGTGACAAATCTATAAGGCTGATCCTTGTTTTCCCAGTACTGCTCTTGATCTTTCCTTGATGTCACCTATACATTGTTATTGCATAGTATGGATTATAAATCCTTTTTTTTTTTTCTCAAAAAAATAGAGAAGAAACAATGACACTCACTTCTTGCAAAAAATCTGCCACTCCTTTCCTATTAGGACATTTAAAACCGATTGATTCAAAAAATTCAAGTACGTGCTCGCGAGGACCTTGGTATATAATTCGACTATCAGAGAGTAGAATAATGTCATCAAAAAGATTGTAAGTCTCTGGTGGTGGCTGCAGGAGTGATATAACCGCGGTTCCTTTGAGAATGTGGACATAATGCTTCATTGAATTCACAATTTGGAAAGTTGTTGAGCTATCCAAACCAGTTGATATTTCATCCATGAATAGAGCTTTATTCGGTCCAACCAACATCTCCCCTACATTTATATAATCAGATTAAGGCGGAGTTTAAATTCTAGTGAAGTATAAAATACATTTATATATTATTATTTGTCTATCCAAAAAGAATTTATTGAGGTGATTAATCGTGATGTGCATTAAGATTGAAATGAGATTTGTTTTACCTGTTGTAACTCGTTTCCTTTGTCCACCAGAGATACCTCTTAACATTGCATTTCCTACAATAGTATCAGCACAAATCTCAAGTCCCAAAATCTGCAAATGATTAAGATTCAAGACTTTAAAACATGATATTACGGTGTAGTTATTTTGACGACTAGAGATGGTTTTGAAAGTATAAATTATTTTACCCTTAGGACATAATCTGTTATCAAGTTTGTCGTCTGGCCTTCAGTTGCTATTGCCTGTGACCATTATGAATCAAAAGGACAACAAGTTTATCATCAGTCTCATTTCTACCTGTATGGAAAAGAAATAGATGATTCAACAAGTATAAAAGAGTCTCTATTTTACCTTCATGTACACATCAATATCTGGATCAGGCATGATATTTGCATGATTTTCTCTTCTGGACAATTCAGCTAGCAAGTCTGCAGAATTTGAACAATACTACACATGGTCAAAACTTTCACATTTACGATTTGCTTGGATTGACTTAATTGAACTTATCTATTGGCATAAGCACCTGTAATACTATTTGAGAGGTCTCATATGACATGTCCATAAGCTGTTTTCAGCTTATTTCCATAGTTTTATTTTATAAATAATCACTTATACGATAAACACTTATGATATAAGTGTTGAATTTAGTTTTTGTCCAAAGAAGGTCTTAATACGTCAACTTGTGTTTTCAATAATGAATATAAGCAAAAAGCAATGTTGTAAACTAACCATAACGAGACCCGACTCCTTGGACTCTTGCTGAGAAGGCCAAAGTTTCTCTAACAGTCATTTCTCCTATGTGAAGATCATGTTGATCCACATAAGCAGCAGTTCTTTGAGGCACAAACTCATTCATCTCATGACCATTATATGTCACCTTCCCAGAAAACTGATTATGAAACCACACGATTCAAGATTGGTAACTAAGAAAAACATAGTTAAGATGTGTGTAAGTGTTTCTTATTTTTAATGTTATAACCTTCAATTTTGGATTAAGTTTTCCAGCCAAGGCCAACAGGAGTGTGGTTTTTCCAGAACTTGGAGGGCCCAAAAGCAATGTCATTCTGAAAACAACCAAATTGAAACATGTTATATTGGTTCAAAAGATCCAAAGAGAAATCAATGAATAGAGCAGTATTTGTATTTATACCTTGAAGGCTTTATTATTCCACTAACATCCTTCAGAATATTTAAATGTTTTTTTCTACTTGGAAGCACATGCAGAGAGTTCAATAGGCCCTTTATATTAAAATGTTAAAGAAAAAAACAAAATTGTTTAGTTAGAATCTTCTGTAGTATTAAATCACTTAGAAAGTTATTAATACTATTTAATAAAGTTAGTACTTTACCTCTACTATATTAACCATGAAGTTAGTGAATGTAGGTAAAGATCTGCTTCCTACATGAGCTTCTGCTTTGATATTCAAGTGCTCGAATCGAACCTCTATCGTAGGAAGATCAATTCCAACTCTGATACCATCCAAAGAACAAGAAAAAGAATGATAAGCAAAGAAATAAGTGCATTTCAAAAGGATCTCTTTTTACAAGGACAAAAGTAAATTTAATCGGACCTGTCAATTCGTTTTTTGAGTTTGAGCAAAAACTTCTCATTGTCCTCTTCAGCAAGTCTAACAAGTCTTTCAAGCAAACCTCTCCTTTCCTGCAACCCAAGGTTCTCGATATCGATCTCCTTGGCTTCACCTTGAAGTGAAGTGAGCAAACCTTTCCTCAAACGCGCAAAAGTAGGAAGTTTCTGAATTGCAGCCCATTTAAGAGCTTCTTCATCATCTTCTTGGTGAAAAGAATTTGAAAAGATCTCATCAGCATCATTGTTCCTCCAAATGGATGAACTTCCAATCCTGAAACTAGTTCCACCCTCCATCATTCAATTTTAACTAGTAACTAAAAACAAAAATAGACAATGTTGAGGTATATATTGAGAGAAATGAAGTAACATGGTTGATTTTAATCTTCTATAACGTGAAAATTGGAGTAGCACATGTTCATATTCCACATAGTTTGAGGCAATCGATGTGTAAGAACTTGCCAATTATATTATTTTCTTTTTTACTTCCTTCAGGAAAAGCAGCCTCAATAGATAAACAATCATCACAGTACTATAATAATAAAATTTCAGGTTTTGGATATACAATGGCATAAATAAAGCAGCCTCAATAAATAAGGAATCATCATTAGTCCTGGGAGTAACTCAATTGGCAGGAACATTGCATTATATATGCATGTACTGGAGTTCAAACACCGGTCAATTCACTTATCCGCCTTAAGAGTGGATTTGTAGCCATTTTGCTACTTACCACAAAAAAAAAAAATCACCGTGTCTTAAAAAGTGTATAAATAATGAAAGTATTGGAAGTTGTGTAATCTAATTTTTAAAAATGTACAGAATATCATTTTCAAGGTAAAAGTTACTTCTTTTGGTATCATTAACTAGTGTCCCGGGGCACTAGTTAGAATTACCATTTATTTATATGCATTGTCGATATAAAGTTATTTTACACGTGCATTCAATAATTAGTGTCCCAGGGCACTAGTTAGAATTATCATATAATATGTTTTAAAATATATATGATGTGTCACATTTATTAGGGTAAATAGGGTTTTACCCCTTGCAAAATATGGGAGTTTTGGTTTAACCCCTGCAAATTTTTTTTTTTGAATTACCCCCCTGCAATGTGAAGATTTTATGCTTTTACCCCCTGATGATACAACATGGCATTTGACTGGACATGTTTGATGATGTGGCATGCATAAGTGCCTTTTATTGTAATTTTTATTTATTTAATTAATGCCACATTGATTAATATATTTCTACCTCTACCTATATTTGTTTTTAAAAGAAAAAGAAATTAAAAAAAAATCTGCAACTTACTACCAAACAAAATAAAAAAATTTGCAATGTATCTTCTTCCTCCACTCTCAATCTCATCTTCCATAACCACACTCAATCTCAAATCTCTCTATAACAACAACAATAACAACATCCCATCTTCTTCTTCCTCCATTCTCAATCTCAAATCTCTATACAAAATCCATGTAACCTGGAAAGCTGATGCTACCGACCTCGATTTCGTCTCCGTCAACGCTAAAACAGACTCACCGGAGCAACAAAGTCACGGTACAGCAGACGGTGTCGCACCGATGCAGTCTCAGAGCAAAACCGTCACCGAACATTACTCCGATATTAACATTGATTTCTCAAACTCCAAACCTTTCACTTACAGTTACAATCACAATGTAAGAACAAAAACTCAAATAAAAAAAAAAAAATCACGATGAATTGTGAAAACTGAAACGTACTCTTTGATTTGAAATCTGAACGCGTTACCGCGACAAAACCCACAACAATCACAAAACCCACAACAACCACAAAATCGAATTCTGGATCATGAGAAATAAGAAATTCTGGATCATGAAAACCCCCAATAAGAGTTTCGTAGGGTGACAAATCGAATAATGATGATGGAAGCAAACCCCCATCTCTCTCTCTGTCAATCTGGATTTCTCTCTATCTCTCTCTATCTCTCTTGATTTTTGTTAGAAGAAATTTCTGGGTTTTGTGTGTATGTTGTTGCTGTTCTTGTGTTCATGAATATGCCACTTCAATTTATGTCATGTTTTTATCATGAGTCTATTTTGGATTTTTTTTACCTAAGAGATTTTGGTGATGTTGATGATGTTGTTGTTCTTGTTGCTATTGTTGTTATTTTTAATTTTGGTTATTTTTTATTGGAGCAAATTAATTTTGGTGAGGTTAATAATGATGATGTTGGTGATGTTGTTCTTCTGGTTACATTGCAGATTTTGCAGATTTTTTTTCTTGTATATTACAGATTTTTTTTAAAATTCTTTTTCCTTAAAAAATATCTATGTTGGTGATTTGTTCTTTTTTTTTGTCAAAAAAAAAAATATAAGTAGAGGTGAAAATATATTAATCTATGTGGAATTAATTAAATAAATAAAATTAAAATAAATGTCACTTAGGCATGCCACATCATGGAACATGTCCAGTCAGATGCCATGTTGTATCATCAGGGGGTAAAAGCATCAAATTTTCACATTGCAGGGGGTAATTCAAAAAAAATATTTTACAAGGAGGTAAACCAAATCTGGCATATTTTGCAGGGGGGTAAAACCCTATTTACCCCATTTATTAAATTATGTGGTAACACATTATTGGATATATGTGTAAAATAATTTTACACGGACATTGCACAACAATTAAACTCAAAAATAATTCCCCTATATTCATTTAATACATTTTATTAGATAATTCATATAGGTCTAAAAATTAATAAATACTATATATATATATATTCAAATAAAATGTGTATAGAAAAATTCGCCTACCATTTGATCTTACTATTATTTTTTAAATTAAAAACAAAACATGAAAAAATATAAATTAAAATTAGGTTATGAAAGAACCTTCTTCTTCTTCTTAACGGAGCCGGTAGTTATTCGAACCCATTCTTCTTCATGAACCCACCTATTGTTGTTGGAGTTGCAGAGGAAGAGTCGTTTTAAATCGTTATGGGATTTGAAATACGGCATGTCATATGTGGATGGGGTAGAAACAACCTCTGGAGTAAGTTGCTTCAGATGGAAAAAAAGGTTAGTAAAATTAACAAGAATCAATTGTGTTGTTGTTGTTGCAGTAGTAATTAGTAAATTGGATACTGTTTTTTTTTGACAAAGTAAATTGGATACTTTGAACCCTGCAGCATGTTTAAAATTTTTATGGAGAGTTTACCGCCATTTTGAATTTCCTATCATTTTCATAGGGATATGGAATTGGATACTTGTGCACTTTTGGTCGTTTGATCCATAAAATGTTAGTATGGGTCACAACAATACAAGAGAGAACAACACGGTATAAACGTTTAAGGTATTGAATAAACTTTGTGTTTGTACGATGATTGGTGGACAAAATGTTATTTTGGTACTTACAACTTGTGCATAGGATAAAAAGTTCAGTGGGGGTAAAATTTTCAGTTTTTGTTTTGTCCCCTCCCTTGGGCCCCAGTTTGTCTAGTACTAGGAACTGTTTTAAAATCAAACACAGTATAACGGAAGTTGTCCTTGCATATCCCGTATTTTTTAGCAGATCAAACGCACCATTTGTGTTCAACCCTCTTTCATTTTTGTCCTAAATTACAAGGAAAAAACCATTTTCAAAAATTGTTTTTTTTCTTATTCTCATAAAATTAAGGGTCTTGCTAACGAATGTTCGGCACACTCTTTAAGCATTCCATTTAAAAAAAAAATTTATTTAAAAAGTTAAACACCACAATTTTCAATACATTGACTTTACATATTTCTATAAAAATTCTATAAAAAAATTTACTCCTCCGTTTATTTATAACTGTCCATCTAGAATAATAACAACAAATTAAGAAAGTGTAATTTTGCACTTTATCTTCCTATTATACCTTAATTTTAATTCACCAATAAAGATTTTTTCTAATCACACCCCAAAAAATCTTGTTACACCCCAAATTGACTAAAATACCCTTAAAATAAATTAAATTTTCAATCTTATCCAAAAATTTGTTTATCAATTTCTCTTCCATTCTCCACGTCAAACCCTCAAATCGTGGTTGCAATCGGCCAAACTGTCGTCGTCACCGTGATTGTTTACCTCTGACGCACTTAAATGTTCGTCATGTTTCTCCATCTTCGCCGCTTAAACTCAATATGAAAGCTTAGTTTTCTAGTTACCAATTCATGATTCTGCGGTTTATTTGAGTTTGATTGTGAATCTGTTGCAAGTTCCTTATGAAATTATGTTGATTTTGAGTTCCAATTCTGGTTTTGTTTTTTTTATAAACTTCAATTCGATTTGTATCTTGATTTTCTGGGTTTCAAAAGGGGTCATGGTGAATTCATTTTACGTATTATTCTGTGTAAAACTGAGTTTATTTAAGTTAGTTTACATGTAAACTGAAATGTGAAGCGAGTGTAAGTGTGAACTAAGTTTACATAAAGTTTATGTAAACTGAGTTAACGTGAAACTTTGAAGGTTTATGTAAACTGGGTTTACTTAAGTTTATGTACACTAAATTAAGGTGAACCTTTTAAACTAATGTAAGTGTGAACTAATTTACGGAAGGACAATTTTGGTATTATAATTAAATTTTAATGAAAATTGGATGTAACTAGTTTTTTTGGGGTGTGACTAGAAATTTTCACCAATAAATTCATATTTTGTTGCACATACTTTCTCTTTCCAATAAATTTAATATGTTATGTACCAAAAAAATTTAAAAAAAAAAAAAAACTTAAGTTTTCCAAATATATAGCATTAATTAATTTTATTGAAAATATAAGAGTAATTGATAAAGGGTACATTTGACAAATTGTATCCTTAAAACACTAAATTGACAGTTAATTAAAAACACTAAATCTGACAAAACTAAACAATTAAAAAAAAAAACGGAGGGAGTACTATTTAAGGCCTAAAAGATAGTGCCCCACTTGTTAGCATTTGCCTAAAATTAAATATAAATTGCATTTAATTTTCTTTCTCTTCTCATTTCTCAATAAACAATAACCAATAAAAATTGTTTTTTTCCCATTATTCCAAGGAAAGCCCACAAAAACATATTTCAAATTATCATATTTTATTTTTTCTTAATTAAGTGTTATTTTTTCCATTATAATTTGGGAGTAGAATATATGAGATTGCAGGATTTGGAT